>CAJVRN010000017.1:5580000-5975000 GCA_911728415.1 Lagocephalus sceleratus | reverse complement strand
TTTCATTCTGAAATGTTGGGACAAAGCTAAACTGTGTCTCTCTTCCTCTTCTTAGAGCAGCTACCCTGCGCGATCACTTCCACTGTCTGAATAGTGACAAACAGCAAAGTTTAGACCCCCCCAAAAAAAAAAAAAATTTTAAATTTACGTGCTGTCGCAAAATCAACCCAAGCAGTCGGGATTTAAATTCCGCACGCGTCCCCAGACATTGCCTGACAGATATTTGACTTTTGGCGCTTACATCGCGGCGCAGGTGTGTAATAAATGGTTATCAGAAGCAGGGATTAAATTCGTGTCAGGATGTCCGAGCGGAGTGACAGAGCTAAATGTTACCAGACTGGGGAGGAAAAAAAAAAAAAAATGTCATTCTGGCTTAGCAGAGCTCAAACCAGATTAGCCGATTTAGCCGTGGTGTCCCCTGGCATTCAGGCCCATCCTTTACCCAATTTCTGCTTCTCGTTCCACCCGCTGTTTGACAATTCCTTCTCTCTTCCCCTCCGCCGCCCCGTTTATTGTCAGCAACTAGAGTTTTAATGATTACATCTGGCGGTGGCACAAATTAATTCCTGCCTCTCTGGCAAAAAGCTGTTCCCCACCTGATTATGCAAAGGAGGCCTACATTCTCTCCCTTTGAAGTGGAGGGAAAGCTGCTTAGAGATTCTCGCCTTGAGGGAAGACTGCAATATGGGGGAGCATCAACAAACCCGGGTTCAGCCAAAGGTCAGAAACGTGGTTAAGCCCACATCTCGACGTGACGAAGAGCACGTATCGCTGTATCAGACGCTGGGGGTTATTAATCAATGGCAGAAGCAGGGCGGGCAAGAGGGACGCCCGTCCGAACGCGCCCGCAATAGCGGGCTGGGGAATTCTCTCGTTTCCGCAGCTGCGTGAATTGCATTTACTTCATAACGCCGCAACGGCCCGTGCTGCCTTGCGAATCAAGCGATTGCACATCAGACATCATTAACTTCAGTTCGACTTCATTGGGAGTAAGACGGGGCAGAGATAGCAGCAGAAATGAAGGAAAAGTTAATTAGCTCCCGATTGCTCACTGTTTCAGGTTATTAAACTAATCTCTCAGACATTAAAAAAAAAAAAAAAAAAAAACCCAAAAAAACAACATTTGCCCTCGTGATGTAGTATCATGCTGGGAGATATTGGCAGCAGCGTTACAGTTCTGGGACAATCAAGCGCAGGTCATACAAGAACACTGCATATGTATTTAATGTTTAAAGTCATTTCCTGAAAATAGCTGGGGGAAGAGTCGCATACGTAGGCCCGGCTGATGATTTAAAGAGGCTCGGTTCTGATGCAACTTGTGCATCTACAAAGCAATAAGTGAGGAAGAAAATACCGCCAGAAACGTAGCGGGTGGACCTCAAGACTGTACTACAGTGACCTAATTAGATTCATTCTCACCTGCATGTCCACACCTCCTCTCTAAGTCAGTGATTGATGTCACCAACAGCGTCTCTTCTGTACTTCCATGCCCCCCCCCATCTCTCTGTGGATATCTACAGGCATCGCTGACTCCGTGGCTGCTCGCTGACCTCTGGCCCCAGTTATAAATCCGTATCCTCAGGATAACAAACCGTGACTAATGTCTTTGCATGTGAGATGTGTGTCGTTTCTTCTCCTCTTTCTGTCCCTTTCTCCTTCTCCCCCTCAGCGGGAGGGTCTCCTCATATGAGCTTGGATCTGGAGAAGAAAAAGAAGAAGAACCTTGTGTCCAAAATCAGGTCCAATAGTCAATGTTGTGCGCTCAGTAGGGGGCACGCAATTTTCTAGAGCTGTCTGAATGTTAAGTGTGAATCACTGTAGCCTATTTAATGCACTCATTGTGTTCCATAATGCATTGTGAAAGGCTGAGTAGATCCGATGCTCCCTAATCTTGCAACACATCCCATCATCCTTTGCTGTCACAAGCGATAAGCCTGGCATGACGCTAATTATTGATTAATAATGAATTTATATCACTACATATAATTAAGATATCACATCCAAAGACTATTAATCACACACAGGGGAAATTGCTGTTTTTTTACAGTCTGTTACACAGAAAATGCAGTTGCAGTTTACACAAACATACAAAGAAGGCGTCAAGGCTTAGAGACGTGCTCAAGGGCACTTTGGCGATGCTCTGAAAATATCAAAGCACCTTTCCATCAGTCCACTTGGCAATTGTGGGTCCATAACCGGGATCAGAAGCCCTCGAACTTGCTTATACCTTCTTCACTTCACTTTCTCCAGCGGATCCAGTGCAACGAACGTTAAGCAAAACGTGTGTAAGTATACAACACTTTATTTAAAATTTGCCGAATAGTAGCTTTCTCTGTTTCAGTGTCATTAGCCTGTGGGATACTTTGCATCTTTAAAAAGGATATAAAAAAAAGAGCCAAAAACGAAAGCTCACTTATTCATTTCCTCATATCTTTTTGGCACAGCTTTCCAACGATTGCTTCTTTTTAATACGAGATAAAAACATGGGTCCCCAGGTCTTGCCAGGCTGAGGAACCACTAAAATCCCCAGTCTATTGCGATTAGAGGACACGATGTCGTTCTGCTGCGGCGGGGAAAGATCGTGAAGCGCGTGTCCTCCTGAGTTAAAGAAGGTGAAATATTTAGAGGTAGAAACAGCCAACTCTTCCCACAGGTCTTCAGGTTCAGCCTCAGGGCAGTCTTTTAGCACTGCCTCTACAACGCCGTAGTTCTCCGAGCTGGAGAGTGTACAAGTAGAATACACAACGACACCGCCGGGCCGCACTGCCGAGAGCGCAGACCTACAGTGAGGTAAAAATAATGCAATATAGCTCAATCTGATGCCATTTAACATTAAAGCACAGACCACAGACACAAAATAAATGAATGCAATCCCAAACAACCGGATCATGTTGTTGATAAATCTGCATTATTTCAAAGTTTGGAGACGTTTGCTCAAGGGTAGGGCTTACTTTAGCAGTTGGGCCTGAAGCACAGGGAGCATCGCTCTTTCCTTTAATCTCTGCTCCCCCTGCTGGCTGCTGCGAGAATACAACCAGCTCCTGTCATTGGAACACGGGGCGTCAACGAGAACCTGGGTGGAGAGGGACCATTTATTCATGGCTTTACTTCTTTAAAATGTGCGGCGCAAAAACGGGCGTCTGCTTGAGGGACGAAGAAACAAACAAGTCAAAGGAGTGCGACATCTGCATCAACCCACCTTGTCATATTTCCCAGCTTCGCTGCGCCCAAAATATCGTCCATCCTGTGCAGACACGATCACTCTGCTGGTCACTGAGCGAGGCAGAAAAGACTCCAAGGTCTCGGCCAGCCATTTTCGTCTGTGAGGGTCTGGTTCATTGCAGCAAAGAAGTTCTAGAACAAAGTGGAGTGTGTAATTAGTTGTTATTAATATTCAAGACCTTATCTTCTATAAAATTGTATTGGGATGCATTTTCCATATTCAATTAATTTGTTCCAAAATTACATTGTTATACTCATAAACACACGGAAATACATTCAAATAAATCTCATTTCACCTGGTGTAGCACACTGCATGACCGCTAAGGCTTTGCCTCCAGGAGCAGAGCAAAGGTCCAGAATCGTTTCACCATCTCTGACTTTAAGAGCCAGCACTGGAAGCAAGGAGGCAGCATTCAGGAGGTAGTACTGCTTCAGATGTCCGGGTGTGTGCACCTGAGAGGGGAACCGCAGTGGCTGCGAGTGGATGTAACACTTTAACGAAAGAGAGGGGAGGCGAACTGAGGGCGACGGAGACTCTGCGGCAAGTGCATGAGAAGCACCGCCAGGTCGGCCCTGAAAGTCATTCGGGGGCACTCGGGAATGCAGGGAGTCTGGAAAAGTGAGTCGTTCCCTGCTCGGTCTTTAAAATTTGACACTGTCGACGGGCTATTATAAACCAGAGCTGATGCATCCGCTTGCGGCAGGAATGTGGAAAATCCCTGTGATTGGAGAGTCAGTGTGATGTCTGTCACAGTGCTGAAGCGGTTAAGCATGACCGCGTACTGCCAAGAGTGTGGGTCCAGGAGGACTGCTCTGTGGAGAAAAGAGACCCCAGTGAACAGAGAGCTGACATCTATATGAAACCAGATCTTTTTCTTTTTTTTAACCCTAAACCAAACTTTTACCTTGCACTTGTCCATAAAGCTCCAAGTTCCTGATCATACTGCTGCTCAAAGCTATCCAGGACTTGTTGGCACAACAACTTTCCTTTTTTGCTCGTTTTTACCTGTTTAAAAAGGTGATGGCATTTTTTTAAATGAAATGAAATATTTGTCTTATTCCTGCATTTGATTATCAAAAGGAAAATGTGGCATGTAGAAATATTAGTAAAATATCGTTTAGCAATTTAATTTCCAGGTCAAGATAAAATTCTTAAACGCATAGAATCGTATGCCAATGCAGAGCCAAGGCGATGGGACGGTGCTACATTTGTACGATCTCAAGTTTGTGGTCATAAAAGTGAACATTCAGGTGTGTTTACCTGGTTCCTGGAAATTATTTTTTGGTCTTTTATTTCCAAAACGGACGGACCAGTATGACAGTGGCACGACCGCAAACAACGCGGCTTAAGTTTAGGATTTTTCAAAAAAAATGTCCACCACCCACGGAAAATTTGGAATACTGGCTCCATGTGCGACATTCAGTCATGAATTACTGTCAGCGTCGAACATATTTAACTCATTTAATAACCGGTCCATAATCGGGGATGATAGTCTCGAACAGGGAGGAGTCCGTCCCTGAATTCCGTCCTTCCTCAATGCTGCGTTCCGTGTTAGCGTCATTAGTTCCGCATGACAAACGTCTTAGATTTCCTTAAATCATTATCGGAATCTTACTAAAGGTTTAAATGATCGGTGCGTAAAATATCAACATTGACCTGGTCATTCAGAACTTTGCATTTAGTCGGTTAAGGGGGAGTCATTTTATGCACGCTAATCCGAAACAACGTGGCGCCATCTAGCGGGCCGGCGCTGCTTTTCAAAAGACAAAGGGCTCAAAAATGAACTGTATAAAACTAAAGTCCGGTTTAAAAAATAGTTCATGTGGAAGTTTTATTACCGGCCTACCTGAGCAGTCATGTGCTGCGGATCTACTGTAGTTGATTTGGATTCAAACATGTTTAGACAAGGCAGATGTGGATGATCGACCTTGTTCATCAAGAGATATTTTAAGATAAAACAGATTAATTCATGAAGACAGATTCATATTCAAATGTTTTTTATTGTCTCTTATTAGTTGCATGCTTATTAACAGATATTTGATTAAATATACAATACGATGGCAAAACTATTATTAAAATAACCTAGGTTTGCCAGTAACAAATATTATTGGATTCACAATCTCTGAAGAAACCCCAATGGGTGAAGGGCAAAAACAATCTGAATCATTTAGCCCCATCCAAAGGCATCTCAAACAGCTAATTCGTTCTAATGTGGTGACAGAGGACACTGTGCTTCACATAGCAAACAGAATAAGGAATGCAACCATCAGACAAAATAGACCCATGGCTTCAGAGAGCGCAAAGCCCAGGATGGCATAAGAGAAGAGCTGCTGCTTCAGGGACGGGTTCCTGTTGGGAAGAAGAAGAAGAAGAACGCAGCTGAGACGAAGCTCCGGGGCAAAGCGTGTCACAATCCTACTTCCCCCAAAGTCAAGTGACCTTACAGCGGAGACTCAGGCGCTTTGATCCCGCAGCTACACTTAAGCGGAAACTGTTCGCTCTCACCAGCGGAAGGCCTGAGACGGGCTCCGGCTTACCTGGCGTAGCCGATGATGAGGCTGCCAAACACCGTTCCGATTCCGGCGCCGGACCCGGCCACGCCGACGGTGGCGGCTCCCGCGCCAATGAACTTAGCGGCGGTGTCGATGTCGCAGCTCACGGCGCTGGTCTGGAACCCGCGGGCGGCCACCAGCTGCTGGGAGGCCGCTCCGCTGGGCGGGGCCAAGAGGGAGGCGGTCTGAAGACACAGGACATTTGTTTCCATTAAGAAAAACCAATAACGGCGTCGGCGTCCGTTTCCTTTTTCCTTCTTCATCTAAAATCTATGTAGCCACAACGTCACTGTGAAGAGATAGAGACAAGCACGCTCCATTTTATAACCCCACAGACGCAAATATCTTGATATTGTGTCACTTTGGTGTGCACCCATGGCTGTTCCCTCTCCAGGCGGTCCATAGTCTGAATGGGGATTTCGGTTAAACGCGATCTGCGTTAAAGGCCAGTTCTCGGGTGCGAGCGGACGCCTACCTCCGATTTCTTCCCATCCGACAGGAGAGCAGCAGAGAGGGGTCTGTGCAGAGCCCGGGATCCAGCACGGACCTGCGGGAGGAGGACGGAGAGGGAAGCAACAGGTCCATCCACACGGGAAGCTCGACCTTTCGTCCAAACGTGCCCAAGCGCCGCCGAACGCGCACAGCGAACAACCCTGACGCCCTTGCGCCCACATGGAACGAGACTTTGGAGCACGTGAGGCCGATTTCCACACTCGGACACGACGAAGGAGGCAGAGTTTGGTCCCGATCGTGTGAATAAGGACGCCCTTGCAAGTACATGAGCACTGCTCGAAGGGGTCAAAGGCGACCAAGGCACCAGTCGGCCAGCTGATTCCGTTTAATGAAGCCCGTTAAGCCCAATTTGCAAGCCGTTTAATCGGAGTGGCTCACTGAGCCCTCGATTCATTCACTCATCCATTCATCCATTCATTCATTCATTCATTCATTCACCCAGACTTACCAGAGAGGGTGTAGAAACGAACTTAGCGCAAGCGTACATGGCGAAAAGGCGTGGTGGTGGAGCCAACGAGCTGCCCTTGACTCACTGTCTGCAAGAAAAACGAACAGAAAGACATGAAGCGTGTGTCGGACGGCTCCTGTTAATTCGCCCCGCCGGTTCTGCGGAGGTAACGAGGACGACGCGTGTGCAACAAAGGTCAAGATCAGCCGCAGCCGGGGGGCCGCTGCTGCAGAAAAGAGGCCGGGAGGGAAGGGATCAAGCACTGGCCATTTAAGGTCGTGCCAAATCGAGAAGGTGACGGGTTAAACGGAGGCGTCAGAATGTTTTTTAAGAGAAGTTCAGGGTGGAAGAGCTCACCGGTAGAGTAGAGGTCGAAGACACGGACGGTGTGCGCATGCGCAGCCCCTGGCCAGGGTTAGCTTCCGGTCTGACGGTGACGTAATCACCCTTATATATAATTTATATTAATTCATTTTGTGTTTATATAGCACAAGTATTTGTTTCAAAAAAAAAGGTTTTGATTGTTAGATTTTGAATAGAATTGTAACTTCTCCCCTCTGGCGCTCGTCTGCAGCCAGCACATGACGATGAGACCACAATACATCCGTTATATCCATCAGATTTTAATATGTACCGTTTGTTTTATATAGATGACAGAGGGCTCACAAAACTCGAAAAGAAAGAGTTTAATTTTTTTTTTAATGCAAAGCGCTGGAACTGAAAACGCAGTGCCACGTTTAGACACTAGGGGGCAGCAACAGCTCGTAGAGGCGACGCTTCTGTGATTCCAGTTGTGACACCTTTGCTGCAGGTTACAATCTGGGTGACACTTTAAGACTATTAAACACGTTTAATTAACGCCCGGGAGTGGAGATAACGCATGTACAGATTTATTTTTAAAAACGGGGTGTATATGTTTAATAGTCTATTTTTAAACCATGGTGACCAGGTGAAATGACGTATCTGCAGGATATTGTAAATTTGAACGTGTTGGACACAATCATTGAGAGCCTCTCCGTGTATAATATGTAGCTTCTCGTTTTTAAGTATTGCTATAGTATAAATAAACAAATAAACAAACCGAACGCACGCCACTGAGCTTCACATAGTGAGGAACACTTCATGTTTTTCATTCATTGTGCACGATGTGTTCATTCGCATTCAACTCAATTTCCCGTGATCTGCAGTTTGACCTTCATTTTCCAGCGACCTTCATAACCTCGTTCACATGTTAGTTATGATAGTCATCTGCGTGGTCGTTGAACACCCCCCAACCCCCCCTTTCCACAATTATTTCATGAATCCATATTAAATATTTATATCACTCGAGCTTGAAGTGGGCTTCCCCTCCTAAACGCTTCTTCCCTGGCCGCCCCCTCAGAGGTAAGCTCTCCATTTGGTGAGGCGGAAGGGAGATTCCTCAGCCCTTCCAGTCATACACCCCCCCTCCCCTGTATGATGTTACCATTACGCACCGCTGTAATAAGCGGAGACGTGATTCTCCGGGGCGAATCCCTGCCGACGTCACTCCCAGCCTGATATAAGTAGGATGAGCAGCGCCTCTGATCAGACTCAAGCAAAAAGTGTGTTTTCAACATCGCCTCAGACCAGGATTATTGGATTAACTGCCAGCAAAAGTAAGTCTTTTTTATATTCTTAGGTGCGCTCTGTGCCTGATATGTGTTTTAGTGCTTAGTGTCGCTACAAATACAAGCCGATATCTCATCAGTTGTGAGCTGAACAACATAGGTTTTTAATGATATGATGTAATTTATTAGATGTGCGTTTGAGTTAATCTTCGTCGCCGCTGTCGGAGCAAACATTTACGCAAGTCCGCGTCTGTCCTCGTAGCCCCGCTTCGCGCGCCATGACTCTGAACAAGGGCGACAAATTGCGGAACATGGACAAGAGAAGGGGCAGCATGCCTTTCCCCATGAACATACCCAACCTCCACCGGAGGAGCATGCCCGTGGACGACCGGGACCTGCGCTCCACCGTGCCCCAGACGGGCCAAACGGACGAGCTGTCCAACCTCCTGCGCTGCGCGTCCTTCTCCCAGGACGAGCAGCACCGGGGCAGCTGCGCGTCCGACTCCTCCGACTCCGTCATCTCCACCGGCAGCGAGGCCGAGTCCCAGGTGTACAAGGTGGTCCTTCTCGGGGAGCACGGCGTCGGCAAGTCCAGCCTGGCGCGCGTCTTCGGAGGAGTTGAGGATGCCGGTCACGACTGCGACGAGGCAGGTAAGTGACGGTGATGCTGCGAATGACTCATCAGCACAGCCAAACGCGCCGGGGAAGATCGACCGGGATGAAATAGCATGATAATTAGGGAGGGTGAAGGTTAATAATGCAAATCTCTATCTCCAAAAAATATATAAACAATTCTTTAATACCAGTATTTTGAAAAAAAATGAGTATATAAGCAGATATTATCCTTCTTAATATTATTATTTTTTATTTCATGGCAATTTTAAGGTGCCGAGACCCAAGAAAAGTGAACATTTGGGCACTTTTTAAAGCATTTTTTAAGCACCAGCCTCTCTAATCGAAATAGGCTCCAAATCTCATATTTAAAAAAAACTCGGTGCTTCCCTGAGACGTCAGAAACAAAACAAGCACAGTTCTTATTTTTGCACGCGAGACCATTTGCCTATTGATTATTGCTCTTTCCATTTCCAGCAGGGTGCTCGCCCTGCCTTCAGCTGCACAGCTGTCAGAAACTGTCATAATGACAACGTACATGATAATAGGCGTCTGCTTGCAGGCTGCGACACTGTTGGCTTTCAAAACTCGTTGTGTCTGTAACTATATTTCTTCCTCTCCGTCCCATTAGGAAGCACATATGACAGGTCTATCGTGGTGGATGAAGAGGAAGCGTCCATCATCTTGTATGACATCTGGGAGCAGGTACGTTACCCCCTCAAGGGTCCCGTCGTTGCATTATTTAAAAAAAGAAAAGAAAAAAGAAAAAAAAAAAAGAGAAGTGGGCGAGCCCTGATCTCTGGTGTTGTGTTCCGTCTCTCAAAGGACAACAGCCAGTGGCTGAAGGAGCAGTGCATGAGGATGGGAGACGCCTACATCATTGTGTATTCGGTGACAGACAAATCCAGCTTCGAGAAGGCGTCGGAGCTGCGCATTCAGCTGCGCGGGCCAGGCAGTCGGAGAACATCCCCATAATCCTCGTGGGGAACAAGAGTGACCTGGTGCGGTCCAGAGAAGTGACAGGAGACGGTAAGTCCATCGCAGTTTCGAAAGAAAACACGCAAACTGGCTATTTAAGGTTAAAATAGAGCAGTGTAGAGACCTAAAACTGTGTCCCCGAGAGTCACATATGAACAGGCGTGTTACCGCCCCCACGCGTCGCCGTTTCGTTAAAGGGTACGGGCAAGTCACCGTTACGTTTGATCCGGTGGCCCGGTTGCGTTAACGGGGAGCACGGGCAGAGAGGCACGACCTCAGTCTGGCAAATCCCGATGTGCTGTAATTAAAGGCCAAAGCAGCCAGCTCTAATTTAAAAGCTGACTCCCTGGATTGGGCTTGACCCCGAGGTCAGCCCACCTCGGTTTGATTTCAGCTGCCATCCACCGCCGGGTGGGCCGCTCCCCGTCTACCGCGCGCTTCAGCTTCGCAGATGAACTCAGAGTCGCTAACGTCTGTCTGTGCCCCCCCCACCGCAGAGGGAAGCGCCTGCGCCGTGGTGTTCGACTGCAAGTTCATCGAGACGTCGGCGTCGCTCCACCACAACGTGCAGGACCTGTTCGAGGGCATCGTCCGGCAGATCCGCCTGCGGAAAGACAGCAAGGAGGACAACGCGCGGCGCATGGCCAACTGCAGGCGCAGGGAGAGCATCGGCAAGAAGGCCAAGCGCTTCCTGGGCCGCATGGTCGCGCGCAAGAACAAGAAGATGGCCTTCAGGCAGAAGTCAAAGTCCTGCCACGACCTCACGGTTCTCTGAGGGGAGCCGAGGGCCCGGATGGACTTTTGTTTTTCTTTGGCCTCTGAAGACCCGAGTCTGTGTGTGTGTTTTAACACTAACCCTAAAGGACTATTAGAGCTGTACAGAGATATATTTTGTAGACCTCAAAAAAAAAAAGGACTTAATGAAAAAAAAAACAAAAAACATCATCATCATCATCATCATCATCATCTTCATCAACATGGTAAATGTGACTTGCATGAAGCTTTGCAAGCAGGTTATTCTTTTATTTTCCTTTTTTTGTTTTCTGTTTGCCTTGAACATATTGTTGACATACAAGTGTGGACAGTGTGGAAACGTGCGACGGATCCGCGGGGGGCTCGCCGATTTCCGATGGCCCCCCTCCGATGACTCCTCCGTTTCGGGGGAGGAACGATGTACATATTTGAAAAAGAACGACGCCGAATGCAATACACATCTCACACAGCGACGACGTGGCACCGGGTCCCCAGGACGAGAGTGGCTCGTTTTACTTGAAAGGCGGTACGCTGGTTCGTGCCTCCGCCAGGTTTTCGCAGGGCGCGGCGACAACGGCGACGACGACGACGACGACGACGACGACAAGCAAACAAACAAGCAAGCAAACAAACAACGACAAAAAAAGATGAAGCTCGTGTTCTCCTCTGCGCTGTTGCAGAGCTTTGAAATCCAGGATGTGAATGTTTGACTCAAGCAATAAGTTATAATGGTCGTGTTTAAAACTGAAATGATTTGAAAGCTCTTTGTTTACGTTGATTACGTTTTTAAATAAAATATCAAACCAGAACATCAAACCCTGGCTCTCCGACCATTCCTGCCTCACCAGAAAACCTTTGAGGAAGCCGCGGCTCATGAATATACATCTGATTTTATCACTGAAATGGGCCTTCGCTGGCTGTTGGGGTTTTGTTGGGGTTTTGTTTTTTTTTTTTTTTTACAGGCAGGAAACGAGGTAGTTACCATGTTTATTTGAAGGTGTTAACCATTAATCCGGATAATGAGTACACCAGCAGCCCAGTCTACCACCCAATTTAAAAGTCCTCTCCCAACTCTCAGGAGGACACACACCTTCTGGAGACGGTAAGCTAGAAAAGCTGATGTCTTTAGCTGCTGCTGGGATACTTTGTTTCGACCATTTGAGGGTTTAATGATGGAAGGAGTTAAGCAGCACTGTATATTAGTATTAGCACCATTACCTTTGGAATACTAAATTTAATTTTCCACTTTTACCTCCAAACCATTTTCATGTTCTATCACGTGTTGCTGTCAAGTGTTTTGATTAGGGGTGTGAGGGTTTCTCTTTTTTTGTATGTGTAAAATTCAGGTAGATGGACATGTTTTTGTTTTGTTTTTTGAAAAAAAAAAAAAAAAAACGTGTGAATGAGTAACGGGGCAGGCTTTGCTGAGCTGCAGCCGCGTGGCCTGACAAAGTGATTTCGCTGCCTTCTCAGAGACCCATGGCCGACGGGGGAGCTCCAACGATGCGCGCGGTGGCTCTCGCGGTAAGATGCTGGGGTTCCGTCCCCGTGCGAGCCAACACATTTCTGCTCACCTGTCAGAGCGAACCGCATCGTCACCTTGTCTTGCAGTTGGAGATACTCTACCTCTTTGCACCGTGCCACGGGACAAACGTTAAAATTGGTGTCCCTGAGAACTACGATGGTATTTTCCCGTGGTATCTCACCAAGGTAACCGAAATGGATTGCACGTTATATGTAACATCTATATTATTATCTATCTGACATGGGCCTTTTTTTTTTTGAAATCCTCCCATTTTTGCTGAAGGTTTGAGACGTGTGAATGTGCTGCTGTCATCGTTTGACTTTAATTAGAGTGTTTGCGATGCTTTTAAGCCCCCAGCCTCTGCATTTAGTCCAGCTTGGTGGCAGGCGCTCTCTTTCTTGCGCACGAGTATCTGACACGTTAATTGTTTCTTTTCTGACGTCAGCACATCCTGACTGACACACACTCACGGTTTTCGCTCTCTCCGTGGCTGAATCAGTGCCACTCTTCAAACGACGTGTTAATGGCCAGAACGGAAAGATTGCGTAATAATGGTGGTTGGGGGGGGGGGGTGGTCTGTGGAGTTTTTGAGGTGAAGGAAGCAACACAGCACACAGTGTTTTCCGATGGTATGGAGAACAGCATGAGCATGGCTGAAGGATGCTTATTGTGTTTTTCAGGATTTCCAAATGTTGGGTTAAAAATGTTCCGAATCCCGAAAAACTGAGTTCACTAAAATACAAACGGCTCAAATCTTAATAAAATGCCAGAATCTATATTTGATGTGCACAACTCTGTGTTCTTGGGGTAATGTTTTCCCTGCATGGAGTGAAGAATTAGAGGACGTACTTCAATACAGATTAGGAATAAATCCGATTTTAAATAAACGGCCCTGTTGTTTCAGACCTCGCGATGAGTCATTTTGCTTTTGCCACCACAGCTTCATAACCTGCCTCCTAATCACACTGAGCTGGCGGTGACGGGGGACGACGAAGGGATATTCGGAGTGGACGCTCAGTTTCTGTTTGCTCTGAAACCCCTCGACAGAGAGAAACAGCCGTCTTACTCTCTGCAGGTAGCATCACATCTCTTACTGATGCAATTTCCACGTTCACCAATTACCAATGACTCATTAGTTTATCTGTGTTCCGGTCCTCATCTGTGCTGTATTCAGGCTTTTTGGTGTGCCGGTCTTGTAGTCAGTCTAAAAAAGTGACCCTGTCCGGCGTGCAGGTGTCTTTCAGGACGCCGGTGAGCCGTCAGAGCTTCACTGTAGAAGTGTGCGTCATTGACAAGAACGACAATGTGCCCACTTTCATTGGACAGAGCATGCGAGGCAGCGTTCAGCTCGGGCTTCTCAAAGGTAAGAGAACCTTCAGCTGTGGCGTCCCTGAGGTGCAGACGTTTTAAAAATAAAACCCCGAGCATTGTAAGGAGAGAAATCGCGCCCGCGAACCTCTGCAAAAAACAATTCACTCTTAATGTCAACTAGTAATCACTAGCATTTGCGTGCACAGAATGACCTTTTCTGGGGAGCGCAACAAGGCCTGTTTCAAATAATTTCCCATTTTTATCTTTTTTTTGGGGGGGTCTCTGATGGTTGATTTTCAACTTTGTGACCCCGCCCGTCTCTCAGGGATCCCATTCATGCAGGTCGAGGCTCTGGATCGGGACGAGCGCGGTTCTGTCAACGCCGAGCTGCGCTTCAGCCTCCTGGAACAGACGCCCAGGATTCCATCCAGCCACATGTTCGCCATTGACTCCATCACAGGAGAGGTTTCCCTCACGGAGGAAGGTCATAACCTTTACTGTGACACCTTAAATATCAGTTAGTCTCCAAAATACTTGTGTAGATACCTAAATTGCGGATGTAGGATCATACAAATCGTGGCTGATACCGATGATGAACTGACATGACTGAAGCCATTTGAAGACATTGTTTCCTCTTTACAAGTCACAAAGTCACCATTAAAACAATAGAGAGAGATGGACAATTAAGAAAAGTTGTCCTCTTCAGTCACGGCGTGGTCTTTATTTATCATCAAGCACAACAGGCATAACTCAAGACAAGCTCATAATGAATTGTATAAAACACCTTTCAAAGCCAGACAGGAAATAATTAGAGTCCTTTACTTTAGCGGCCCACAGTGTTGGTTATAGACTTCTCTGTGGCAGGTTTGTTCCTGCGTTGCTGTTATTCCTCTAGCCGCGACGTTTCCTTTTGTTACAGCTCAGCGGGAGCTGGATGACATGCAATACTTTCTGGCCCCTTTCAGTACTGACTGTTGCCATGGAGTTGTAGAGGAAATTGATAATCACCTTCCTGATTTTTCTATCTCATCTCCAGACTTGATGGAGCTCATATCATGTTTATGGATACTTGTTTAGAGGCTAATTTTGTCTGCATGTCAGAAGTGACTGAAGATCTTAGAGAAAGACTTGATGTTCCTATAAACCAAGAGATCTTGTTGTGCCGCTGCAGTTTGGTGGTTTTCCTGCTCCCGTACAGCTTTGTACTGATATCTTCCCTTCCGATCTGTTGCTATGACCTCCAGGAGCGTCTACCCTGGACCCGGAGATGTGCGGCCGTTATAAGCTCTCGGTGATGGTCAAGGACATGGCTGGGAAGGCGAACGCTTTCTTCACCACCGGCATCGTAACGGTGGAGGTGAACGGAAACACCTGGGCTTCGCCCGACCCCGTGAGATTCCAGGAGAACCTCCCAGGCCCGTATCCCATCCCCATCTCCCAGGTGAAACACAACTCTAATAACCAGCTACTCTCATAACTTCAAAATGCATTCCACATTGAAGTGAGCGCTGACCCTGTTAAAAATTTTCCAAAGATCAAATTACAATAAACCGAGCTCCGTCGATCCCGCTCGGCGGCGTCGTATTGCCGGCTGCTGTTTTTAATTCCCCCTGGGTCCTCCTAAGTGACCAAACGCTGAATAATTGATGCTGTTTAAATGCCACCGATCTTTTCAGGCTACCTCCTGACTGAGTCAGCTCAATTCCAGTAATCTCACACAACACAGCCACCCACCAACCACCATCATCACCACCACCACCACCACCACCACCACTCTGGGGGCTTGATGATGAACCCGCTCATTCATTTATCTGGCCGCCGTTTGATCATCGATTTGAAACCCATTGAGTAACAATTGTTAAACATTTAAATAAAATATGCAAACACTGTTGTTTTGCTATCCTTCCTACAAAAAAAGATAAAATTAGCTTGTGAAGCTTTTTTCCGGAAAGAAAGAAGAAGTGATCAGATGAAAAAAAGGCACTGTTTGAAAAAAATCTGTGATTATTATTTGCATATTCATAACTCAGATATTTAAAGTTCTGTGACAAGAAAGATCTCGATTCATCATTGTTAGTTTGTAAAAATGACTAAAAAAGAGGACTCATTCAGATGCGTTGTACAGTTGCTGCAGTCAGTAGGTGCACCACGATACCCGCCCCCTCCTCCTGTTTCTTTTTTTTTTCCTCCCACACCTCCCGCCTCCCCCACACCCGCCCTCAGCCTCGCATCTCTCCCGCTCTAACAGCCCATTCCACCCACTGAAAATGTGTGGTTTCACATGTGTGGGCAGATTGGATTCCGATTTATTTGCTTTTCAAAGATTACATCCGATCCGCAATGAAGTCTTTCATTCTTTTTTTTTCTCTTTTAAGCTGAAAAAGTAACATTGTGTGATCATTAGGTGACCTCAAAAATCTGTTTAGTTAAAAAAAAAAAAAAAAAAAAAGGAAAAGAGCGTCTGCTTTCCTGCATGTAATTGAAGATGAATTATTGAGAAACAGAGATTGATTTACGTGTATATTCATGGATTTTGCTCGGTTATGGTGTCATTTGCCCCTAAATCACAGGAAAAAAAGCAGGAATCTTAGGTTCACTTTGGGGATGCCTCGGTCCTCCCACACCGCGTGATTGAATTGCAGTGCTCAGTAGGTGTGGGGACTAACCGCTGTGATGACACATACAGAAATAGTCATGTTCCCAGACCCACTCTATATATCTCACCTCCCCGCACGTCTCAGATAATGAGCAGTCATCGTGTCCACGTCTATTTGTCCAACTTCATGAAACATCTTTTCTTGTTCTGCCACCGTCCGCACTGTGACTGGCAATGTGGAACATGATTATGTAGCCCGGCCTGTAATGTATTGTGTGTGCCTGATTGCCTTGTCAAAATCTTTGAATGTGTCATGCAATCAGGAGAAGGGCATCTGAAGTGGAAGTAAGGCCTCGCAGCCTCTGAAGAGCCAAAGCCATTAGCACTTTGGGGCTGCCACTTTTCATCATCAAGTCATATTTGATTGTGTGTGGAAGAATTAGTTTGAGCGCTGCAAGACCTTGACCAGGGTGCGCTCACGCCATAGATGTTTGAACGTTTGTGTGGCATAAAGAGGAGCAACAGCTGTTAAATCCAGTGTCAAATTCCAGCATTTTTTCCTCGACTACAGATTTCCAGTGAAATTTATGCCAAAATAATTATTTCAAAGTCAGGTTCAGTTTGTGAGGTTTAATGACCTTGACCTCCAGGTTAATGTATGAATGGTTTGTATTCCAGAGATAAAAGAATCAAGGATTTTCTTGGCTCCTCACTGATAGATTACTGCAGCTTTACATTAGATCTTTGCAGATCTTTCATTAAGCTAAGAAACAAAAGCATACCGTGTGTACATTCAGGCTTTGGTTTAGCAGCATCATTGAACTACTGGGAATTCAGATTCACAGTCATCTTGCTTTAATTGTTTCGTTTTTGGAATTCCAGTCCACCATGTTTTGGAGCTTGGAGCTTCCACAGAGACAAGGTGTTCACGGTGCAAACTCTCAGCAGGATACACGATGTGCTCTGCAAACTCCAACACGGGCAGAGGCAAAACCAATGACTTCATAAATGTTTTGTGTAGAACTTTATATAAAGAGACCATTAATCAGCTCTTTAAACATATCTCCTCAAGGCTCTGGGGTCGAGAAACACCATGAGACCGACGAGCAGCCAGCTGTGTGAATCTGCGTTGTGTATATAAAAGCACACTGTTTGGGCAGCTATCTCCAAAACAAGGGAGGAGTGTGTGACAGTGCGTTGAGGAGACACACATGCCCTGAGAGCGCATCAGCTGTGCTGTGTCTGGGCCCCTCTCCTTGTTGGGTGCTGTTTGATGGCTACTTGGGTCCTTTCTGCCTCACTGCACAAGCCTCTGTCAAGGGCTGTAAAGCAGAGTGGAAAATCCCCTTCAGCCTGCATCGTTAGTTTTGGCTGTGCTTTCTGTTCCACATCATTGTCACAGCATTCGGTGAGCCCCTTATCGCGCAAATAAATGGAGTACTCAGACATAATGTAGGCAGGCGCTGTGAAGTAGCTTTCCAAGTTTACAACGGGGGGATCGTTTTCTGGTTGAACAATGTGTAAACGATATCTGTCCTGCATTTGTTCTGTTAAACGCTGACTTTCTCTCATGCTGCGGTTTACTACCTTCACTGTATATAAATTACATCATGTGTGTGGAAAGAAAATGTGCTGTGTGTGTGTGTGTTTATATAGGTGAAATGGAGTGGAAGTCAGGCAGAATACAGTCTGGAGGGGGAGTTTCCAGAGATGCTGTTCACCATCAGCAGGGAGGGAGTCATTTATCTCAACGCCCCTTTGGACAGAGAGACCCAAGACCAGGTCTGTAACTACAAACTTTACACCTCCAACACCTCATAACAGCTGATGATTAGCATTCAAAGGCGATAAACTCTGTGGTACCGGCCCCGTTTCAACATTCCCAGGAAGTTTTATTGCTAGGAATTTATGTACCTGGGTAAAAACAATCCCTGGTAATCTGTGTGGTTTGCATTTCAACCACACTTCAAAGTTCTGGAAAATGTATTAAAATCAAGCTGATGACAGAAGGGGGAAGGGTGGCGGGACCAACAACAACCATTGCAGTCTTTCAATTTAAAACGTCTTACAATTATGTGTAAGATTATTTTAGAACTTTTGACAAAATTGTTGGTCAAAAGTTCTTCCCCCCTACTCAGAACTTGTTCAGGGAAAGTTTGAGGTTAATTTAGTGTATAAGTTTGGTGGAAATGCTCTTAAGTTTCAAGATCCTGGTTAAAACTCTTCCTCCAGCGGAAAGAGGGCTGTGTTGCATTCAGGTGCCTCTCCCATCTTTCTCTTTGGTCAGTTCCTGATCAGCATCGTGGTTGAACGTCCCGACGGGAGAGCGATCGCCAAGCCTGTGGAGCTGAGGGTGATGGTGGGGGACGCCAACGATAACAGGCCAACCTTCCCGCAGGCGCAGTACCACACGGTGGTCAAGGAGCTGGCTGCCCGAGGTAGCAGATACCTTCTGATGACTCAGAGGTATGATCCATTGGGAGAATCTTCATGGTCCTTCCCTTCTCCACAGGCACAGAAATCCTGACTGTGCAGGCAGCCGATAACGACGACCCCAAAACGGACAACGTGCGTATCTTCTACCGGCTGGTTGGGCAAATTCCCGAGAGCCCCCGTGCGCTGTTCCGTGTGGATCGCGATTCAGGGGTAATCTCTGTCCAGGCAGACAGCATGGAGGGCACGGCTCCTCAGTACACCCTCACCATCACCGCGGAGGACGCCAAAGGTGACCTCAACCAGAATTACATCCGGAATCTTTGATTCAATAACAGAATGCTACTTTTGCTGTGACTTGCCTGTCTGAGAAACAGCACAGTTACTGGTTTACTGGGTCATTACTCTGGGAAGAACAGAAATTTAGAGATAAAGATAATTTGATCTCGAGACTGGGCAAAGCCAGAGTTTTTATTGATTTCTGGGAAGTGGACATCACTGTAGCTTCAAGCCAAAATACAAACTGCTCAGTAAAATCAACCACCCGGAACACAGACTGTTGATTCACTATATTTTATATGCAGGAAAAGAGAGCCTATTTGTTTTCATAAATAGGCATTTATTATATGCTAATTGAAGAAAATGCCCCCTTCTCATAGCAGAATGTTTCAATTACATGTATGAAATATATTTATTAATGTTTATTAATTTAAGAAAGTGAAATCATTGAAAGAAAATTACCCAGATTGGTTGACTTTTCGCCCTTCAAGCACAAATTAACTAAATAAATCAGTACGGAAATTGCACATCCCCCAAAAATCGAAAGTAAAAAAGTCGCTGCTTTGACAACCTTGCTGTGAGGCAGAAGTTACGGGAGGAGAGGGAGTGAGAAGGGAACACAGAGCAGTGACAAAGGAGAAAAATATAAACACTTAGTGTGCCAAGAAGGGACTGGACATATTAGCGGCCTTCGCCAGTGCGTCAGTAGTTTTGTTGCTACTACAACATGGAGAGGATGTAGCTATGTCACCCCCCCCCAGGGCTGTCGGATGCAGCACCATGACTCACGGACAGGGGCGTGAAGACGAAGAGGGACCGCATGTTCCTTCAGCATATGTTATTTCCTTGATGTCAGTGACCTTGAGTCACTAACAGAAGCTTCAATGATGCTCTTGGCAGGTCTGAACAGCTCTTGCACGGTGGTCGTGACGGTGCAGGATGAGAACAACAACCCACCAGTCTTCTCCCAACACGAGGTACAAGTCACGCAAACACTTGCTCAGCACATAAGTCCAAACATCACAACCCAGAGTCTGCTGTCGGGGTCGCTGATCCCGTTGTCCTCCCCGTAATCTCGGGCTTACATCCTTGTTACAACAGGAGTTTTAATCAGTTCTTTGGAGAACAAGTGGGATGAAGTTGTGTTATGTCTGATTGAGCCTTCGTGGAAGAAGAGTTCACACTCATTAAGTCACATCTACACTGTAGCAATCTCTGTGGCTCTGACGTCATGCCTAAAAGCAAGGACAGAACGAAAATATGGCCACATTTTCAACCTTGGCCTATGTGCAAGGTTCTGACATTTAAACTGACATTTAAACCGGTCCAGGGTCCAAAATATGAAATGCACTGATCCGTCCATGCATTAAACCCTTAATGTCAGTCACAAAATATTGCATTAATATCTGTCTATTCATAAATATTTTACACTAAAAGTTATCACTGGAAATGAACATGTTACACTAGAGGAAAAGTTGAATTCTTATATAGATTTTTTTAATTGTTAAAACATAATACAAGGACAGTTTAATGTCACCGGTGCTTAGGAGTGGTCCCACATCTGCTATAATGCACTATTGTTAAGAAAATCCTTCACTAATAGCATTGAAATTTAATTGAATAAGGCATTTTCAGTGCTGTGAGGAGAAAGGAACACTGGATTCCCTCATTATGAGTACTGGCAAGAAAAGGAAAAAAAAGATGTAGTAAGACTGACAGCCACAATCTACAATTAATTTACATAATCTAAGAGAAAAAAGCCTTAAGTGGGGGGATACGTGGGAGAGCACCGTGCTGTGATAATGGAGACCCAGACTGGCTCTTCTCTCTGCATGACAGTCACAGGAAAACATGGACATTGCGAGCAGGAAAACATGGACATTGCGATCTTCCAGGTGAATGCCAATAAGCCTGGAGAACCCGGACTTAATTAAAGAAAGTTAATTATTGAGTGACATTTGGGCGTTACTTAAATCCTTCTTTCATCCCGTTGACGCCACAACACGAGCCCCTCTTTTCATTCTTTATTGACGTTCCGCCCAGGCAATTGACAGCACGCATACAGAAAATGCACTGAAACACCAAGGTGGAAAATGCTCTTGAGCGGGTCACGCTCGAGTAGCGCAGCTTTTTCCATGGAGAGGAGAAGGCTGCGCGGCGGAGGGAGGGAGGGAGGGACGTGGGAGGAGAGTGTTGACAGGGCCGGGTTCACTGACCCTGCAGACGGGGCAGCCAGATCAGAGGCATGGCTGCCTCGCCAGAGGACATCAGTGAGTGGCAGATTAAACGGCTGTCCAAACACACAGAGGTGTGTGAATAAAGGTCAGCTCACACCGAGAGGGCAAGAGGGGGCAAATGTATATCCACGTCCTGTCACATGCCCCAGTGGCAAAGTCAACCTCCCGACAAGTGATCTTCAGATTTCACTGATTCCGTGATTAATATTTACGACGGCGCTCGCTTCCAGTGCACGGTCGGCTCACGACCGACCAGCTCGCGATCAACCTTTTGCTCATTGCTGCCCGTCTTCTCTCCCCCTCGCCAGTACGGCCCGTTTCACATCCCGGAGAATGCTCCAGTGGGCACCGCGGTAACAGCTGTGCTGGCGGGAGATGCAGATGTGCGCGGGGGCGACAGCTGGCAGGTGAACTACCATTTAGAGTCTGGAAACGAAGAGGAGGCGTTCACGTTAGTGACGGACAAGCAGACCAATGAGGTCGCCCTCGTCCTTTCAAAGGTAAGCGACGTTGATCCGGTTTATCGACCGGATCCTGCGGGACGCGTTATTCAGAGGTCTCTCTTGTTTGGCAACCGCCGATCAATGTTTATGTGGCTTCTACAGTGCGTACGTGACCGAAAGCCTTCTAGAATATCGAAAATTACAGCCCCTCATGCCTCTAAACGAAGCACCCGGATGACAATTGAATGTTTTAGACCAATAATCTCTTCCCCCTGCGGCGCATCACCCTTCATCTGCCTTGTATAATCCGGCAGGGTGTTTTTGTGTAGGGGAATGTGTGTATGTGCGCGTGCACGTGTGTGTGTGTGTGTGTATGTGTGTGTGTGCGTCCTCTAATGGTCTGCTCTCTAAGTGGGCCAGGCAGGAGACAGTCTATTATTTTCAAACTCTCTGTGGGAGTTGATGAATGTGACTGAACTGTGAGTTTCATGCGCTCCGTTGAGATAAAGCAGGAGCCGTGGAAAAGCTAAAAATGGAATCTTGTATTATATCAGATCAACACGCGAGGGTTTCTGTTTTCCAGAAATGTATTTTCGTGCAGACCCGCTTTGTGCCTCGCTGAACAGCTGTTGTAAGGGCCCTCGCTTCGGCCACGTGACCCGTGTCAATAGGACTACACATCGGAAAAATAAGAGCGTTGTTGTTTACTCAGCACTCCTCGGACGAGAAGCAAATCCTCTGAGTTACTGTGTTGCGGTGCGATGGCAGTGTGGGAAGTCAGAGAAAACACATCTTTAATAGAAATTACACGTTTCTCACAGCTCAAGTGAATAATTAGATTGTGTGAGCCGACGCTAATGGCAGTTTTACTGCGGAGGCCTCGCTCTTGATCGTCCACGGCGACGGGAATCTCATCAGAGTGAATAAATGACGAAAAAAAGGATTTTGAAAGAAACATATATTCACATTATGAACGTCCTGTTTATATGAAATAAGACATGTAAGAGGTTGTTTAGGTTAGAAAATGAAATTTAGAAATTACCGAATGATATGTGTTTTATTTATTTATTAAACAAGAGCCGTGGTCAAAGTGCAAAAATGTCGACTTGATTTAAACAATGTTGACATTTGCACTTCCAGCAACCGTCGCTTGTCACTTGCGGCGAAGGTGGAGCCGGTTGTTTGTAGATTTCAGTGAAAAGCTGCGAAGGTATCGTC
The DNA here is from genome assembly GCA_911728415.1 of Lagocephalus sceleratus. Lineage (NCBI taxonomy): Eukaryota > Metazoa > Chordata > Actinopteri > Tetraodontiformes > Tetraodontidae > Lagocephalus > Lagocephalus sceleratus. Next base: position 5,952,290 of record CAJVRN010000017.1, on the reverse strand, counting down.
GGGCTGTGTAGACTCAGGTGACTGACAGGCCTGAGGAGCCGGCGTGCGTGTTCCGCTGTGCTGGTAACACGGTGACTAGTCCAGCGCGTCACTTTCAGTCAGCAGTGGTACTCATCCACCCTCCGAGGGACGGCCTTTCTTCTCCCTGGTAACAGAGACGCACTTATGATGTCAGACTGGTTTGATAATGTCTTGTTTCATGTGAAGTCAGAGCACGTTTTAGGTGGAGAGAAAAAAAAATAAAAATCCTGACAGCAATGATGAGTTCCAGGCAGGATTGAGAAGACTGCATTAAAATAATCAAATTCACGAGACTGAAAGATAAACAGCAGGAATCCTTTGACTTGTGCTCTTTCAACTCTAAAACGGGCGGTCGAAGAGACGTAGGGTTGGGTTTGATAACTCCACCAGTGAAACAAGGGTTAGGGGTTAGGGTTTTTGTTTTATCATTTCACAATCGAGTCACAAGGTCACAGTCAAATTTAGAACACAGATTATAGTAATCTCTATTTTAAAATCTCCAAGTTCCAATAACGTCAAAAAGCTTTTGCCCCAAATGTCGTGCAGCCCAGTGGCAGAAGACAGTCACTGGAAGAAACACTTTACACCATTTATGTATAATTTCCCATAAAATAAGTGTAAATGTGTTTTTTTTTGTGGTCTAACACGCAGATTTGTTAATCATTGGTGCTGTTTATTTGTTGTTATTCCTTTGTCACACAGTATCTTGTCCAAGTGGATCATCATGGAATATGTCTCACTGATGATTCAGTTGGCTGATTTCACTGAGACTATGAACTGGTTCATACTGGAAATATGGCTAAATTTGCAACAAATGCTTAGAGAGGTTATTTTCATCAGTATAATCAGTTATGTTCATCAGTTACATGTATTTCAAATTTATACAATTCCTGTCAAAAATCTTTCCCAGGTCCTGGACTTTGAGCGGGAGAGTGAGTACATCCTCGTGCTCAGCGCTCAGAATCCCGTGGCTCTGGTGCGCGGCCGGTACGGACCCGCCTCCACGGCGACGGTCTCCATCTACGTTGATGACGTGAACGAGGGTCCGATTCTGTCTCAGAGTCACTACGAGGTGACCGTCAGAGAGGGCGAAGAACCAGGCCGGGTCATCGCCACCATCCGAGGCTACGACCCCGACTCCCACCCCATCAGGTGAGCTGGAGGAACAGCAGCAAAATCTGACGGGTCGAAAGATTCTGGACTCACGTTTCCCTTTACACAGGTACTCTCTGCAAGGGGACACAAAGAAATATTTCTCAATAGGGAAATATTCTGGTGAACTAAAGACCGTGCAGGCCTTGGACAGAGAGGAGAACAGCACTTACACCATGGAGGTCATTGCAGTGGATGGACGTATGTTCTATTACTAAGAAAAACTTCAAAATAGCTTTTATAACTCCCATATGGCTGCCAGCAAATACTTTTCATACAACTGGTAATTAAGTTTGTTGCTCTGCATAATAGAGAGAATACAAAGAAACCACACAGAGTGCCTGCACTCGAATATGCCAAAAATACAACAGGCTCATGCACATTTATACAGATAAATAAATAAAAGGGCACGCTATTCATGTTATTCAGAACCATTTTATAAGCAAAACTGAATTTCATAGAACACTGTATATGGTATATATTTTATTTACACTCTTGGCTCTTGTTCTGGCAGGAAACTCCTCTTTATCTGCATCCACCCTGGTCACCGTCCAAATCCTGGACGTCAACGACAACAGTCCCGTGCTGGTCGGAGACTATTCCTGGAAGTACCTGTGCACGCCTCGCTGGGAGGACCAAGCTCTGGTCCTGGCCTCTCGGGACAGCGACGGGCCGCAGCACGGCGGGCGGCTTAACTTCTCCCTGCGCAGCGACGCCACGGTCCGGCGTAACTGGAAGCTGACGCCCATCAACGGTGAGACAAGCGCTGAGTTAGTGACACCACCGGAGTATATTATTAGTATTTAGATCTCAATCACATGATTGTAAGATGATCCAGTGACCCACCAACGGGTCACAGTCAAACTGTGATTCAGACTACTCGTGGTTGGTGGTCACCGACTTTGCCCCAACAGGAGTTCCAACCGGTGTGTGAGACAATTTTTTTGGCCTGAAGAAGCCATTCAGAGGAGAGGTGAAACATCTCCAGTCCAGATAACGGCACCCAAGTCCGCTCACCCTGGATTTAAACACTCAAATGTGTTGTAATTGAGACATATGTATGGAGTAATGAACCTCTCACAACACTGCCAGTGGACATATTCCTTGATTTGCTTTATTTCAATAATGACTTTTACTTCTATGCTTCAAACGATGTTCTCCAGCCTGGCCAAATTACCTCATTCTCAGTTCTTCTCACATTCATTTTCTCTGCTATCTGACATTACAGGCTTAATTTAATGACCCGTCACGCAGTTTAAACTGCAAGTGTTTCGGTCTTTTAATGCAAACAATTTACAGCTCTGACGTTCGGCATTGAGTCATTCGAAACGCTCTTTTTCCTCTCCGAGTTTTTTTTTTTATCTCCCTCTTTCACTCCCCTGTTCCTGTTGGTATTGATTGAGCCCAGCTGTAATTATATCTTCTGTGTAATTTCTTTGGCGTCATTGCTGAGTTCCTGCCAGCTAATGGAGGCTAAAAAAAGGCACCTCCCAGAATGCTTTGCACCTGGTCACAGCTGGTAATGGTCATACCAGTAATGTGTACTTATGCCTGCAGAAATGTCTGCTTTTTCACATTTTGAGTGACACATTCAGCAGCGGTAAGAACACCCAAATGTGTATGTGTGTGTGTGTGTGTGTGTGTGTGTGTGTGTGTGTGTGTGTGTGAGTGTGTGTGTGGGTGAGATAGTTACGATCTTTCTGACCTTTACTTGCAGATGTTAAAATACCTAGCGGCTCTTTTAAGAGCAAAAATTAAAAAAAAAAAAATTGAATTGCCGGACAGATTTATATGGACTTCCTGCTAAATCTGATACCTGCGGTGGGTATTTATTGGACTCACAGCATCCAGCTAATTTCCAGGAAGGTTGCAGACCCAACCTGTCACACTCCAGAGCAGATAGAAGATAGCGGCCCCCGAGTGGCACACAGCTTGTATGTTCCTGAGTGACAAATGCAACATGAAGGGGAAAGCTGGTGAGGCACAAGCATGGAGGTTGAGACCCTGCGATAGGAGTTCAAACAGCTCGATAAAACACTTCTTTTTACAGGGCTTCTGCGTCATGTTGCCAGGCCTGTGTTCGTCCGATGTGCCCAGATAAGATAGACACACTCCAGACCCCCAAACACAGATCCCTTTCTCGTTTTTATGCACGTTGCATTGTTTTGATGCGGCGTGCGTGTGCTCATTTCTCCTTCATTTTTCCTTCCATGTTGATGGTGTTTACTTGTTAGATCATTTACCCTATAAAAGCATGTGATTTAACACTGTTTAATGGTGAATTATCAGGTCAATGATGAACTGCAGAAGCACTCACCTTTATGGTAGTTTGTAAATGCGATCACTATTAATCATATTTTCCATGTATTTTCTCCTTCAGACACTCACACCAATCTGTCCTTAAATGTCCCCTTCCTGGCCCCTGAGGTCTACACTGTGCCCTTCACCATCTCTGACAGCAGCTCTCCTCCCAGGAGCACCTTCATAAACCTGCCAGGTAATGACAATTCCCCTGTTCGCCAGCCAAATCATGCAAAGGAAGGTGACAGGACACGGGAATAGGAGCGATCAATAAACATCAAAGCCCGCGTGCCAGCTTGTCCTTGCGCTGCTGTTTAATGGGGGTTCAGCGATGCTTCACAGAAGCTCTGCCGGGATACTCCAGTCCAGCCTGTTGACATTAAACATACAAACCCTTGATGCACTTGAGGGAAACCATCTGTTCCCGCACACCCTCGTAGACCGAGCACAGCCTATCAATGCTGCACCCACCCAGCACACTGAATGTGATAACAGCTCAAAAGTCTTTGGAGGACCAAGCACAGATCAGTTGGGTTCATTAAGTCAAGGATAGAAAACTCTTGGAGGTGTATCTGTGGTGTGTAGCACCATAGTGTTAGTCATAACCTCCAGAGTCCTGAATATAAACATTTAGAAACCTTCATGATTAATCCCAAATCATGTTAGTGTGGCAAGGCTGCTGGTAACTTCCTTTTGTTTGGGTTTTAGGGGAAATTGCTATCGTATTATTTTATGTGCAGGTCAAAATGGATGTCTTTTTTTGCATACGTTTATAACAGTGCATTAAACAAAACAGAATTTATCTGTCTGGTCCAGGGCAGAACATTAAAACATCTTGTGTAAACTTGCCTCTGCGGATGCCTTCCTCCCTCCCCTCTTTAGTGACCGTGTGTCCTTGCAACGTGAGAGGAAACTGCAAAATGCCAGTCAAGCAGTTGCAGGGCATGCCGACCATCCAGTCTGCAGTGGGTATTCTGCTTGGCACTTTTGCAGTCATAGGTAAGAAGATGGAGGAAGACCTTTGAAATGTCATCTTTGCGATCCGTGCAAGATTTTAATGCACGTAAGCTTAAAAAAACATGTGCTTTGCTGTGCCCCTGAGATGTAATTATTTCTGTTTTTACCGCATTGTACAGAATGCAAAGAGTTTGCATTGTATTACGATTTTTTTTTTTTTTGTTGTTTTGTTTGTTTCTCACTTTCAGGAACAATCCTCGTTGCTGTGTTTGTGAGGCTGTCCTATCAGAACCCCAAAGAGCCACTCAAAAGCAACCAGGAGACGGTCCCATTGAAGATTGCAATCTAAGATCGGGTGGTGCTTCCTGTCCTTTCATTCGGCGGCTGGATCGAGTGACACGTTTTAAACTGCCAGAAATCACCGTAAAAACCATTGCGAATGGCAAACACAAATGTACCCTGCAGTTAAAGGAGCGGGTGGATGCTTGCCTCAGAGGAAATTGAATTTTTAGTAGACAAAGATGTTTAGTGCAATTAATGTGTTTCAGGGCCTCACTTGTGATATTGTTATGTGTTTAACTGTTTCATTCTTATTTGTTTGAAAATGTGCATATTACATTAGACTTTTAGATGTTTATTTCTTATGTAATCTGTGATGTTATTTTTTTTTAACACGACACATATACAGCGACGTGGGATTTTATCGATTTTGTCAAAAATCACGCTGCATGCACCCCCAGTGTATCTTATTATTGTTATCATTGCTGTTCTCCCTCCATTGCATCCTGACATCACTGTGTAGAGGGTGCAGATATGAGCCCGTAGCAGTAGAACTATTTTTTTTCTCCTGCTCACTTTGACACGATAAACTGATTTACTCTAATGAGACAGCCTGAAATCGGCCCGTGTTTTGTAATTGCATAAGCAGTGCGCTCCAGTCGCTGTGATTAGGGTTTTATAAATGCTCACCCGGATGACCCAACAGGCAAGCAAAGCTATATTGAGACCACGGTCTGGTATAAATAACTCAAAGGTCTCTTGAATGACACTCACCGTACAACGTCCGACCTCTCATTCACAGCAAACATTTACGAAATGAACACATGCATCAAATGTAACCATTAGTTATCTTAAATTTAATAGGGTCTGGATCATATGTTACGGAGACATTTTCCAGAGCTGGATGATATGGACGGTATTTATACAGTTTAGTCTCTGTTGTATATGGGTCAGTTCTATCCAGTCACACAAGTCAGTAAATACTTTGCAGGGTGCCAGCTACTATAAAGATGCTCCCTATGGGATGCCTTGCCTCGCAGGGCCACAGAGCACCAGAGATCAAACCAACGCCGCTTCACCACCTTCCGCGCCACTGCCAGACGCACGATGAGCGGCAGCCGACGGGGCTAGCGGCTCGAACGTGAAGAAAATCAAACAAGTAGTCCGATTAAGTCCCAGATGTTTGTCTAAGGGGTTGGTGGGAAGCAAAACAAAATACACACAAAAACACGCCAAAAACAAAAAAAGAAAAGAAAAACACAGACGGAATTCCTGTGGGATGATAATTTTGTTCCACTGCTGGCTGTTTGCTACCAAACTTCATGGGAGAAGTGACCCTCTTCCAGAAGGATTACTGCATCGTTCTGATTTTAAAATGGTGAAGAGATATATTTGTAAGTAGAACAAGACCTTTGTGATCTTTTATAATGACTGATTTAAGACGGTGATGTTCTGCGCTTCTCCAAAATGCATTTAATCAGCCATAATATAGCAGAAATAAGAAAGTGAATGGAAAAATAACCACATTTGCATTTTCGTTTTTGAAACAGGCTGGGGGGGGGGACTAGATGGACCCACGACACGCGGTGACTCACCCAATATCCAGGCAATGCTGCCTGATAGCCTATGGGCCCACTCTGCATTTATATTAGGTTATCTGCCTATTTATAACTGCAACACTTACAAACGAAGTACAGCATAATTTGACGGTATGTGAAAGAACAACAAAGAGAACGACGGAAGACAGAAAGACCGAAGAGAGGGGATTAGCTCATGACTCCGGGTTTAAGTGTCACAACTGTGCTGCGTGAGCCTCCAATTTCAGCTTTTCCTGTAAATAGCGCAGCTGTCTAAATTGGGGAATAAGGTAGCAAACAGATGTGGTGGGGTTGACAGGAACAGAGCAAAGGTGCCGTATTTCCATTGCACAGGCACCAGCAGTGACAAGAGGTTTTCCTAATCCCTCCTCCACGTTTCCCCACAGCTTGAGCTATTTTAAGCTTGTTTTTGGATGATGATGGAGTCCTCCTGATTCCAAACATGACAGTTTCACCAGTTAGGGAACTGCTTTGTGTGGTCAAGACGGTAAAAGATTCCTAATAAGTGTTAATATTTTAACATCAACATCTGGTCGCTAAACGCAAATCTCACCCTTACACTTCTGGGTTGGTTATGAGTTATTTTAGCGTGCAGACGATTTCGTTGTTAGGTTTCAAGTGTTCTCAGCACCATTGAGTCACAAATCACACCAGTCCAGAAAATATCCTTGTGGGCTCTTAGGAGTGAGAACCCGTTGACATTAGACAGTAAAACAAATATTCCACATTTTTCTTTATTTAAGAATCTTTTCATTCATCACTTTCAATAAATCTTTCCTTCACAATCTCTTCTCAGCAACGTTGGATTGTCAACTTAATAATGTATGTCAATTTAATCATTTTTATTTGTATCTGTTGTTTTTTTTTCTACTTTAAAAAGCTTCAACTTTATAATTTTGTTATAGAACAGCTGTGAGAGTCGTGCTGTTTGGAGTGAGAAAACACGCGAACCAATCAAACGAAAACCAAAGAATGAAATTTGTGTTTACGGAACCGTAAGCGGAAACGTTTCAATTTTTGATTTGCAGCATGTGGGAAAGAACTTTTTTCCCTTTTGCTCTTTCCGTAAATCATGTTTGACTGATATAAACTGCCTGCAATTACTGGCAGTCAAAAAGGTCAGGGGCTGCCAGGGTTTTCCATTTCTGCGGCAAATTGATTCGCTGACAGGAACGGCGCTGCAGAACTCACTGGTGCGTTATGTTGCATCATTGATGATGTTCTCCATCTGCCCACATGTCCTGCGTCCCTCAGAAAACATGTGAGAGCCGAACTGTCCCGAGGAGCAACAACGGAAACTTAAGATTAGCCCCCACCCAGCGTTTTTGTCCGAAGTCTAATTATTTGATGTTCCCCTTTTTCACATGAAATGGACATTTGATGGACTATATGCGTCACTGCTGCTATTTGTGGCAGCTGAGAGACGTAATCACCCTCTGACAGGAAACTTAAATGCACTGGCATTGAAGAAAACTGAACGAAATCCTGCCTTCAAACTCAATATGTGCGCTTTCAAAAGGATAACCAGACTGCTCATTTCGCTCTGCTTGAATGGTTATTTCACCTACATCAGTGAAAGCTCCAAGGCTTTGGACTTTACAATGGCATGGTCTTGAGAGTAGAGTAACAAGCCCACAGATAGACGCACACGCAGACACACACGCGCACACATGCCCACGTCCCACCTACACACCTCTTTTCGCTCTGAGCATAGCCTCTGACATTGTTTATGGACTGAAGGGCTGAGTGGGACGAGGCCCAGTGTCCCCGCTCTGCAGCGTTCACCACAAAGCGTATGACGGAGGGATCACAAGGGGAGAGGGAAAACAAAATGTTGAGTAGGAGCAGGAAGACACTCAGATTTTCCATGAAGGTCACGTGACCCCTTCTACAGTTTCCTTTTGGTGTTAAGCGCATCGACCCGGCCGATTCCTGAACTCCCCGCGGAGCAGTATTCAGCTCAGAGTCCCAGCTTTTCGGCTTCTTCGTCATGTCAACAAAGTGCTGCATCTATCGTTTTCCATTCCACAATTTATCTAAAAACAATAAACTTCGTCCTTGGCTTCAAAAACTTCGGGAAAATATATATCTTTTTAAAGGCAAACGTGCAGATTTTAACATCCCTGACATGACACATAAATATATTTATAGATAAACACGCTTTTATTATGTTGTTATCAACAATGTTGAGGTGGATATGGATGGATGTTACGACCTTGCTCAGTGATGGATGGATGGATGGATGGATGGATGGATGGATGGATGGATGGCAGGGAGGGAGCAACAAAGACATGCACTCCATAAAACATGCCAGGGTCACGGGGAACTTGACCCTGTCCCAGGATACACTGGATGAGTAGACACACACACACACACACACACACACGTGCACACACATTCACACTCCACCCCCACACCCACTCTCACACCCACTCTCTAACACACACACACACACACACACCACCGACGGTTTGAATAAACCCACTGAATCTAGAGAAGACTGTAATGAATAAAAGAAGATCACGACCACATTCCATTCCCACCCCCTCCGTTTTCTGCGCCCCGCGCGTTTAGGCCTTTCCTCCCCCGCGCCCGAGGCGAGCGGAACGTGACGCGGCGGGGGCAAAGACCCAGACAGCGGACCTCTGATGGATGAACAGAACCCTAGAGCCTGGCCACGATCAATTACGGTCAGGGCGCGAGTCTTTCGTTTTCTTCTGCAACCCTGAAGTGACAATAGACCGCTGCAATAACAGCGATCGTTATTTCACAATAATAGACATGCTTATCTGTCATCAGCCCCGAGCTCCATAAACACTAAGTGGATGGAAAGAATTTGAGCGCGAGAATCACCGAGCGGTTAACTGGGCAGCTGTTAGTGGCTTTGTTTCTGTTAGGGCCATGGCCCGGGCAGCACTGGGGAGGGGGGGGGGCTGCTGATTACCGCTTTTGCTCAGCGGTGCTTTTCCAGCGTCGGCCAGGGACCCGGCACACATGACCCATTGAACGGTGACTGGAAAGCTCTGCAAGTGGCGCTGTCAACGCCGGGACATGAATACGGCTAAAGATAGGCCGCTGTCGCTTCGGTCCGGGTCTCTGCTCAGTCAGGGCCTTTTTTTAGAGCCACTCTGGTTTATAAAAGGCTAACGGGGCCTATTTTTGACCCGCCGGGCCCGAGGCGGGGTAAACATGTGATGCTTCTGAAAGGTGCATGACTGACCCCTCTGACTCGAACGTGTCGGCGGCGATTGGCTTTGGGAGGCGCGGCGGATAGCAGATGCCGGCTTGATGAAACGGCCCGAACGCCTGCGCCGTTTTTGAAGACAGACGTGGAGGTGATCGCGCGCAGCGTCTGTCCCCGTCAGACCCATTAAGTTATTAGATCCCTCTTAAATTGGTCGGTCTGAGGACAGGACATAAATAAAGCTGAGGGCTTACGGCCTCCTCTTGAATGAAATGTCTTTGTTTTGTTTTCCCCTAAGGAGCGAATGCTGTAGAGAAATACAAGCACAATAACACTAAACAGACCAAAACAGTTTTCAGCTGAACAAAACATGTTTAAATACAAGATACTTGCATTTTATTCCACTTATTGACCTACTTTGCAACAACGGATATGGATATGGATATAATAAGGTTTGTGTGTATTAGATTGAGAGCATATCATTAAAACCATAAATGTCACAGAATAGTAACTCTTAAAGGAAGAGCGATCAAGACCGGATAACTAGAAAAAAGGTCGACAAAAGCACATCATCTGCCCTTAAGACAAATCTGTTTAACACAATTAACTGTAACTGACCATGGTTCATGCGTCATGCGACATGGTAAGATTTAAGGTAAGACCTTTGGTCAGCTCAGCTTCTCGGTACAGCACTTTCGTTAAGCACAAAATACAATTACTGATATAAAAAAAAAATCACTCCACACGAAATGATCTCATTGATTTGACTGTATGGGTCTATAATCCATTAAGTTAACTCCTGCTAATCTGGATAAATGGGCAAGCCCATGAATCTAAATGAAACGCCTTCGTTGTTATGTGGACTCTTCTGGGAGCATTAAATTTACACAGCAAATTAGTTAATGAGGAAATCTAGCTGTAAAAGTGTGGGAATGCTGATTGATATCAAACTGCCGTGAACTTTAACGGCAGTTCCGCTGAATGCAAATTTCCATAAATATGCTCATTTGGCGAATGTGAATTGTGTCACACGTCTTTTTTTAGACTTGTGCCCACAGGTTTTTTTTTTTTTTTTCCTCCGTGAACCTGTGATGCAGCAGTGACTGCCATCGTTCCTATAGTAACCTTGCGCAAACACCGGCTGCCTCAAAGGGTCGCTGCGTAAACTCAACCAGTCCACGAAGGCCACGTCGTTGTGCCGTCGCCCACTCGGGAGATGTCACGGCTGGGCAATGCCGGGATCGGATGTCAGGGTCCGGGGTGTGTCTGTCACTGAACCTGTGTCTCCATCAAGAGTTCCTGGAGTGACCTGAAGGTGCTGGCCAGACACGCACGGATATGTTTTTGGTATATAGTCCATAGATCAAATATTTTATGGCGCCGGAGCTGACAGTCCGGTTTAAGATTAGAGGTCATGACCTCTCTCCCGCGACGGTGAAGGTCTGTTTTGTTTGATTATGAGACCGTGCCACCAAACCAGTATCCTTGGTATGATTTATAATGTCTTCCCAGAGCCACGGCCAATGTCTAACGGCCTCAATGTTATTTGGTAAATATAGACGTCCCATAAAAGGTGTATATTGTTTGGCAAGACGTTAGAACTTAAATCTGACCCTGAACATCTGTGAAGGCCAAACGCCACCTTCCAGGAAAGGTCAGGTGGACGGTGTGACTGGAACTCCCCGGGCCCGTTTGCGGTACATCCGCGCAAAACCCACAACGCGCCGCTAATTAAAGCTCCTAATGAAGACGCACGTGCGGCGAAAGGAGCGTCTGATATTTCTGCGGCGAGGGGTTTGCTTCCTGACAGGGTGTTGGCGACGGATCGCTGGCACGTAGACAAGCAGGGGGGAGATACGAGCTGGCCAAGCCCGCGTGTTGTTGTGCAAGTGCTGTTTGTATCCATGGCAACTGCACCACAGCCGTGTCACCTGATTTTCCTGATAGAGCGGTTGTCCTTGACAAAAAAAAAACGAAAAGAAAAAAAAACTTGCATTGATGTGGAGCTTTTTCTTTTTTTTTTCTTAACCTGAACGGGCGTTCGGTGTCAACAGATGAGATCGGTTAAGTTGGCTTAATGGTTCCTGTCATTTTAGGTTTTCTACAGTTTATAGGGTTAATTACATTTTACTGAGGGTAAAATCAGATAATTACACTTTATAGGGAACATCTCCATGCCTCTTTAACCCCGAGCTGCCATTATTCACCCTCATTTAAGGGCCACAAAAACGTTTCAGGGTTGAAATAGGGAGGTTGCCCAGTTTCTGGCGCTCTCCCGTGGGTGTGCGTTTCACAACTTGCTCAGATGATGCTGTGTATGGGAAAATTAAAAAAAAAAAAAAAAAAAAAAAAAAAATCACTAACAAGCAAGTTGATATTCTGATGCTAAAAATACATGTGACCGACTCTATTTCTGAGGCTTGACTGTAATATCTCATTACACGGCACATCGATTGTGGCTGAGGATGATGTGCCCACACAGGCATTCTGGTCTCAATAAAGCTCCCTGATGCTATTTTTGTGTAGGATAAATTGAGGATGCGTTCTAAATGTAGTTCCACCCAACACCCGATTCATCCCGTCCCTACCTGCAGGAGGAATTTTCCGCAGTCATCAGCATGATATGGAATTGGAACCAGATGGGGTGATGCACCTTCCAGTTGCAGGGATGGATGGGCAAGGTCAAGCCTGACTGAAAAACCAGATGCTGCTTCCCGGCATGTCAGATGTTTTCCTGTTTCATCATGAGTCAGTGTTGTCAGGCGCCGCAGAGCATCCCCTGGTTTATTTTTAATGATTATTTTGAATTTGATATTGGGGTCGCCGAGAAGGCAACCGCTTATTGCGGCGGGCGAAAGGGGCGGGGCTACACTGCCACCTACAGGACGAAACGGGAAAAACAGCGCAGACGCGACAAAACCAGTGGAAACAGAGGCCCGATCGCTGTGATGTTATTACAATTCTATTCCAATATGATTGTCTGGTTTTCAGATAAATAATTTTAATCGAAATACAACTCACATTTATGTTGTTCATCTGAGCCTTTAGATGAAAACGCATGTATTACAAAACAATACTGCCATCTACCGGTTACATATATGAACTGCATTTCACATTTTTATTATACTGACGAAGTTAAAATTGGTTGAGCATTTCTTGTATAAAAAAAAAGGGGGAAAAATCGACATATATACTATTCAAAATTTATGACTTTAATTGACCAATCCCGGTCTGTCCATCTGCGTTATCACACAGTTGAACTTGGCTACTGATTACCCTGAACACAGTATCAGTACTTCTCATTTACAAGAGCTTAAATATTTGCCCAAATTGCTATTCGATCAAAATACGTTCCAGATGTCACATGCAATATTCAGTGTTAATTAAACTCTGATGTGAATTTAAACATCAATGTGCTTTTGTGAACGACACACAGGGTCATAAATGTGAATGCATTGCAGTTGAGATACAAAATAAACATTTTTAATTTTAAAAAATTATTTCCCCTTTATATATATGTATATATTTTTAAGGGTTATTTAGAATTTTATTTCACATTACAAACACATCCACATATCAACTGCATTACAAAAATACTTAAACCACCCATAATGTACATATTTATTCCTCTGTCACGTACACAATACAATCATAAATGTGGTGTCATTGTTGCTGTGTGTTCTGCTTTGAGGGGACAAGCATTATCTTAAACAAAGCTGCCATGTGTGAGACAGCAGGGCCTCAGTCTGGCATGTACAGGACTGCTGGGATGTTTTTCTTACAAGTGCAGCTGTTAGATGTGCACAGTACAAACAAAAGGATGCCGTTAAATGTCAGACTGAAGACCATGAAAACGAAGGTCCAGAGTTTGATGGTGATACTGAAAAGCTATGGCTTCTTAAGATTGCAGCAGTTCAATAAGTCCTAAATAATAAACTAATTATGGAGGACAGTTCTCTGAGAGGAGAAGACCTGAGATTCTGCTGCCCTCTGTCAAGGCAGTGGTTTAAGTGGGCCACAGATCCAATCCCAGTTCCATTTGGGATGTTTGTGTTGGAAACGAGCTGTAATGAGAAGACCTGGGAATCCACCAAGAATGGACTGGTTAAACAAAGGGATCATGGGGGGATCAGCCAGAAGGCCAAAGTTAAGAATTAACAGAGAGCAGAGCAGTGCGATACCAGTTTGCGGCGGTCCTAAAGATTTACCAGTTAACATCAAATGGCTCATTACGGGCCTCGCTTGCGTCAGCAGCGGCTATGAGTTCAAGTATCCAACCACAGAATCCTTTCTAAGATAACAGAATAAAACCTAAATAAAAACACTTGCATCCCTTTTAGTTTCCTCTAATTCATTTGAAACTTGAGCCCTCCCTTTGTGATTCAAATATTGAGGGGAAATTCAAGCTTCAAAATGTAAATTTTCCACTTCCTATTAATCAAATATCATTCAGGATAAGCTACCACAAGATTTTAATAATACACTCTGATTAATGCATTCGCTTTAGTTTCAAACAACCTTGTTTTTGGAAAAGTCGGTTCTCTCGGGGATGCATTAATTGGAAGAGCGTACTTTTCTGTCTTTGAGGGGCTGCGGAGGCCTGAAGTTGTTCTCCATGCGTATCCTCTGATCTTCTTCCTCTCCAGTGAACAGAAGCATTCTGAACTTGCTCATCTGCATTTGGAGAAACCGTTTTAAGTTCAAATTGTTTTATCAGCGGCAGGCACGGGCGCTCAGTATTAGAGCATTGATGTTCTGTAATACACCACACTGCTTTTACAATGTGAATATATTTACAATACAATATTTAATTAAATCTGAATTTCCAAACAGGTCCAATTTCAGAATTTACTAAGATAAATATCCATAACCGACTGCAATTGTGAGCTAATCATACATGGAATGTGTAATTAAATGACAAATGAGTTCTCAGACCCCCCGAGGACATCTAGCCACGGCCCTATGGTAACAGACCGCGTCACTATTGGTCTGGGTTTGAGTCCGCATTCTCGCCGATTGTGTGTGTGTGTGTGTTTTCTCCAGATTCCTCCCGCTGGCCAAAAACACGTTAGACTGACTGGGAAAGACTCCAGTGGACCCCCCCCTGCAAATATGTGCTATAGGTCAAGTAAACAACCTATTTTTGAATGGGTACTTTAAATGCAGGATTTTTCTGGCATGCGGAGTATGTCTGTGGTCTGTTTAATCGCTTCACCGCTGTTCATTCAGAACAAATCAGGTTTGAATTGACACAGGGCAGAAAACGGAAAAAAAAAAAAACCCCTCATATTTGATGCAGACGTTTACTAAACTCCATCCTCAAGCACACGTGAAAATGTGATTACCGGACTGGCAAAATGGAAAAACAACACGGTCTTCATCCCTCCCCGTGTGTCTGCTACGCGCAGTTAAAAATGAAAAACAGACTAATTCCGCCTCTTATATAAGGGCTTTGCCCCACTGGGTCTGCATGCAAGCATTTTTCAATTAAAGCCTCGAATCCACCCACTCATCCAGCCATCAGAAAACATACGATGGGGGGGGGATTAACGGCTCAAGAGCAGCAGCCGTGCGCATATCGCGGGGCCTGACTTCCACCTTGCTCCCTGCTGCGCTTGCACACACGAGTTGTAAATGCTGTCGTCACTACGTTCCTCATAGACAGTCCCCCGAGTTAAAAATGGGGGGCTGGAGTAGAGGGGATCAACGAAGCATCAGGGCATAATCCAGAGGATGACAACAGTTGCCACAAACTGGAGAGAGCAGGAAGGCGTTTGAAGTCCAGTTAGTCAGCTCAGCTTATCAACAGCCCAGGTGTCTAAATCCTAAAGCTTCTGATTAAACGCTGCCTAAAGACAAATCGACGAATGCAACTAAATCCCAAATACGTCCCATACGTAACGTACCCTCGGGTACGTCATGGGGCGGCGGTCACCCCCCTCCCCCACGCACCTGTTTTTCTGAGACCGAGATCGGCTCCTTGAGGACGATCCAGGTGACGCTCTCGTGTAAAGGGGGCGTGGTCAGAGACCCCAGGTAGGTCCAGTAGTGAAGGCTGCTGGGCAGGAGGCACTTGGGGTTGAATCTTTTGAAATCCGTAACGCTGCCCTGCAACAGAAAACACAAAGGGACTGATTTTTTTTTTTCTTTTTTTTCCAACTGCCAGCAGGTCGTAACCCCGGATACATCACATCATGAAATAACTTGCCTTAAACTTCACCATGTACAGAGCATCGGTTATCGTGTGGAGCCACCTGTGGTCATCCCCGGCCTTTATTCAACAAGAGAAAACAGCGGCTTTGGGTTACTATTACTATTACGACTGTAATCGAATCACGGTTGTTGTTATTTTGGTTGTCTTGACAGACAGATAAGCGACAGTACCGACCTCTAAAAAGATGCCGAGGACAGCGAGGCCGTCGGGGGCGGTTGCTGCCTCCCCGAATGATTTGTATTTGACCGCATTCCAGTGCACAAGATGAAGCTGGAACAAAAACACACGCTCATGGGACGACTGAGAATCAAAGCAAGAAGGTGCACCTCCAAGAGGACCGACCTCAGACGCGTAGCTGCGCCCGTCAACAGTGTGCTCAGATCCTCGACAGCCCTTCCCCCCCCAGTGGAAATGAAACTGTTTCAGCCTGTAGGGGTTGTCGAGGGGGCCTCCCTGGATCACTGTTGGAGGATGGGGAGAAAATATTAAAGCATTCCCATCACCCCCCCCACACACACACACACACACACACACACACACACACACACACACAGCCTGCTAAGAGCCGGCAAACCAGCTGAGATCTTTGAGTCAAAGCCGCAACGCGAGGTCACCTTCCACAAATCTGTCACCGGGTCTCTGGGACAAGAGGTCCGGCGCGGGACACAAATAGCAAATCCTACGCTAAACAAAACAATGCAAAAAAAAAAAAAAAAAAAAAAAAAAAAAAAAGCAGCAGCCTTATGGCCACTTTGAAGTTGTGTTGGTTTAGCTTTCCATTCGGTCGGCATAGGAGGAGAGAATGTGTGTCACTTCTCAGGGCCTGTGGCCTGCATCGCTCAGTCAGGCCACCTGTCTAATTCGATTGTCATCCGTCGCGATGCTGCCGACATCCTTCTGAAAAAAAACGGGGCACTGCAGTCAGCGCGCAGATTAGTCAAGCATGACAGGCACTCCACCATCTTCCAGTGCCGAGGTGCGGTACCCTCAAGAATGTACAGGGGAAAAAAAATGCTGCAAATTCAGGATTAAGCCGTCGGCGTAACCGTTAGCAACGGACTTATTTACTCTCAGGAGTTATTCATCCTGACCTTGTGAGTGCTTGTACTTAGGTTTTTTTTGTTTTTTTTTAAATCCAGCAATCAAATATTTTCCTAAATGTAACCATTTCGCTCTTTGCGGTTACTCTGGCAACCCTGTCACCATGCTCATCTAAATACATTGTAGGTGGGCGTAAATTATGACCTCCGCCAAGGAGGCTATGTTTTTGCTGGCTGTCTGTCTGTCTGCTATTTAGCAACATAACTCAAAAAGTTACGGACCGATTTTGATGAAATTTTCAGGATTTGTTGGAAATGTGAAAAAGGAAGAACTGATTCCATTTTGGGGGTGATCCGCAAGAAATCCTGGATTCTGGATCCCTTTGAAATTTTCGTTAACATTGCGGTCAATGGGGCCAAAAATGTTGTCTCTCCATATCTGGGTTAATTATTGACCAAACCCCATGAAATTTGACTCAAGGATGGACAATGGGATCCTCTATCATATTCCAAAGGCTGATCCGGATCTGATCCAGAACACGGATTTTATTGCAATTTATATGAACTTGGTGGAGGTCTGCGCTCTCCGAGTGCTTTCTAGGTCTAATCAAAATTGAAAGCGACATGTTTGATTCGTGCACTGGTGTGTTTACCACCAGGCCGTTGGTTTTTTTAATTTTCTTTGATAAGGATCTGCTGCGAGGAAACAACCTGAGCCAAACGTCCCGGCGTTTCTGAGCTTATCATTTTGTGGCAATGACGGGGGTAGTTAACGCGGAGCCACCCACTAATAAAAGTAAATGTGGTGATGATAACAGCTGAGATCACCTAAAGTCCCCGTGCTCCTTCTCCAGCAGCAAGACGCGCGTGCAGCGAACCGCCGGCTCTGCCCCGCGGCCGCCATAATCCGGGGGTTTATTTCAAAGCTCTGATTATGATCATCGGCGCACGTGGTTTGCAACGTTGGGGAGCTCCGGTTAATTCTTGCAAGCCTGTGTTTGCTCAAAGTCACACTTTAACGCAGATTTCCACAAAGTGTGGCTGGCAAACAGGTATCAGAGCGATGATTATCCCTGGACTGTGACCTCAGCGGCTAATTGCTGGGTGAGATTTAAAAAACAGTCATTGGTTGCATCAGTGTACACAGTCCCTCCCAAGACACTACCAAACACATTTTACAGCAAAATAAGATGAAATAGATTAAAAGAAAATGTATGTTTCGTGTCGTTTTTGTGAGTCAAGCAGATTGAATGGACTGACCTTTAACTCCCCCACCCCCTCCCCAGCTGCAACCGCATGTCTCTCACCTGACCGGTCGTCGCAGTCCTCAAACTCCACGACCACAGAGTGTCCATTGTTGGCGATGGTGGTGGAAGTGCACTGATCGTACTTCAGCACGATGGGGCCTAAGCCGGCGTCGCGCGAAGCCTTTTGAGGGACGATGTCAATGGGGGACTGTCTGCTCCCCTTCGCGATCGGGAAGTTTTGGTGCCACGACGAAGGACCTGAGGACCAGAGGGAACCACCACCAGAACATTGAGCAGGCAGGAAATTCAATTTCCTGCGATGCACTTTCATCCAACTTTTATCTTTACAACCGCAATATCACATAAGTGTTCTTTAAAGACGCAAATTAAGACGCTGACGTGCTGGGGGGGGGGGTGTCTCTGGAAACAGAAATGCACAGTTAGACACAGATTAAATTAATAGTGAAAGCCCTGTTGCACACAGCAGTCATCCTTTTAAGCGCCGGGATAATCTCGTCTTAACGCGCTGCTGTCGCTCTGATAGAAACACGCCAAGGCCACCGAAGGACCGGCCGAGCCCCCCCACACACACACACGCCCCACCGCACCGGGGCTCTTACCGTCGTCTTTGCCGTAGCCCCAGCGTTGCCCCGTCATCTCTGCTGCCTGCAGGCTGCCGCCGCTCCGCCGCTCCGACCTGGAGCTGATAAGGACGGAGGCCAGGGCGGAGAGGACGGTCACCGGCTGACCCGCCCCCCCCTCCTCCTCCTCCTCCTCCTCCTCCAGCACCATCCCCCCCCCCCGGGCCGACGGTGCACCTCCTCCCGTCCACCTGTCAGGGCTCTCGTCGCTGATCTCTCTCCATCAGACGCTGCACGCGTTTCCGCACAGAGGCGCGTGCTGCTCCTTCCTCCTCCTCCTTCCTCTTCCTCTTCCTCCTCCTCCTCATCATCATAATCATCAAGAATAATTTTACACAGTTTAGATCACGACAAATGTCGGCATTTCTAGTAAATCCTATTTTATTATATATTTCATTTTATTACGTAAATAAACTCTTTTGTTATTTTATTTTGGAGGGTTTAGATCAGTGGCTCACAAACTTTTTATTCTCAAGCCCCCCTTTGATGATATAAGATATAACTTTGTAAGCCCCCCCCCCCCCCCAAATCAATCGCACCTTCTTTGTGTTGAATAAATTGAATAATATATAAACGCTAAATAGAGATGTTTTTTCTCTAAAATATGCACATATCATTTCACATTTCAATGTCACAGTTTTTTATTGTCTGTTTTGCCCGATTGAAGTTTGCAGAAGGAGATCCCTTGACGCCCCCCACTTTGGGAACCACTGGTTTAGATTATGATCACAATGACCCAGAGAAAATGTAATTAATCTATGTTTTTAATGTCTAAATTTCCTTGGCTGCAGTCGCGCCTGGATGGACCTTGAACTGACAATAGGCCGAGAACAACTAATCAGTAGCGATTAGGTGCACAAATTGGCTAATTTAATTGTGAATGGAGACGCTTACGGGTGAAATTCGCTTATTTTCGTTGTTAAATGTGATGTTTGCTCATGCCATCACATTTATTCACACCTTGTAGCCACCAGTGTTCAGACTTTGACAAATGTCCGGATTGCAAGAACGCCGATCTATGTTGCGACAAGGTGCTTGCGTTAAATCCTCTGTTTTGTGCTTGCGTTAAATCCTCTGTTTTGAAAATCGTCTTTTTCCCTCTAAACCAAAAGCCTTTAAAAGGTTGAATAAACGCTCACCCATCAAGTGTGGAGAGAGGTAGATTTTTTTATTTTTTTTTTTTGGCGAAAGTGCTCTGCTGAATTGTCAAAGGTGTTTATGGCGAATCTGTCGTGTGGGAAGTCAAACTGGTTCCCCAGACGTCACCCAGTGGTCTAAAAATGGCGGCCACCAAAGCGTCCAAAGAACAGAAATACGACCGACAACTACGGTAATTTTTAAACTCCCCCGCAGGTTTTCGCGGTGACGCCGCGTTTGCCCTGCGTCTATTTCTGCCCCGGGTCCTTCCGCAGCTCATCCCCGAGGCGGGCTTTTAGCGTTACTGGGCGTTAGCGGCGCTGCGAGCTGCGACGATTCATTTAAGATTAAAACACACAAAATGTTGACTTCATCTCTAAAGGCAACTGTCTTCACTCGTTATTATCACCACAAAGGGAAATAACAAAAAAAAGGACCCCCATCTCTTTGAATGTAACTGAAGCTAGCTTCAAGAACTGGGTTGTTGTTGTTGTTGTTGTTGTTGTTGACTTCATCACAGATCTGTCTCTGTGCTGTTTTTGATGTCATCACAGATCTCTGTCTCTGTGCTGGTTTTGTGTTCTTCCAGGTTGTGGGGTGATCACGGCCAAGAGTCCCTGGAGCTTGCACACGTGTGCCTCCTGAACGCCTCAGCCACCGGGACAGAGATCCTGAAGAACCTGGTGCTGCCAGGTGAGCAGGAGCTGCAGGTCGGGACCAGAAGGCCCCTTCACGCTTTCTTTACCTTATTTCTTTGTTTTCCCCTGTTCATCAGGTATCGGGGCCTTCACAATAGTTGATGGACACACTGTTACTGGGGAAGACGTTGGAAACAAGTAGGGGGATTTTTTTTGTTTTAGGCATTTTCAAATGAAACCTTACTTATTTATGCTCACCGCCCACCTCTCGACTTCTTTTACAGCTTTTTTCTAAGTGACAGCAGCATCGGAAAGGTATTTTTCTCTGAAATATGCAGATATATTTTGCTATTACTCTCATCTTTTGTTACATCGGCATCTTTCCTCTTGATGTTTTGTGTTTAGTATTACTATGAATACATACATCTAAATTTTATTCTTTTTTTCGTCATTTATTTTTTTTATTTTCCCAATCTCTTAGAACAGAGCACAGGCTGCCACGGAGTTGCTACAAGAACTTAACAGTGATGTTTCTGGAAACTTTGTTGAGGAGGTTGGTGATTTTGCAATGGTTCACTAAAAAACAAAACCCTTCTTTTTACTTATTGTAATAAAAAATTCTCACTTTCATGAAGATGAAGTCACTTTTGTGTTTTATTTTACTCCTGTAGAGTCCAGACAAGCTTTTGGACAATGATCCAGAGTTTTTCCACAGATTCTCCATAGTCATTGGTGCCCAGCTGCCTGAAAGGTTTCAGATTTAACCTTTTTTCTTTCCTGTTGCTTTTACATTTTAACAAAATAATTTACTAGAAAATAGTCACATGGTGAAATACAACTTTATATGTGAAATTGTCTTCACTTCTTCCAAGCTCTTTATTTTGGTCCACTTCATGAGTTCAAATGTAATGTACTCATATAAATTACTTTAGGATTTTACTTTTAGCATCTATCCCAGAGCCTCTTTGTGACTGTTTTGGATGGATGAATGTTTTCTTTTTTTTCTCTCTCTCACTGATTCTAACAGCACATTTTTGAGACTGGGCAGTGTTCTGTGGAGCGCCGGTGTACCTTTTCTAATCTGTAAAACCTATGGCCTGATTGGTTACATGCGACTGGTGGTGCAGGAGCACACAGGTTTGTCCTTGCATTTGACTTCATGGTACATTTAGTTGATAATAGTTAGTGCTTAAATCAGTCATGCTTCACTGTAAAGACTCACCTGTCACAAACCGTGTTGTGTATTTGATGTATTATGAGGTTTTATGTCATGTCAGTGTATACAATATTTTAATCTGTTTCCAATTCCTTTTTAGTGATTGAATCACACCCAGACAATGCCTTGGAGGACCTGAGATTAGACCAGCCTTTTGCCGAATTGAAGGATCATATTAAATCATACGATCTTGACAACATGGACAAGAAAGTGTGTGCTTTGTTCAACAGCATTTTCTAATGCCATTTTAGGAGTTGCATACAACTTTTCTACATTCAGATCTTTTTTTCCTGCAGGATCACAGTCACACACCATGGATTATCATTGTTGCCAAATACCTAGAGAAATGGCTTAGCGAGGTACGTTTTCAGTTTCCAGTCCTGGAATATCTGACAAATATGTTGACACAACCTTTTTTTTTTTAAAGAGTACTGTGTGTAATTATGTAACTCAATCTCTTTAAAATTGTAGCACAACTATCAGCTTCCAAAAAATTACAAGGACAAAGAGGCCTTCAGGCAGTTTATACGGGAAGGTACGTGTGGGTTTTGGACGAGTTGAACAACTTTTCTGTTCAAAAGAAACAATTCCCTAACTGATCTTACTTTTGTGTCACTTAAGGAATACGAAAGAATGAGAATGGTGTCCCTGAGGATGAAGAAAACTTTGAAGAAGCCATTAAGAGTGTCAACACAGCTTTAAACCCAACCAAGGTTTTACACAAGTCACACTCCAACATGTTGACTCCAAACCTCTGTGTTATTCTTTCTTCCCAAAGTTACGTACCCATAAAACTGTCCTGATGTTTCTGTTGTATTGTCTCTGATTTCCAGATTACCAGTGAAGTTGAAGGCCTCTTCAATAGTGAGCAGTGTAACAGTGTTACGTCACAGGTATCGACTGCCTGCGCTAAACATACACACATATTCTTCTTATGTCACTTAAAATTCTCACGTTGAGGCGTATTACCGCTGTATGTCCACCAGACGCCATCTTTCTGGGTGATTCTGCAAGCCGTAAAGGAGTTTGTGCAAAGCGATGGCAACGGATGTCTCCCCCTTCGCGGAACCATCCCAGATATGATTGCGGATTCTCAGAAGTTCATTAAACTTCAAAATGTGTAAATGTGAATTTATCATAGTATTTGTGAGTAAGCTGTGCTGGTGCTGTATGCTCTGTGAAAGTTTTATTAACACATAGTAGCGGATCAGATTCTTTATTCCTCTGTGAAACAGGGTATGTGTTCATGATGTCACTGCGCTGCTCATTCCTGTGCTTTACCTTAGTTACAGGACAAAGGCCATGCAGGATGCAGCAGCTGTTTCAAAGCATGTGGAGCGTTTGCTACAGTCTGTTGGGAGGGTAAGTTGAAAACACATTTGCACTAAATAAATGTTGGACGCACCAATTGTAAGTCTTGTTTGTAATGGAATATTTTGCCCAGCACACTTTAGCTCGTTTAGGTGAAAATTATTTTAGTCTGTTTCCACTGAAATTATTTTTGACCTTTCACCAGCCACCCGAGAGCATCTCTGAGCAGGACATCAGACTCTTCTGTAAGTAAACCGCTCATTCACTAATGAGATTTTTCACATCACAGCATAAATACCCTTGATATTAAGTGTTACAACATTTCAGAATTTAATCAGATTATTTTAAACATTGAATTGACCAGGTTTTTTTTAATTCGGTGTCTGTAGGTAAGAATTCATCCTTTCTGCGAGTAGTGTACTGCAGATCTTTGGCAGAAGAATATAGTGTGGATTCAGTGAACAAAGATGAAATCAGTAAGTGTGAGATATTTTTCTTTTCTGATTGAGTTATTCAGGGGTGTTCATTATTCATTTTTGTCACTGGGTTACCTTGACTCGCCATCCGTCTGAAATGTTGAGGCACACTTAGTTGTTAAACATGTGTTTGTGTATCTTCAGCGTCATGCATGGACAATCCAGACAGTGAAATGGTCTTCTACCTCATGCTTCGCGCTGTTGATCGCTTCTATCAGCAGCATTCGCGCTACCCAGGTATGACGAAGGCTCAAATAAAATAAAATGCTCTCGTTGCTCAGTTGAGGGAATTGTATAAAATACAAAATCAGGAGCCTGTTTCACTTTAGAAATAATGCTGCCTTCTTTGTTTCTGTGCTGCCTTGTCAGGAGTTTACAATTACCAGGTTGAGGAGGACATCAGCAAACTGAAGCTGTGTGTGAACAGCCTGCTGCAGGAATATAATCTCAATGTCAACATCAAGGATGATTACATACATGAGTTGTAAGTCTCCGTCACATTGGGCCTCACCAGTTAGGGTGATGGATAAAAGACAGCTTATCAGTTGTTTTCTCCTTCTGCGAACCCGCAGCTGCCGGTATGGTGCGGCGGAGCCACACATGGTCGCTGCTTTTCTGGGAGGTAAAGGCATCCTTTTCCTTTTTGGAAACATGAAACACGTTGTACCGTACCAGCTATAGCACCAATGACTGAAACGTTTCCATCCTTCCGTAGGATCTGCTGCTCAGGAAGCCATCAAAATCATCAGCCACCAGTTTGTGCCCTTCAGCAACACTTTTATTTATAACGCCATGTCACAGACCTCCGCTACCTTTCAGTTGTAAATACATCTGCCGATCCTCAGCGTGCTTGCCCATCGTCACACACATAATTTAAAAATAAATAAATTTAGATTTTAATTTGTATTACACTGGAACATGCCCACCCAGAATGCTCAAAGGCAGGCACACCTAACAATAATCAGCTGCTGCCATCTTTAAGGTTAAGGAAACGGAGTACCGGTTGTTCTTTTTTTGTGGCCGATGTTAAAACAGGGCTGACAGTGTAAATTCAACAAAGTCATGGTGTATTTCCACCTCGGAAGCGCATTTGTGTACAGTTTGTGCAGTGTAGCATCACTTTGTATAGTTAAGTAACGACTGGCACTTATTTTGAGTTTGTAACTAAGCGGTAGATTGTATTGTACGTTGGAAGCATTTAGTGCTGGTCTTGAGCTCTTATGTTTTTCTATAAAAACAATCAGCATTTTACCTACATTTGTCTGTTTTTATGTCTGAATCAACACAATCGCCAATTGTCTGGCAGAATAAAAGATGTCTCTGTGGGAGGAAAAGGAACCACTTCACACATTGTCTTGTTAACAATGAGGACTTGATTGACTGGCTCAAGATAGTAAATAACAGTAAATGGCATATTTCATTGTATGGGGTGCACCCCCCCACACACACACACCCTTTTTTTTTCTTCTCGCTGTTGATAGTACATTTGCACAGTTAATATCAACATTTTGTTATTGTAAAGTGAAGGAGTTAAAGTGGGAGGACCTGGTTGATGTAATAGTTGATACAACACCAGAGCGAAGTGCGCTGTGGTAGATGTAATTGTTTGGACACGACACTAGAGGGCGCTCCATCACATTCACAAGTTGGCGTGTGTTGCAAGTCTTGACATGTTGACCAATTTCTGACTGCTGACCTTTGGACACACGCTACGTTTTTTTTTTTTTTTACATTATCAGTTAAACTTTAACTAATATTATGCTTCCCATGACCTCTGCCACCAAATGCACATGACTAGTTTGCATAAAAACATAATGATTTAACATGCAGGCTTTTTGGAGAGTCATGTTTTGAGGACTGTTGGGTAGAAACTGTTCACTTTTTCCTCATAGGCAGAATGAAATCCTTCCTGTCTGTAAAGGATCAAGCAGTTTTGGTATTTATGAAGGAGGAAATGGTGTTATTATCCCTGTTATTGTAATAGAGCTCTGGAGTTAAAGTCTTTTCGAGCTCTGTTTAACCTGTAGTTTATAAAGAAGTAACTTTCAACACACTGATAAAGGAGAGTAAAGCAGCTGTGTCAACATCAAAGTTAACACACAAATTACTTGAATATTGCAATGTAGTTTTACAACCTCCAACCATTGTCTTAACTGTATCTTCACTTGTACATACAGTAAATAAAGTCCAAAGCTTGAGAAATACATTTAAAGGAGGAAATAACGTTTAAATAGCATTGAAAATGTTGACGTGCAGTTTCTTGTTTTCCTGTACGCCCCACTGTCGTTAATAAGATAGAAATTCTGCATGTAACCAATAGATTTGCCTACCAAATAACTGCACCTTGACATTATGTGATTACATATTTTGAATGTCAAATGAGCATATTAAAAATGCTGACTCTGTATATTGTCCTAATAGACTGTTGCTGTCATCCTGTTCTGTTGTTGTTAATATTCAAAATATTTGTCCCTTTGGGGGAGGAATTCACATCTGTCACACAACCAGGCTGCCTTGCTCATTACACTGTTGAGCCAGTGGGGGATGATTTGAGCCTTAAAACCACACAATAATGCACTCCATAGTCCTTGTAGAATGTTCAGATGGATTGATTTTTTTGTCTTTGTTTTTGAGCTTTAGGAGCATAAAAAAAATGAAAATGACCCATTTGCACATGCAGCTGCGTCTCCCCTTCTGTAACCACGTTATCAAGACTCTTCCAGGCCGCGCTTGTAACTGCCTTATCTTGAAAGCCACTGGATGGCTCTGACAATGGATGCATACAGGGTGTGTGTGTGTGTGTGTGTTGAGCTAATCGTTAATGCTAAAATCAATCAGTAAGTCAGAAGTGAAGCAGAAGGTCTGTACTGGAGGCTTTAAGCGGTTCAGGGGGGTGGGTGAGTCATCTGGGGGAAGTGGAGGCAGAGGTGGCAGATTGGCGGTCATGTTTCCCATGAGAACTGTAATCCCCACCCCCCCAACCCTGGACATGAGGCTGCATTTTACAGCCGCATTACTATCAGTGTTGGGGAGGAGAGTGGAAGCGGCGAGGCGCGTGGATGTTTGGTGGGATGTCTGGTGAGGCTCAGGGCTGCTACATGGATCCATTCAGCTGGCTTGAGTTTAGCCTTGTCATGCAGGGGGGCGGGATTCAGCTGTCCGGAGCACTGCGTTCAGACTTATTGTGAGACGCTACAGGAGGCCAGCATACTGGAAACCTCTGAGGGGCCCGCTGAGGGCCTCACTGCTCTTCGTACAAACAGATGGGGCTGTGACCGAGTCTGGTAGAAATGAAGGCAGGTTAACGTCACAACTCAAAAAAAAACGATTATACGTCTTCAAAAGACAAAGGACAACAGGCTAGATCATAAAATTAATAAAAAGAAAAACGGTGCATTAAAAATATCTACTATCTATCTACTTTGTCCTATAAGATACATCATATAAGATGCAGACTGCAGCAGCAGTGCACTTTAAAATAGCCAGAATCAGTGTGGGCGGAGCTGTCCCAGCTGCCAGAACTTAATGGTTATATACTTTCCAGATGCATTGTTAACAGGGCCATGTAACAAAGCAGCGCAGGACAGTGAACATTACAAAATATATACCGATAAGGCAAAGATTAAGAACTCGGCGCTCTACAGCAATGCAGGGAATATAAGCCAATCGTTCAAGGGGAAAAAATCAATTTCCTCCTGTTGAAGGTGGACTTGATACAAATGCAGGTTATTGCGCAAAACACGGAACCCGCAGGAAAAGCTCAGATAATCTGTGCTTGAAGTCATCACTGAAATATGCCCCCTCAAAATAAGATGACATGACACAATAACGCAATGTCCCCGTCTTTATTCTCAATTGAGCGTATTAATAGAGTTATTGAATTTGACACACAAAAGAATGTCATCTGATGATATTTTGTGTAACAGCGTATCATTGCGTGTAATCACATGCCACGCAGCGATTAAACCAAATATATCTGCCATGAAATAATGACAAAATAATAACCAGAAAATCTCTCGGAGAGCACAGATCTCCATCTGGAAAAATCCTGGGTCCAGATAATTTATAGTGTATATGTAGTAATACAAGTAGGTCGCTTTATGTTCAGAGCCCCTTGGCCTTGATTCTTGGAGGACCAAGGGTCAAAGTCCCTCCATTTAAAATCTTTTGAGCTATTTTGCTAAAGGACAGATAAAGGCCAGCACATGACCTCAGCCAGGTGATAATCATTTTGCTGTCAGCTCCAGTCTGCATTATTATTGTCTGCTACTCCTTTATTTTTTTTGTGTGTGTGTGTGTCTGTGTGTCTGTGTGTGTGCGCGTGTGTGTGTGGGGGGGGTGGTAGTACAGATGAGACCATCTATTAATCTGAATTCATCGTCCATTAGTGGCACGCACAGAGCCTGGAATCCAGATGGGTTCAGATGAGATCCCTGTGAGATGGGAGTGTCACATTACACGCTACAGAAATGCACATTTGCAAGCGCGCACACACACACACACACACACACATCCAGGTCTGCCCAGTGTGTGCTCTTTACTGAACACACGGGACGGCACATACTCACACATAGTTAGAAAAGAGAAATGAAGACAATTTGGATGACTAATCTACAGCCTACTTCCTGGCCCAAGTTAAGCATGAAGAGTTTATAGTTTAATATTCCTCCCTATATCTCTATTTTTTTTTTGCACAATGTGCTGTGACTGTATAGCACGAACACTAATGTTTACCCATTTCTAGTATATCTTCAAAAGTGCGCAGATCTGCATTCCCTGAGTTCCATTCTTATCTCTCTGCCACCGCACTGACATTCACATTGCCGAGATCAATCGGAAACAAAGCAGCAGGAATTCCAGGCCGAAGTAAATCACCCTCTTTCGGTGCGCTTCCACGCGCTTCCATTTAGGCTTTACTCAAACGGTTCAGACCTGCCCCCTGCGAGACGGAGCTAAATCACTGGTGCCGCTCCAACAATGGAAAATGTGTCACGGTTATGAGAAGGTTCAACCAGCTCTTCCGCAAAGAAAACACGCAAAAACCCACCCTGAGAGGCGCTCGCATCTGTTGCTTTTTGTCGGAGCTCCAGGCGAAATTAATGAGGACCACCTGTTTGGTGCAGCCATGACAGTGAAAACACGGAGACGCAGAACAATGTCAGCAACGGGCGCAGTTAGTGGAAGCCTCGCGCGGCGTCTTTTTTTTTTTTCCTGGACTTTGTAGGATTAGCAGTGATGGATATTGTTTTAGTTATACAGGCCCTCTTGAATTGTGTGTGCGTGCGCGCGCCTCTGTGTGTGTGTGTGTGTGTGTGTGTGTGTGTGGGCCAGAAAGATGTGCACCACAGGGGAGTGTTTATGAGAAGAAGTGGTTCAGGGTGAATTCCTCAGATAAATGACATGGCCTCTCACTGGCTGAAGGAGTGTGCAGCACCCAGGCTGTATATGGTAAACCCCTGAAACCTGTGTATAAATCTCAGCCAACGCTGTCTATCCCGACCACTGCTGCGAGGTCGGTTAAAAAAAAAAAAAAGAACAAATATATATATAAATATATAAATACCCATCACATTTCAGCATCTTGTGAACCCTACACGCCGGCACACACGGGTAAGTTAATCAGCTTCGTGGGATCATATACATGGTGTCAGGCTCAGCAAAGATCACAGCATTCCTTAGATTCCTGCCTGTAATTATCCCAGCAGGTCGGATTCAGCATCATCTCTGTTATCGACGAACCCGGAGGACGGCGGCGAGCACCTTCGGAGAACAATCGGCTTGTGAGAGGCCTGGCGGAGACCCATCCCCTCCACCGCGTTCGCTCCGCCGTGGGCGTTCCCGGAGCACCCCACTCGCCCACGCGTGTGGGCGTGCGCGTGGGTGTGTTTCCAGGGTGCATTTGCGCGTGCTTGGGTTTCTGGGTTTTCCGCGCGTCAGCAGCCGGGCAGGGATGCTCTATAACTAATAAAGCGCGCCATTAAACCACAGAGAGCTGTAAAATCAACAACGGGCACGGGGGGTTGGGGGGTGGGAGCGGTGGGGGGGGGGTGCGGAAGGCGTGGTGGGAGGAAGGGGGTGACTTCAGCCGGGGGGGCTTTAACAAGGACCGTCCTCTCATCAGGCGGCAGCGGGCGGGCGCTGCGGACGGATGCGAGTGGAGGGGCGCGGTGCCATGTTAGGAGAAGGAGGCCTGGCAGCGCTCGAGTGAAAAAAAAAAAAAAAAAAAAAAAAGCCCCGGGTTCTACGAGGGTCAGCTAATTCAGACAGACACACACACACACACACACACACCACATTCATTTTTTATTTACAGCCAAAGTAAACATGCCAAACAATATTGCACAAGGCAGAGACGGAGTTTCAAACTGTTGTACACGCAAGTGGTGGTGGTGGTGGTGGTGGTGGGGGGGGGGGGGCAACATTTATCATAGTTTATGTTGTGCATCTGTTTCTCTGATAAGATAAGATAAAATAAGACTTCTTTCCCCAGATCTGTCCTCTGCTGCCTGCCTTTGCTGGGCCTGTACTGCCCCCCCCAAACCCCCATTCCCCACTCGCCGGTAC
Source organism: Lagocephalus sceleratus (assembly GCA_911728415.1). Lineage (NCBI taxonomy): Eukaryota > Metazoa > Chordata > Actinopteri > Tetraodontiformes > Tetraodontidae > Lagocephalus > Lagocephalus sceleratus. The sequence goes on along the minus strand of CAJVRN010000017.1, from coordinate 5,922,314 downwards.
ACTTTGAAGAAACAACACAGGACGTCTCCTCTCAAAGAGTGTTTTAAATTCCGTGTTTCACAGCAGGCTGCGTCCGCTGCTCTCAACAATGGAGCATTGTTTATGTTTTCCACAAAAATGTCTCGTGACAAGGTAAGTAGGTCCAGAAACAACAACCACAGGCGGAGCAATGCGCAAAATGTACAGTATGTGCGCCGTGTTTCAGGTACTTCTGCATGGCTGTGATTTTTTTTTTTTTTTTTTTGTCTCCTTCAGCCTCCTGTGCACCGAGGGCCAAGAAAGAGTCGGTGGCTTAGACCTGCAGCCACGCAGCTAGTTTATGAAGGATAAGTCATTGGGTTTTTTTTTTTCGAAAGAAAATTATTGGGAGCCTTTCTGGGAGGTTTCCTGTCTCACAAGCACACAAACCCACGCCAAACACACACACACACACACACACTCACTGTATTTTATATTAATAATGCTGGTATTGAGGCTTGATGTATTACTACACACAAACACTATTTTTATATATTTTAAGTGTAAATCCACCAGACATTGTCTGTAATAAATGTGGAGTATTGCATCTCTATAGCTTTTGCCAAAAGTAGTTGCTGTTCAATAAGCGTCAACTAATATCATGTCCATGTACATTATATTACAATCTGGATTAAGGAGTTTCCAAGGTCACACTGAAATGAGATCAAACAGCAAATATGATTATCAAAGATTCTGAGGGACTTTAACAATGGTCTTCCCAGGACCAAAGCCAAGCAGCTCATTTCACCTGTTTCACTGTAACGGGTCGAAACAATGACAGTACGCGGGGGAACAAGCTGCTTGGTGCACCCTCTGGCTGCCTTTCTAGTCCTACCTACAGCAGATGGTGGGTGTCTGTTTGCTTCACCTGACATTTCCTCATCAGAATCACCGAACAACCCAAATGTACCTGGTTCCTGGCCCAGTGGGCGCCATTAAATCACTCTGACTCCACCTCTCCGAGCAGCATGGCAGATTGCTGTCTGTCTTTGTGTGCGTGCATCTGTCCTGACCATTCAATCATCCATCTTCTTTGTTCTTCTTTGCAGGTGATCAATTGATTTCTGATGGATCTTGTGGTTCTGTTTCATCACACCAATTAAACCAAATTATTTTCTACTATTTCAAGTATTGAATGGGCCCAAGACCATCAATCAAACACAAGCTACTTATCCAACTAAATAAACCCAATCTGCTTCCTTGAATTGCAGCATTTGTGAACCATTGTAGTAAAAATTGTGCTCATTCCAAGCTGCTAAACATTGAAGTGAATTAGTTTGAAGGTGACTGTAGAGTAAAAGGTAACTTTACCTGAACTCAAGCTGTGCATATACATTTATGGATTTGCCAGCCTGTCCAAGATGATGGAAAATCAACAGTGTGACATCATTAAACCAGTCTGGATAGACTTTATTTAAAGGCGTAAAAGTAGCAGAGCTGGTTCAGTTTGAGGTATTTAGTAACTTTATATAAAATAAGTCTTGAAAAGGATTTGTAATTTTTTTTTTAATCTGAAGATTTAAAAATCTATTTGACCTAGATCTTTGCTTCATGGGCTTTGAGCCCACCAACTTAAAGAATTGAACTACCTCGTATGTAGATTTTAAACTTGAGTGCTTCAGATTATATTTGAGCTAATTTAGTGACATATGCAGGGTCATCAGATGAACTATCGCCTTTCCCAATAGAATTAGCTGTTTTATTTATTCGCCTGCCAGACTTTCTGCAGATCTTCCACTGCCTGCATGGTGGACATATGGCAAAGCCGCGGGCCTGGGCCATCATGGTGGGTGGAGGCCTACTGGGCACCGTGTTTGATAGTGTCTGTAAAGCCTGTTGGTGCGCGTGCACAAGCGTGTGCGCACGTGTGTGTACGTGCTATGTTTGCTATAACAAATTTAAAGGATTTAATGAGGCGTGCACAGGGTCAGAAACAGAAGGAGGACTCGGCACCCTCCCAGTGATGCCCTGTAAGTAAATCTGAAGGAGGGGCCGGGTTTGAAGTCATTGTTCTCGTACAATAAGGCCCCCCACACAACCCACACTTTCCATCTTAGTCCTTTTGTCCTCTCCATTCACTTTACTTCAGTTTTCCTTTCACGTCAACAGACAATTGTGAGTGTAGAGAAGAGTCTCTGCAAAGACCGTGTGTTACGTGTGTCTCTCCTTTGGTTTCCTTTTCTTGTGCTCGTTCTCACCAAATAATAAATCCAACATTATGTGTGGACATGTTGCAATCGATCTACAGTAAAACCTTCAGAACTGGAGGATTAGTCTTTATTGTACTTAAGATCTATAATTTTCGTCATATTTATGGCGAAAAACATAATAATTGCCCCCAGTGGTGTCTCTGTTAATGGTTTCAGTGTGCTGCTCACATTTATTTGTTGTTGATTTGAGTATCTGGCTCTGCAATTCCCACTGACATGCTCACATGACTGGAAGCGAAAAGCTGAGATGATAATCCGTCGCAGCATTTCAGAGTCTCCCACAGTTTAACGAATGTTGACAGGCCAAGACAAAGAAGCCTGCACAGCCGATGTAAAATAATATTCAGGTTTATTCACGCATGAATGTTAAGTTGCACTGCGTTTTTGGCCAACTCATCCCTGACTTTCTCTGGAATTGATTTTTCAGATGTTTCTGTTTATATCTCCGTGCTAATATCTTGAACTTGGTGGTGATATATTAGGGCCTTCTGGTATGTTCCTGTCGCTCTGCCACGGCACTCTCCCCCCACCCCCACCCCCTCCTGTAGCAGGCGACCTGTGGGCTGTTGTGGCCGACATGCAGCTTCACTTGTCACAGAACAAAACAAAATGCTATCTGAAGTGGAACTGGCCGTAAAACTTGGACTGAACAAAAAGATCAGCGGTCACGAGGGCGTGCCGCATCATATGTCTTTCTGCCAGCACTCGCGCTGCTGCATTCTACCTCTGTCGCATGATTGCGTTCTTATCGTTCTTGTTGTCTTCGACAAGTCAGATCAAATTTGGTGGCTGAAGTGAAGCTTTCAAACAGTCAGACGCTCACCTCCGAATGCTTTATCATGAATAATGCATCAATAGTGTTGTGCGTTGCGTAACCGAAAAGCGTTCGGGGAGAAACGTTAACAGAGTCGACAGCTGCACTTGCAAGGGGGACAAGCAGACACGAGCCTCTGAATCTGTCTGGGCCATCATCAGCATTGACTTCATCTGCGTTACCCCCCATCGCTCTGACCCCATCTCAAACACTTCTCCCCATTTCCAAGCATTTGGGCTGGTCCTTATTCACGAAATCTTCCCATTTACTCGTGCGTTAAGGATAGCATTTGCACGCTGAAATGGCAGGAAATGCCCCACGGGGCGCTTAGACTCGAGGAGCTGTCGCTTCAACAGGTTGGGCATCTTTCAAGCTCCTCCCGAGGAGCGCGCCTCGCCCGAAAATCCCCTGTTACGAATAGTTCTCGCTTCTCGGTCCCATTTAACTCCGTCTGACTTGTCCTTGTCTCGTCTCTGCCATCTTCCTCCAGAGGTCATTTCATTCCGTGTATAAATAATTCACCCGGGGCAGTGTACAGTAGCTGCCTTAAGCGAGCAGCGGCTTTGATTTAGCTCTGTCACCAGAAACACAATGAAGGTCGTCTTTTCCCAGCGGGCGCTCCTCTGCCGCAACGGTGGCTGGAGCTGTAACAATTTTACAACTGGGATTCTATTACAGGGGGAGAAAATACGCTGTTTGTTTAATAAAAATTGACAGCCAGAAGTGCATTTGTGTCCTTTTAACCATATTAAATCAAGCTGTTTTTCAAGTTTCCTGTAAAAGTGAATCCAATCTGACTTGATGGTGCCCTATTTTGAAGAGGATTATTGGCAAAATGAACAATATTCCTTCTGTCTAGATTATTTAGCACACTTTCGCACTTCCCAAAGGTTCAATATTTTTGCATTTTAGAAATCACAACATGCCGTGACGAAACTGTGGCTTTTTTTACGACCTTCCCGCCCCCCCCTTGTCTGCTAGTCCCCATTTGGGGTCACAGGGAGGGTGATGGAGCTTATCCCAGCTTCATAAAGGGCTGCGAGGACAGTTCATCAGAGGGCCCTTTGAGCATTGTGGGGGGGGTTATCTTGCTCAAGGTTACCACTGTGGTGCTCTGAGGGTGTATGGGCACCTCCCCTACCACCAGCACACCTTCAATCTTTTTGTCCAATATATTGTTTGAACCAAGAACCCGCCGCTTCCCAGCCCAATCCACCACCACCTTTTAATGAAAAAAAAAACAAACATCAGGCCTGCATGCTTCTTGGTGACCCTACATGCATTGGTTGTATCTCTAACCTGTGTATTAAGAGATGCCCGCTGTCTGAGTGTCAAAGGATTTGGGTTGTTGCTGTTGTGAAGTTCTATTTTTGTTTTGCTGCGACCCTTAAAAGACGAACGGTTGCTGATCGGTGACTCGTGTGACAAAAATCTCAGCAGCAAACCTGACATTAATCACTCTGTGTGTGTTTGTGCAGGTGTGGGCAGATGCGTGGGCGAGGAGGGTGTGTGTCTGTGTGTGTGTGTGTGGTCCCACCTTTCTGGTGACTTTTTCAGTGGACACATATGATAAATACAGCAATAAATCCTAGGAACATTAAATCTCTTCAAGGATGCTAATGTTCACAGAGGGGAGGAGGAGGGAAGATGGGGTGGGGTGGGGGGCAGCTGTAAAGTGCTCACTCAGTACAGCAGCTGCATCAGCAAAGACAGCATCTTTATGTGTGTGTGTGTGAGTGTGTGTGTGTGTGTGTGTGTGTGTGCAGGGCTGATGGGCTCTTTGAGCAGACAAAGGGGAATCACCTCTCAGTGCCCATTAGACAAACCCCATGGATCGATATTGATTCTCACTACACCACCAAGCTCCCTCTAATAGGCTTCTACCCTCCCTGATGCAGTGACAGCGCCCGTGCCGATGTCCAGATGGAGGGATTCGGGGGAGGGAAGCGGAGAGAAAGAGGCTGAAAAGATTTACAAAGACTGGCGAGGTGACAATAATGCTGATAATGTGCACAAGGCGGAAAGAAAAAGTGAGAGGCAAGCCGAGCGGGAAGGAAAGGAGGGGGGGGTCCACCTTAGACACTCAGACACTTTAAACCAGGGGATGAATTCATAAAAATCATCTTGGTCTTTCAGCATTAGTTACTCAGGGGATATTTTGTGGCGAGGCATTACAGGGGAATGTAAAGAGAGGAAGTCTGTTCAGCCATTATAATAAAAGCATCTGTGTGTGTGTGTGTCTGTGTGTGGGTGTATGTGTGTGTGTGTCTGTGCATTCCTGTCTGAGTTAAAGAAAGTGAAAAGGTGAGTTACATGGTTTTATTGTGTTACTTAGAGTATACCCTTGGTGGAATATTAAATGCAGATCAGCTGTCGCTCTTTGATTTGTCTACTCTTTTCTTTGTTATTTACCCAGACAGCTGAGCGGATGGAATGAAAAGCGTTTTCGGAGGCCGGCCTTTCTTCACACGCTCATGCCTGTCTGTGTCCGCGTTATTCCCGATGTATGCCAAGAGGTGCATTCTCAGACACACACGCGACACTAAATTTGATTTATTTGAAAGCTCTAAAGATCACAAATGGCCTTTAAAAATTAAATACCACATCAGGATGATTCACGCCTTTTCAACAGGGCCCCCAAATAGCACTGTGTATTTAAACAAAGCATTTCAGTTTACACGAAAGACACAAGACTTATTCCACAACTGAATCTTTAAAGAGCTTTCATATCTGATTGAGCTTGGGCCGTCCATTCATTGAGCATCTCATTATTATTTTTAACGATCTGGTGTAACGCTGTAACATTCACTCTTAATATGGCAACAAACAAGCCCTTGTTGGTTGGCGGCTTGCGAATTTGTTTAGCTTTTGAATTTACTTCACGTTCTTGTTGCTCAAAGGCAATCGGGGAACGCGGAGCTGCGACACAGTCCGAGCTTTGTGCAGGAGCTTGCTTATAGAGCGCATAGTGTCAGGGTATCCAGGCAGTGCAGCTGGCCCTTCACAACCATGCAACTTTACAATCGAGACCCTAAAGACAGAGTCCCTGTCCCCCCCCCCCGCCTCGTCCCCTCTCGCCGACACACTGCTGCTGATGGCAGAAGCTACAATAACAAATACATCAACTTTCTCATACTACCTTGTTAATATGTCATCACGTCGTTGCCAGTGCTGTTGCAAGTCTCCAGCTGTGCATTCCAAATCTGGTTAGTTCAGGATTTCAGTGGATGGAATGGGTTTAAACGGCTGCAACGTTACCAGAATCCATGACTCCTAAATGACTAATCACTTTTTTATCATTCCCTGACAAAAAATAAGGCTCGCGAAAAATGGCTTGTCTTGTTTGTTGTTTCGTTCCTTCCCTGTGCAAGGGGAATACCATCGCGTTCATATGCTGGTGAGTTAAACCCACAGCATTCCTTTCCGAAATTTTGCGGTCCTGGAGACACCGCCGTGGAGCTTGCTGCCATGCGAGGTCAACATTATCATTAGCACATCTGCTTTTCCGCTTTTGACCGTGGGCGAAAATATCATTTCACCCCCCTCCCTCCCCTTTGTTAATGCACGAATGTTGGCGCCCTCGTGCAAACGACCCCCTTTTAGCTCGGCACATGGGCGCGAGGGGCAGGCGTGGCCGCATTCTGCGCGTGGACGCCAGGTCGGTGTCAGGACATTTTTACCCATCGCCAATTACCAGCCAATTAGCCCCGGGGCGTTAGCGATTAATTCAGCCGGAATCAAACGCGAATATGTGGGAAAAGTCCCGCGTCTTATTTTGGCATCTTCATTTCCTCTGCGCTCTCGGTGACACCCCCAGAACACCACCCACCCCCCACCCCCAACCTCTTCCTTTTCTCTGCCTCCTGCAAGCATTCCTGCCCCTCCCCCCCTCTCTCTGGTACGAATCTAAGAAATGTTGGGGGGGGGGGTTGCTTCTGTGGTCTATGAACCACAGACATGATGATGTGAGGAAAAAAACCATGTCTAACCCACACACAAACATGACACACCAGGTGACTCGTGAGCGAGTGCGCATGCAAAATATTCGTACCGCTGCCTTTGACCTCGGGGACGTTGCTCTTTGTAGATATGAATTAATAATCAATATTGACCCTCGCGGTGGACATCAACAAGTGATTGTAGAGTTACACACGATGCTGCCTGCTCTCACACAATAGTGGCAAAAGTGAGCTACAACAAATTCCCTTTTCTTTTGCACCCGCTTACAAACAATTAGCCGCCCTAACTCCAATTCTTAGACACTTGATGATGTAGCCGATGACGAGAAGAGTGTAAAAAGGAAAGAAATGATCAGCGTGGGCTATAACACTCTGCTTTTATTCTCTCTTCTGGACAATCAGTTTCAAATGAACACTCCTCCCTACAGTTGCCGCTATAAAAGGCCAAAACCATTCGTTCCTGCTTATAATAGTAGAAATGATATATGACGTTCTTAAATCAGATAACATACTAACATTGAATATTGTTCCAAGAAACTGCAAAAAAAGTCGGATTTATTCACTTCACTCAGGTATACATACTTAATGTCTGGTATTTTCACTGTCCAGCCTCGCTGTCTCCATCCTAAATCCCAGGTCTCCTCTTTGCACTTCCCCATTCTCTCTCTCTCTCTCTCTCTCTCTCTCTCTTTCCCCCTCCTCTCTCTCTCTCTCTCTCTCTTTCGTTCATTACACATCTTCCATCCTCGAGTGGTTGTTTCATTTTTTTTTTGGTTACTCAAAACATCCTTGTGCCTGAGTCACCACAGTAGGTTTGACAGTGGTTACAGCGTTCCAAAGAGGCGGGCTGCTTTGGTGACACCTTGACAGCTTTCTGCCGACGCCGGGCTAAACGGTCTCCACGCTCGTTCCCGAAGGCGGCTCGGTCCCTCACACGGCCTGGGTGACCTCGTTGCCGTCGGGCACGCCGGTCGGCTCCTCCTGGACGTCCTCGCTCAGGCCCGCCTCCTTCTTCGACTCCGAGTCGCCCGGCTTCGTGATCGGCGTCTCCTCCGGCTCCTCGCCGCCGTTGACCTCCTCCGCCGCCGCCGCTTTCGTGCAATCTCCGTTCACAGCTGGGTGCGCGTCCGCCTCCGTGGCGGCGGGGCCCTCCGAGTTTCCGTTCTCCATCTCGCTCTCTCCCTCGCCGTCCCGAGGAGGCTCCTCCTCCGCGGGCGCTACGGTCGGGTCTTCGGGTCGTGCGGGCGAGGCCTCGGCGCTGGGGCCGGCCTCCGCCCCATCGGTGCCGGGGCCCCCCACGGGCTGATCGGGGGGGACCTCTTCTGATGGCACCTCCAAGACCTCGGGTGCTCCTTGCCCGCGTTCATCTCCAGTAAGATCGGATGTCTCTGGTGCGGACCCTCCTGCCTCGGCCTTTGGCTCTGGCTCAGACACCTGCTCCGGTTCTGGTTCTGGTTCTAGCTCCCGCTGCGGTGACACTTCAGGCTCTGGCTCGGGCTCGGGCGACGTTTCCGCGGCGGGCTCGGGCGGCTCCTGTTCGGTTTCGGGCGCCGCCTCGGCCACAGTCTCTGGCGCCGCCCCGGCGCCGGCGGGAACCTCCGGCCCTGCGACAGATGTGTCGGTGGCTTCTCCGAGGCAGGGTGCAGCTGGAGCCTCTGATGGGGGCGCTTGCTCCACTGGTGCGTGCTCTTCCACAACTGGGGGCGCCTCCTTCACCGTCTCAGCTGGTTCCTGGGCCGCCGCAGGTGGTTCTGCTGGGACTGTTTCCGCAGCTGCTGGGACCGGTTCTTCTACCACCGCAGCTGGTTCCTCTTCGACTGTCGACGGTTCTGCTAAGGGAACAGGCGTCTCCGCTGCTGCGACCGGTTCTGCGGCTGCTGCGACTGGTTCTTCTGCTCCCTCAGCTTGTTCGTCTTCTACTCTAGATGGTTCTGCTGATGCAGGTGCCTCCACGACTGGTTCTTCTACCGCTGGAGCTGCGTTCGCTGCAGCCGCGGGTGGTTCCGCCGCTACAGATGTTCCCACCGCCGCTGCGACTGGTTCTTCTACTGCCGCCGCTGGTTTTTCCGCAGCGGCGGGTGGTTCCGAAGCTGCAGGTGGTTCTGCTGCGACTGGTTCCTCCACCGCCAGAGCTGCGTTTTCTGCAGCTGCAGGGGGTTGCGCCGCTGCGACTGCTTCCACCGCCGCAGCGACCGGTTCTTCCACCGCTGGCGCCTCCGCCGCTACAGATGTTTCCACTGCCGCCGCGACTGGTTCTTCTACCACTGGGGCCGGTCCCTCTTCCACTGCGGTGGAGGGTTTGGGTCCAGCGGCCGGTTCCTCCGACGCAGCGGCAGGTTCCTCCGCAACCGCAGCCTGTTCTCCTGCGGGCGGCTCCGCTTTGGAGGCCGGCTCTTCTGCCGGTTTCTCTTTTGCGGCGGACGGCTCCACCGCTGGATCTCCCGTCTTTTCTCCCTCCGCTGGAGGCGTGGCCGATACGTCGGGCGCGGGTTCGGCCGCTTCGGGCGCAGCCTCCGTCGTTGCACCGGGGGCCTCGGCCCCATCTTCTACATTTTTGGCCTCCACTTTAACCGACTCCTGCGCATCCTTAGTCTGTTTGGGATCGCTCACGTCGTAGGTCTTCTTCTTCTTGCCAAGTCTGCCTCCCATGGTGTCTGCAGAAAGACGGACATTTTAATAAAATGTTATTGGAATGATAATGGATTCCAAAACTGGGAAGCGTTTCAGTTGACCCCTCGAGCAATGGTCGCCTTGAGGTCCGGAGCCTCCAATTCACCCGACCGATACATGCAAACACGAAGGCAACCAGAGAATATCAATGAACGTTCTCAACCGAAGAAGGCGCCGGTATTCAAATGCGCCGCATTTATGTAAATACGAGCGAACTATAAGTTGAATGAAAGAAGCGGCTCCTGGACGGCCAAATACAGTCTGGCCAGAAAACAAATGGAAATTCATGGGAACCTCATTGAGATCAAACATGTGAACTCTCTACCCTTTCTGGAATGTAGAGTAAGGCTCAGTGCCAGGGAGAGAGAGAGAGAGAGAGAGAGAGAGAAAGGCCAGAGCTTGAAGCTGAACGTCTATGATGTTTATATTCTTCTGCCTGAGAAGCAACAAAGCCATAACCAATCGATCAATCAAGGAAGCGAGGCTTATTTAAACAGTTACGACGTCCAAAGTGGACACAAAAGTGGATGAAATACGCGTCACGACACACACACTCCGCTGAGACAGGCAACATGGAGGCTGCAGGAACCAAAATACTCCGCTTGATCAAATGTTTTAATGTCATAACGTGATTGTTGCTTTAGAGGAAGGTTTCCACAGTCTGTTACTTCCTTTCAGTAAAAATAGAGAACTGGAAGTCCAGCTTCGTCTCGGGCACTGCTGACACGATATAAATCATACCATTTAGCCAACATGGCTCTTTTTTTTTAGGAAGATTGGGGGTTTTAAATGGTTAGGGTTATAATTGACTTTTTAAAAAAACGACTTATTAATTTTTTTTAACGCGCAATGGAAAAAAACCTGGGAACTGTCCATTGTACCAAGATGCTATGAGATGCCCCACCAAGAAAACCAGTCTGCAAGGCCAATTTTGATAGGCAGCAGCAGCACAATTACTAGATATATCTGTTTCTCCAGCGGGCCAGCCTTAATGCATGCCACTTGGGTTTAATCTCTATTCCAACATGCATTCATCTGTAACATTGTTTTTCATTTTGCACATTTTTTTTAAAGCCAAAAATGTATAAGAAAGCAGCGTGGCGCTGTTGCATGTGGTCAGTATTTCAGACACGTACAGTGAGTACAGACTCGAGCTTCCACACAATAGAGAGGGAAGCATGTGCCGGCAACAAAGGACAGATCCCCAGCAGCTCACTGGTTAAAGTACTGGACTGAAACTGGGAGAAATGGTGGCTGGACGGTGAAGGCGGCGGTGATATTCCGGTTAACGCTATTTTTCCTGGGGAATTACACTTTAGAACGCGCACAGTGGAGTGATAAAAGCTGAAGGGTCTCCATCCCCCATTTCACACCCACCCACCCAGCCCTTCTCCTCTCAGCTGCTCTCCCCTTCTTTTTTTTTTTTTTTTTTTTTTGTTCACGGGTATCACAGAAAATGTCCTCTCACGCAGGACATTCGAACAAAAACCAGACCAAATTCAGCCCAGTGCAGAAACAAAAAAAGACTCCCCAAGAACTTCGTTGCTGCCGCATTTTAACGGATTTCAATCGTCTGGCCTACTTAATATTCAGAAGTGGAGGGGGTGAAAAAAAATCAATCAAAATGAGAAAGAGAAAAGAGAAAAAAGAGAAAAAGAAAAGAGGGGGGGCGTATTTGATGCCATATAGAAATCACCTATTTTATGAAAAGGACAAGGAACAGCAAGCTTTCTTTCCCTCTTTCTTTCTAATGAGTGAAACTATGATGTTGACCGACCTGTATTTCAGAGGAGAGAGTGATCACTCTTGCTTCTTCCAGGCTCCGGATGGAAGTGATAAAGCTTCAGCGTGACAGCTGCGGATTCCGCCCCTGAGCTGCAGGCTGGGACTGGGGAAGTGAGGAGCGCCTCTCACAGCTCTCCAGACATCTGTCGCTTTCACAGTCCCGCTCCTCTGTTGCTCCGTCTGCAAATCCTTGCGCCCCCCCCCCTTTTTTTTCCTCCCCAATCTTCAATCTTTAACCCCTCCTCTACCAAACACCCATCCACTCATATTTCTGCCCACAAGGTGATCATGATCATTTTGCCATAAATCATGTGATTTCAGTTGCATTAAATTGTCATCGAAATATGCAAACTCAATTTCCTACCACCTCAATATCCTTGTAATAATATCAAAGGTGGAAACGTTTATCTTGAGAACCTCCGAGAATGTTTGGGGGTATTTTGGATTTATTATAATCTGGATTTTCTGGGGATATGGCACCATACCAAACTCACTGCAAAGTTATAATCTGGAAGACATTTGCAGTTTAATGATGTTTCCCCCCTTGGATGTTGAGTAAGGGATGCAGAGTTTTGATTTTATGGGAAGATATATGAGATTGGGAGTTTCCCAAACTGTTGCTTTTTATTCACGTTTCTCTCGGCGAAAGTGGAGAAAATATTAGAAAATGAAGTCATAAAAAATTGCAGGTGGCCAAACAAGTTAATCTGTCCCGGACACAAAGGATGTTTATTTCTCTATTCCCTTTGTTTAACACTGTATTTCACATCCTAAAGTTTTGCATTTTTATATATATCCTCCTTTTATACATATATCACATCCTATATTAGTAGTTGAGGAGACACCGCGCTCTAGTGGTCATTTATAGTACTGCATCAGAGAAGCGTTTTATATTCAGATTAAGATTAAAAACATCTTCCCCGTTAAAAATTGTAATGTTAAAAAAGAAACATTAAAAAACAAAAATACCACCCCCCTTAAAAATCCGTATTACACATATATGGTTTATTTTCTTGGCCACATAAACATTTATACTTTCAGCATATCACAAAGCAAACACATGATATTAATCTTGTTATAACCTTCTTTTCCAGATGTTCAAGGTCTCACGTCAAAGAAAATATACTTGCCTGTTATTTCTTCTCACAGCAGAGCTGCACAGCGATGACAGAGAGGCAGGGACTGGGTTTCACATGATGTTAAAAGCTCTGGAATGCATTCTCAGGGGCATGAACACCAAATAACTCAACTCTTACCAGTTTATGGGGAGAAACCCCAGAATTCCAGAGTTAACAATACCCATAAGTGCAAGTTCTGGGTCTATAAAGACTAATACAAAGATTTAGATGCTGGAAAAGTGATGAAATACGTCAGGTACTACAATAAAACGCACAGGTCAGTGGTTCACCACTAGATGGAACTTGCCAAATATGGATTATCCTTTAGATTACAGAATGCAAGTCAGGATATGGGTTCCAGGACACTATAAATCATTATAGAAACAAGTTGCACGCTCAGAATATTTGTGCTGCTTTAATAATCATCATTATTTAACCAGAAATGTGTCAATAAAAATAGCAATTTCCAAAAGCCTGAACGTTTCTGTAGTTCTTTAATATCAGTGAAACCAAAACATGCTATAGGTCCACATAACCATTTTAAATAAATAGATAAACAAATAAATAAACTAATAGAGGCAATGTGGGTTATCAGAAAATGAAAATTCAATTAATAAGAACAATAATAAGAAAAATGTCGTTAGTAAAATTAAATCTCTCATAGTGATAATATTATGACATCCTGACTATCATTAATAAATGCCAATAGAGACGAATTTCCTAAATTAACTTTTCCTAAAGATGAAAAGAATCATTTTCTTCGCTGTGTGGTTCTTTTGAGATTGAATGCTGCCCTCTAGTGGACACACGTGGTCCTGAATACTATCAGCAGTTCTGTCAGACGTTTACAGGGCAAATAAAACACACACACACACACACACAAACACGCACGCACGTCAGTCCTCTTGCTTATAACACTCGACCCGTTCATGAACGACGTTTATTGACGTTTATCCACCTGCTTGTTTGTTTGTTTTGCTGTACGTCTCCACGGCCCTGCCCCGGTGACCCCCGGCGGGACACGCGGGTGTGAGCATCGAGCGCCCCCCCCCCCCGCCCGCCCGCTCGGCCGAGGAGGAGGCGGCGCCGGTGGCGGCTGAGAAGCGGGGCCTCGCCTTTGTGGCTGCTGCAAGAGAAGATGGCTCCCGTTCTGGACAAGAGGCACCCGGCCGCGCCGGCCGACGGCACCGACGAGGACGACGAGGGACACAACCTCTGGCAAGCCCCGCCGTCCGCTTCTCGCCTCGGCCCTCGGCCCGGCTCTCCCCGGGGGTCTGGAGCTTTCGCGGCCGCCTCTCCGGCGGCGGACGCCGGCCCCGGCTAGCGCCGTTAGCTCCGGCCGGAGCTGGGCGGCTCTGTTGACGTCAGCTCCTAAATGAAATAGCGCTTAACTCGAGCCCCCCCACCCCACCCCCGGCTCTCTAAGTAGCGGTGACCCGGGCCGCGTTGGGCTCTTTGGGGCCCGGGCCCGGGCCGGCTGGGTCTCGTCGTTGTCAGGACAACAGCCCGGTGCCGGGCGTTAGCCTCGGAGGCTAACGGGAGCGCTGTCATGAAGGTCTGCAGACGCCGACAGCACGCAGCCCGGACAAGCGGCAGATCCGTGGCCTCGCCACCCAAGCCCAGCCTTCCAAAGCCTCCGTCAACTCGTAAAAAAAAATAAAAATTAAAAAATAAAAATCTCCGGGCTGTGAGCTGACTATCCATTTCCTAAGGTGCCGGTCAGTAGAGATGACTTATCATTTCCTGACTTGGTGGTCGTGGAAATGCTGGAATGTCGAATGTTACAATCTGTGCAATAAGTTATTTCCGTTTTTGATTTTTTTTTTCGTGTGATTTTAGATACTGCTTCCCCGCATGACTCTTTGTAATGGCTCTAACCTGACGTCATTGTGTGTCCGTTTGTGACATTGTGTAGGTCGTCGATACTGAGCGAAGTTTCAACTCGATCCAGTTCAAAGTTACCATCGGGGAAGAACATCCTGGTGTTTGGTAAGGACCGAAGAATCCCCGGGGGGAAATGTCAGGGGGGCTTTTTTCGCCGTGTTTTCGTTGTGCTGGTGGTCAGCCCCAGCCCCAGGGGGAAGTGGAGGGCCTGCAGCCAGCAACACCCACCACAAGTCTCGCTACCACAGTTTCGACTCTTTAGACAGCCAAACACTCACTTGTTCTTAACTTCCACTTGCTCTTCCTCCTCTGGTGACTAAGGCGCGAGAAACAAAGCACAATATCAGCAGCTGGGTTGGTTTGTCAGGGTCCAGCGAGAGCGTTTAAGGTGTTGTTCTGATTGGGGGCAATAAAGTAAGACGTGCCACGTATCCTGATGTTACCGTGTAACGACGCATCATGGTTGGTAACAAATGAATTCTGCAGGTGAGGATGGATCTGGGAAAACAACGCTCATGGCCAAACTTCAAGGAGCTGAACACAATAAGAAAGGAAGGGGACTGGAGTACCTGTACTTGAGTGTCCACGATGAGGACAGAGACGGTGAGTTTAGCAGCTCTGGTCTTTCTCTGTATGTGTGTGTGTGTGTGTGTGTGGTAACGTAACAATGTGGGTTTTTGTTTTTATGCCGCGTAGACCTAACTCGCTGTAACGTGTGGATCCTGGATGGAGACCTGTACCACAAAGGCCTGCTGAAGTTTGCCGTTTCAGCTCAGTCACTGACAGACTGCTTAGCTGTGTTTGTGGTGGACATGTCGCGGCCCTGGATCATCATGGACTCGCTGCACAAGTGGTCCAGCGTGCTGCGGGACCATGTGGACAAGCTCAAGATTGAACCCGACGTCATGAGAGAATTGGAACAGAAGAGTGAGTCCTGCATTATTTGCTGTATTACATGATTTTTTTTTTTTTTTTTTTTTTGCAAAAACTTTTCAAATAGAGTTTGAAAGGGACTGCTGGGAAAGAAAGGTCTTAGCATTGAAGGACAGCACTGTGCAGCTCTGCACATTTGCATGGATGATTCTAGGTCATCATCAGATGATCCTCAGCTGTGTTCTCTGACTGGAGGCTGCTCCTGCAGATCAATGGTTGTGATGTGCAGTGGTGTTATTCTCTGATTAATTTTAGAACTGGTAATATCTTGTTTATGAATGGTCTCTTGTGTTTGGAAAGGTCGTTGCATTTTAGACATGTTTGTTCAGCCTCCATTTTTTTCTTTTTGCACATGGAGCTCTTCAACTTCTGCTGCTCCTGAAGTTACACTTGTGATTAAATGAAACAGTTCAGTACTTTGACTTAATTGTGGTGGGTTAAGTTAAACAGGTTAAATCTTTTTTTCCTGTCATTGTTGCAGTGCAGTCAATAGAAATATAATTCAAATATAGTTTACCATCAAATGTGTGACAAAAGGAAGTAAGCTAAACAGCTCATCTTCTTAGTTAGACTTATTCTTAGCTCATTAGTCTATCTACTGAGTTTTTAGTGGTGATTAAAAACAAATTCTTTTCTTTTTAGACCTTTTTTTAAAAAAAATATTTTTCCACAATCCCCACCTTTTTGACCCCTCCCAGTTGCATAATCACATTTTCAATTTAGCTTGAGCCCTATCGGCTTGATTAGTGTCTCCCAGTCTATCCAGCCTGTGGGAAGCTGATTTGTTATAGGGCTCCCTGTTGGATCTGAGCATGTGAGTGAGAAAGACAGTGTGACAGAATGTGTGTGTGTGTGTGTGTGTGTGTGTGTGTGTGTGTGTGTGTGTGTGTGTGTGTGTGTGTGTGTGTCTGGCTTGCTGGCATTTGACCAGGGAGTCTTGCAGGCGTCTTGCATCATAGTCCCTCCCTCCCTCCCTCCTAACATTCAGTGTTGGAGAAAGAAACCAAGCCTGAAACAGACAACAGGACAAATCGGACTGTGCTGTAACAGAAATAGGCCGGCTGCTGGACTCATCTCAAGATAAATAACAGGAGTGCCATATTGTTGCTATAGCAACACTTTGAAATATAAGGCATGTCTTGAGATTTTTTTGGTTTTTCTTTTTGGGGCAAGTTAAAATAAACTTTAAAATCAGGTGAGGACGCCCAAGTCATCATCAGCAGCATTTATAATATATATTTATAATATATAATAGTGCATATTGAATCACCTCTCAATCCATCTCAGCCAACCAAGTCCATCCCCTTATTTTTTGGATTTTGCATCTTATTTTGCTTGCACAGTGTCAAACTCTACCTTTTACAAATATGCATATATGCACATATTTTCGTATGGCAGGTACAATTGTATGTTTACAAAGTTTTCAGAATTTGCACCAAGCTCTTGGCTAATTCTGTACATTTTATATAATCCCATGTCCAAGAAGTGAATTCTTGTACTATTCTGTGTTAAATCCCATGTTCAAAAGGGGGTTGAACACAGCAAGGCAGTTTGGCTTTGTGAGCTGTTAACATTTCAGTTCCTAAGCTCCTGAGGAAGCAGGCCAAAGCTTCCCACACACAGCTCCCACCGCTGGAATAGTCTAGACAGCTGTAGGTGCAAAATCTGATAAAGGTGCCACAACATTTCTATATTTATCCATATTTACTGATTGCATTTGCATCAGATTGATGTTTTTAATAGTAGTATGAGACAGTCGGAGCTATATCCTGATAATTAGCGTTATCATTCAGGTCCAGTCAGATAAAGAAATTGTAAAGTGAGTAGCTTTTGTTTCACTTTCACTGGGCTATAGGATCTGTTGAATGAGTCATGACAGAGTTCTTTGGCAACTGATGAAGGACTTGGTAGGCAAAGGGGCCTGACTTAATTCCAAGACTTTTGTTAAGCTTCCTGTTGTAAATCTCTGCCAGTAAGCATGACCTCATTGGCTTCTCTTATCATTTGTTAAATAATGCCAGCATAACCAAGATATGACTGTATGTTATATTAGTGGCCTTATTTTATGTCTCTTCTGTCCTCTTTATCTGTCCACCAGTGGTGAAAGCGTTTCAGGAATACTCTGAACCTGAGGATGCCAACTCCTCCCCACAGAGACGGGCCCCAACAGCAGGAGAAGACGAGGCCGTTGTTCTACCACTTGGAGAAAACACCCTTACACACAACCTGGGCATTCCAGTACTAGTAGTTTGTACAAAGGTAAGTAATTACTCATGCACAATTTCTTACTCTTTAGTTTGTAATCTTGTATTTCTATTGATTTTGAGGAAGTGCTAAGTGTTAAGACGGCACTTCTTTAAAAAAAAAAAAAAAACACTGCTGTTTTGTTTGCTTGTTTGACACGCTGAGCTAAAAATAGTGCTTAAAAAGTTGTATAACTGTCAGCAGAGCTTCACATGTTAGCTGTGACTAAAAAAAAAAAGATGAATATGCCTTTTTATCTGCAGTGTCTTTGCCCAAGCCTTATCAGAGTAATATTTACTTTGGCATAAAAATAAAAATTACTGGTAAAACAGTATTTGCAAGTGGTTTTGCCTGTAGACACACCTTTTGCATATTTTGATTCTTTAAACTTATTACACCAGTATATTTATTAGAGTATATATAGGTTACTGCCATATTATTTCTGTACTGACATTTGTCTTTTTGTTGTTTTTTTTCAATTTTGAATTTTGCAGTGTGATGCAGTCAGCGTCCTTGAAAAGGAACACGATTTTAAGGAGGAGCACTTTGATTTCATCCAGTCCCACATCCGGAAGTTTTGCCTACAGCGTATCCTTTCATGGATTAATTAATAGAACAAACACACCTTCTATTCTATATTTTTGTATTCCTGCCTGGACTGTCATTTTTGGTTTTGTCTGTTTAAGCTGTTCTCTCCTTAGTTATAAAAACAGATGGTGCCGGTCTGTTCTATACTTCAGTCAAAGAGGAAAAGAACCTGAATCTCCTGTATAAATATATTGTACATAAGCTGTATGACTTCCAGTTCACCACTTCTGCTTTAGTGGTAGAAAAGGATGCGGTGTTCATGTAAGTAATGCTCCAGGTGCCCCACAAAAGTCTAGTCTACAAGAAAATAATACACATTAATGATCACCCCGATGGCCTTGCCATTAGAGTCTCGTTCAGAGTCTCTGCCAATTTGGCTTTTATCCATCTCTGCAGTGGAGCCAGAGTCACCTTGGCATTTAGAATTTGAATATGTCTGTCCACTATTGCACTAATCCCACTTAGATACTGGGTGTGTAGACCTATGCTAAAATGTTCTGCTTCCTGCTTTTACTCTGTCTACTTTACATTTTCATATTGTTAATGTATAAGGCAACGTCAAAACACATGTTTAATTCTGCATTTTAACAATTTTGGTTGCTTTTCTTCACAATTTATTTCTGGATTTGTCATTAGAAGCTGGATAATTGTCATATATTGTCACCACTGACAAGGAAAACAGTCCATCCCTATAAATTTCCATAAAACAGATTCTTATTATTTTTTGTTTTGTAGTCCATCTGGATGGGATAATGAGAAGAAAATTGCAATATTGCATGAAAACTTATCAACAGTAAGACCCGAAGATCCATTTGAAGACTTTATTACAAAACCTCCGATAAGAAAGGTAAGACGGTGCAAAAGACCTTAAGCTTGTCTTTTCTGTCCAAAGCGTCAATTTCTCCTTCTGCATTTCTTCGTAGCTGGTTCACGACAAAGAGATCAATGCAGAGGATGAGCAGGTGTTCCTGATGAAGCAGCAGGTATGTCGATCTT
This sequence comes from Lagocephalus sceleratus, assembly GCA_911728415.1. Classification (NCBI taxonomy): domain Eukaryota; kingdom Metazoa; phylum Chordata; class Actinopteri; order Tetraodontiformes; family Tetraodontidae; genus Lagocephalus; species Lagocephalus sceleratus. The sequence continues at coordinate 5,903,095 of CAJVRN010000017.1, read as the reverse complement.
TTCTCGTCATTGTAATCTGGTTGCAGTAAAATGTGTAGTTTTCTGGTTTATATTTCTTGTAAAAACAAGCATGTCTTCACAAGAATGTGCATTATTGTTTTGGTGACCCACGTCTGTAATAAGCCACTCGCTGTAATCTTTGTCTGCAGTCGTTGTTAGCGAAGCAGCCAGCCACACCAACAAGAGGAGCAGCAGTAAGTCACCTGATCTCCCGTCACATGTGGAATCTTGAACAAAATGGCGTTACGTGTCTTCAAATCTTATCGTTTCATGTGTGGACGCATGTGGGAAAAACTCGGTTCGGTTCCCTGTTTTGCAGGACTCCCCAGGACGGACAACCTCAGGATCACCCAGGCCCGCTGGACGCGGCGGCCCAACAGCAGTGACCGGTGGCTCACCGATGGCTTCTGTCAAGAAACCCGATCCCAACATTAAAGGTAACGTCTGAGGTTATTTACATACGTGGAACATCATTGCAAAGCCTTTGAGTAGTTTGATAAAGATGAACCAGGCTTGTTTAATTTTAGATCATTTTAGTTTGGATTGCTTTTATAGCAGTCCAGAAAGTTTGTTCTGGGTTAGGGTTCATCTTGTGACTCAGTGTTCTGAAGTGCTGCTATATCGCCCCCAAGAGGTTTCATTTAAAATAACCCAGATAACAATATTAATGGGACGACCGTGTCAAGTTCATGTTTTTAAAAAGATACTGTGCAGTTCCTGTTGTGATTTTTGAGCTAGACTGGAAAGCTTGTGTTTTCCTTTTCAGACAACTAAAAAAAAATAGATTACAATGAAAAGTAAGTTAAGGACATTAGCTGGTATCCTCCTTTGTTGAATTGGAATCTTTGTAAGATTTTTGACGAAAGCAAAACAATCTTCAGTTTTGTTTATGAAATGATGGGCAGATCGTCAGAATTCTGCTTGTGCTGTTATTGCCGTGACTGAAGGAAGTTTCTGCTCTGATTCTCCTGCAGCAGGGGCTGCCAACGAGGGAGTGCTGGCTAACTTCTTCAACAGCCTTTTGAGTAAAAAGACTGGAACCCCCGGGAGCCCGGGAAGTGGAGCAGTTGGAGCCGGAGTTCAAGGGTCTGCCAAGAAAACAGGTATAACCTCTAATACTAGCGGCCCTCGTCTTTTTTTTTTTTTTTCCCTGTTTTGAACTTTCTTTCCAACAGGTCAGCAGATGTTCTTTAGCTCCATGTCAGCAAATGCACACACTGTTAAGACCAGAGAAGGTAGAAATGATTGTTCCCCGAGGCCTTGTGCTGTTGTTGTGTTAATTTTTGTCTTTGTGCAGCCTGAGACCGACAGGTAAAGAGGAAAATTTGTCCCTTTTGACTCAACCACCGCTTTGAACGCAAAAGCCTCCAGTCATAAGCCTCCTCCATGACACTAATGTCCTTCAGTCCATGTAACTGTTGACGCCCTGCTCATCTCTATACTTACGTGTATTTTATTTTTCTAGCACTGAGGCGTGCTAACACTTTCGTCAGGCCTAACTGAAAATGGCTGCATGAGCACGTTCCCTTTGTCCGATAATGAGTTTTGCATGAGTTGTGCTATGGCAGCAAGCTGCCATTCTTTAGCATGGGACCACATCACTCATCCACCCGCTTGCTCACCATAGATGACTTTTATCAATGAGTACACGCAGAGGCTACAGGAGATTACTTTGGGCTTTGTCTCCCATTTTTTCCAAGGGCAGAAGCCGGGTTTGACTGATGTCCAGGCCGAGTTGGACCGGATGACTCGCAAACAGGACTCCGTGGTTTCAGCTAACAACGTACCGCCGCCAACAGAGAACGAAGCGTGAAGGCAACACAAAAAACGGCTGCATCGTCCACTGCATTGATACTCTGGAACAGTACATGTACATTTGAGCAGAAAAAAAAAAAAATTGACCAAATTCCCAACGTCTCAGTCATCGCACACAGTGGTTTCACCAAAATGATTTTCGTATGCTTTCAAGATGTTTTGGTGTTCTGGTCAGATGGGGAGAGGGTGTGTGTGTGTGTGGAAGTTTTAATGAGATACGTACTGGAGGCTTGGCTTTGTTTCTGTGCTTTCTTCCATTGTGAATGTTATTTTGCGAGGGGCATCAGCTTATGGAAATATGGCCACACTACCTGGCAGCCGGGCTGATGTGCTGAGCTGCTGGCCCCACTCTCCGGGTTATTACTCCTCCCTGCTGGAGTGGAAATATTACTGGTCCTGTGGCTTCTGGTTCAACTTATCTCACGGAAGGAATTTTGTTAAGATTGGGAAGGTATTTAAACACAAGTAATTGAAAATACTTGGAAACATATAGTATGTAAAAACAAATGTTGACTATGAGACTCATGTATTTATACAAAGTTCCTCCTTTTTATTTTATTTTGTGCACCATTTTTTTGGTTTAAGGAAACGGTCATCTGTATCCATAACGTGTTAAAATGCCACTGATGTCATGACTCTAATATAAATCCAGACGGGTGATGGCATATATCATTTGCCCAGATCATCTTGAAGGATTCTGTAAATATAAATACGAGAAAAAAAAAAATCTATTCAGGTTTACTTTGATTTTGTATAAAGGCAAATTTGTCCACCTTCAGAAAAAAAAAAAAAGGCTTCTTTGATTAAACGAGACTAGCTGGGATTTGCTGGGCTTGGGGGTTACAACAGTGACTTCTTTAGCTGCAGGTGTGTGTGTTTAGGGGAGGGCAGCATCTTTCCTACTATAACTCCTAAGTGCCTCGCACAGTTAACGGTTTGTGTTCGAGCGGAGGTGCTGGTCTTTATTAGAGGAAATCCACTGTGGCGCCATCATGTAGAAGGTTTATTCATTTTTTTTTTTTTCCCCCTCTCCTAATTTATTTTACAAATTTGCTAATGCACAAGAAGCGATCTGTTGTCGTTTGGGAGGAGTGATTTCTGTGGCCTGGTTGGTGGCGCTCAGTCGAGCACCAGATTGATCAGCTTCTATCAAACTCTAAAGGCTTCTGTTGCTTAAAAAAAAAAAACAAAAAAACAAAAAAAAAAACCCCACACCAGATGTAATTTTTGGGAGGCGTTGAAAACACTTAACAGCCAAAACACACACACACACATGCTCAGTGATTTGTTGTGTGTTGAACAAAATACTGTGTCCTTCAATGATTGACAGCACTGTTTTTTTTTTTGTTTTTTTTTTTAATATTCTTGTTGTACCTCACATCAGTTGAAACATTCCCAGTTTCTACACATATCGCCTGTAGAAGCACTTCCTTTAGGAACCCTGCTTGTCCCACTAAGGTCTTTTATTACACTCTCTTTCAGTGCCCACTTAAATCTACAAACTTTGCCTTCGATGTACAGCTCACAGTTTGTCACTGAACACCCTGCCTTTAAAGGAATGTTCCTTATTCATGTGCGTGTCCTTAATGGGGTAGCTTAGTAGTATTAGGTAATTCCTCTTTTTAAATAGAGGAAAACCATTAATCTGTACCATATCAACCGTCTGTAATATGTCTGGTTTCAGAACAACATAATCCAATTAAACCTTAGTGTACATTAGATTCATTCTATATGCAAAGCCCAACTTAATCACATGGATATGTAGCTTTTGTAGAATCAGTGGCAAACGTGAAGAGAGCAGGTTTCTGCTACTAGTTTGGTAGCAAAGCAGGGAAACTGGAATGATTTGGAACATGGAACCAAAGATGCACATTAACTTTTCTGTTTATGTAGTTTGGAATCGTCCATGAGATTAATCTGCGGCCATTTTGTCCTCACTTCGGGAGCCCTCGCATTCCAAATGTCAGATCTGCCGGTGATGTTTTGTTTTGAGTCATGAAAACCAAACCTCACCAGGGATTTGTAGTTAACGTAGGTATGCCCAGTGGACACGGTAAATCCTCAAAACTCTTCTATTGCTAAGGTTTCACGTAAAAATTTTGCTCTGTAAGGGAATAACCACAAATTGATGTACAGTCTACAAATGGTTTGTTGTCCAGATGATGCTACTCATGTCTTTTAGATCTGCTATGGTTCAAAATTAAGCTCTTTTTTTTTTTGTTCTCCCGTGTGTTCGGAAAGTGCACCTCAGAATCTGATGCCGAAGTGGATGAAGCACAATGTAAGAACAGCCAGGCGTTAAAATTAAGCACTTTCCCTCGTCTCAGTTGTATCAGTTCTTTGTTGGTACAGGTAATGATGCAAACTGCTTTCTTTTTTTAATTTGCCTTGCCTTTTTAGCATTAATAATGAAGCTAGCAGTTAACCGACTCCATTATTTATCTCCATTTGCTGCTCGAGTTGTGGAAGGCGCCCCTGGTGGTTAACAGTGGAATAACTTGCTGACAATAATGTACATTTAATATCAATCAAATAGAGTTTCACTGCATCGTTTTTGTGACAGTTTGGGACACCTTGAAATTGATAAAACAACTTTATTTAATTTGAACCTCCTCCTTTTTTTTTTTCTTTTTTTGTGGCACCCTGTTGCAAACTGGATTTTGACCATAGACTGTTAGAAAAGAACTTGAAATGTCACCAAACCTAACTGATTTCCTCAGCGTGTGCCCAACACAATTTAAAATTTGGCTTTTGAAATTCGGAACGAAGTGCTCTCATGCTGCTTGGTTTCAAATTTGCACTTGCTCTTTGTAAAACGTTGTTCCCAAGGTTAAATATTGTACTGTTGTAACCTTTTGTACTCGGATATCAGTTGAAAGCAACTGAATTGCCTTCGACCACTATCGACAGTCTCGTCTATGTGCGACTTAAAGCTTCTGCTTCCAGTCCCTTTTGTATTCAGGATACCGGGACATTGTGAGCGGGTGACCGGCTGCAGTTTTGTATCCTGAATGAATGCGGATGTGTGATTGTATGACTTTAACACAATTCTGTGGCCTCTAATCTGCCATGAACTCTTTGCTTCTTATGCTGACAAAGATAAGGAAAATGTTCATCAAACCCCTGGCTTCAATAAAACAAAGAATTGACGTTGTGGTTAATGTGTTAACTTTGTGAGGGTGAAACAAAAGTGATGCATGTTTTACCGGCCGCAGTGGTTCTGCTCCTTTGTTTTGTAGCTACTGTTGAGCAGTGTTGGTGTCTCCATCAGGCGCCCTTGAAGTTGGACGAGAGATTTAAAAGCAAAAAAATGTCCTCTGACTGTCATCCACACAGCTTCATCACATCAGCAGCCAGGCATCTCTCAGCCTCGGTCACCTAGGCAACCCGTGAAGGCGCCGCCACAAGGGGGCGACAGTGAGCCGCGCGTTCAATAAAATCGGGCCTATCCCTAAATTCTTAGTTTAATTGCGCTATATCTGATTAAATCCAGGATGTTATGTTGTCACACCCGTGTACATGTGCACATTCTTCCAAGCCAACAACAACAGAACTTCTAGGCTAAGGTCATGCAGTCTTATTAGATACTTCAATTTAAGCTCATCGTTCTGCCTTCCAGAGAAAAACGTGTATTTAAGTAGAACCGGAAGTCGAAATGCGGCACAAACTTCGTACAAACTCACCAACCAATGCACTAGAGTGCAATTATTTCACCAGGCCAGATTGAAAAAGAACAATCATTGGAAAGAATAAAAAAGGGGGGCGGAACCAAGTTGTGTCACCTTGGTTCCGACCGGATTCTTGTTCCTGGCTGCGTGAGGGTGGTTGGACCGGGCACCGAGCCTGTCATGGAGCCGCACAAGAATGTGCAGTTCTCGGAGGGGCGGAGACAAGCTCGCCCCGCATCCACAGCGAGCGGAGCGAGCAGCGTTCGGGGGTAGACTGGCCGCGGGGGCCGCCGTGGAGACACTAATTCCGTAGACTTGTGCGCGTCTCTCTCTCTTTCTCTCTCTCTCTCTGTCTCTCTCTGTCTCTCTCTCTCCGGAGGGGGGGGGGGCGATGGGCGGACATTCTTACGGCCGCGGCCGCCGAACGCGCGCTGTTTTCGGGGAGCGCCGCTGAAACTCGCCGGACCCCTCCGCGGATGAAGTGACATTCGAACAAGTGACCCGCCTTAACACGGCGATAACTCCGGCTCATTTGGAGAGAGGCGACGCTATCCACCGGGACGGAGCCCTTCGGAACACTTAAACAAGCCTCCGAACGGACCCCCACCGCCGCCACCCACCCCGCCGACCCGCGTTGACGAGCCCCCGCCGCGGCCGCCGTTTGCCCGCGGGGTGGCCGTGGAAAAGTGGCCAGCCCGGTTCTCCCTTCTCCATCCACTTCCAGCCCGCATGGAACAAAGTGTGCTCCGTGACACACAACCTGCGTCGTGAGTGAGTAGGAAACAACCGCAGCAAGGAGAAAATAATCATAAAATTACATGCGGTGCTGGTGAGGCTGCCTGGGAATCGTCATGAGGACCACCGAGGAGACGGAGGGCTTTGATGGAGAGGCCTCCAACACTTCCATGATCTCCGGGGCCAGCAGCCCGTACCAGCCCACCACCGAGCCCGTCCGCTCCATGGGCGCCTGGAGGGGGCTGAGGTGGGACGTGGACTACCTCAAGTCCTACTTTGGGATTTTGAAGTTGGTGGAAGTGGTGAGTTTACCGTCACGGCCCGGGCATTGCTGTCACGCTTCCAAATTAAAATTCAAGCAAAGTGAGTTTAAAAAAAAAAAAAAAAAAATGCCGTTGGTGGATAATCTACTTAGCCACTACCATATGGACAGATTAGAACTAATTTGAAAAGCTGACAGCGTTGCTTTGTCTCATGGACATTGGCACAGTTATTCAATTTGTCCCTGAAGTCCACTGAAAATGTGTTTCCACGTCCTGAACAGAAGCACATTAAATACAGTGGACTTATTTAGGTTCCCTGCAGTCATATTGCTAATTACTGCTCAATATTGCAGTTCTCACTCACACTTTGCACAGATTACCAAATTAGAATATGGGAAAAAGGTCAGAAAATGCAGGATGTCCAGTGGGACGCAGTTTTGAGATGCCGAAGCTTGCACAAAGATGTGTGATTTTTATTGTTTGAAATCAAGAAATATGGTCAGAAAATGCAACAAATATGCATGATTTGCAACTGGGAGGAAAAAATGCACGCCCAAAACAAATGATATAGCTTTTAATGCTTTAACCAAGGAACTGCTCATCCCTCCCCTGTGTGATGAGTGTCTCCCAGCTTTGACCTGTGCTCTTTGCTCTTATACTGAAAATATTCACCACTTTTTGTTGGAATGCAGCGTCAGTAAACGAGTACACTGCCGTTGCAGCTATCTGGAAGGAGCAACGGGCGGCAGCAAAGTGAAATGAGGACACAAATACTTCTGACAATTCAGCAGGAGAGGAAATGTCTTTCAAACCCAGACCATTTTCTTCTCTTGTGGTGCCAAACGCTCAGACACAGCCCTGCTGGCTCATATGGAATCATCTGTCCACAACAGGAGAAACCATGGCGATGTGGAAAATGGCTTTTACCCCTAACAATGTTAGCAGGCCAACCAAAAGTCTGAACTGCTGACGATTGTTTTGCTGAGTTTTATTTCCAAAACTGTAAAAACACTCGTGTTTAACCACCGTTGCTGGTCGTGCTGTTGTGGGTGGCTGAGGCTGTGCAGATGAGTACATTCGGGCCTGCTAAACACCTGGGATGTTTTCCTCTTTTTTCTGTGGGAAGTGTAGGTTGGACTCCATCTGTCATCAGTGTGGGAGAGGTTCGGCGCAAATAACAGATTCATATTTACAGTCTTCTGTTTCCCACCAAACATGGAGCAGCAGCTGATCACGACATGGGTGTGCATCCGTGAAATGGATGGTTTCAGTGTTATCGGCGAGTTTTCCCTGGGATCACCCTTGCTTTTTTTTCCTTCTTCTTTATGGCCCTCGGTTTTCTTTGTTAGCTGGTAGATGATTGATAATGGAGTCTGATATGCTGAATTAACAAACGTCACAGATTGGTGGTCTGTTACCTCATGATTTTGGGAGCCGCATATCATCGTTGTTGTACTTGGCGACGGGATTGCTTTTGTTTTTCTTAATAAAAAGTTTATTATTGCAGATATGTCAATGCTACTGTTTCGCACTCGGCTTGCGATGAGCCTTGTGTGGCGATCTCGGGCTTTGTTCAAGTTAATTCTGCCATGGAGTGACTTAATTGGATTTAATTTCTTTTCACTGCATCAACATTCACAAGAATATTTAGTGCCGTTGGATTAGCACTCCCCATTCAGCAACGGTGTTTGAGCTGAGCTAATTAGCACCCAGAACCATCAGTGGGTTCAAAAGAAGGCCACTTATGTGTTCTCTCTTTAGGTCCGTGGATGGTGGCGAGCAAAAATAAGCTTTTGGCATATCTGCTGAACTGTAGGAGTCACGATGATTCGTAGTTTGTGCCAATCATCAGTTAAACCCAATCAGTTGTTCATTTAAGTGCCCACACACTCAGGTATTCTACACGATTCCAGCGGACTTTGTCAAGCTATAATGGTTACCTTGACAAAGTTGCACATCTTTTCTCGCACGAGCTGTTCCAGACCGACCTTTGTGTTAATCCACGGAGGAGTAAAAAAAAAACTCAAGCGGCTGCTGGTCAAAATAAAAAAATAAAGCTCCTGCTGCCTCCCGTGGAACCTGTGCTAATCGGAAACCACCCCCCCCCAACCTGATGTAACCTGAGCAAGGTGTGTCCGCGCCAACGGCCTCTTTTCCGTGACTAGGTCAACAAAAGTCCCAACTTGATATTCATCTAAACGTCCCGGCGCGTTGGCGGTAACGTGACACCTCGCGGGGCCTTTGTCTCCTCAAACAAGCCTCACGTTTTCGCGGTGAATGACAGGTTTAGCCACGACAGGCGCGTGCAACCCCTTTTCCCCTTTTACGGCGCCGGTCTCTTAACAAGTCACAATTTAACTTTATTCCGAGTTGTTCGTCCATGATGTGTAATGAGGTTACCAGATGCTCCCAAATGTTAAGTGAGCACTTCCTGCCACATGCTCCTTTCTGTCCTGCTCGAAACATTACTGATTCACAAACGTAATGCCAACAAGAACGTTTCTGAGCGTTGGAGACACGCCCGCCTTTCCTCGCCCTTATCTTCGCTAGTGACCCGTACACCACGTTTCTTTTATGTGCCATTCTGGCTGGGACGGCAGGCTGCGCAAAGATTATTAACATTCTCTTTTGTTGTTGATGTTGCAAGAAGTCCAATAGCGCTCGGAGTGAAGCATATAATATGGCATATTCCCTCCAGTGAGGCCTCTTTTTCCCCTCCATTTATTTTTTTGGCAACAGCAGATGGTGTATAGAAAGGGGTTTCGGGGTTTAGGAGGCCTTCAAGGAGGCAACCAATAATGTGCATAATCCCACTGTTGGGGCTCAGCATCATGCGCTCACGGAAATGTGATGAGCCCCTGTGGCTGCCCGACACCTGCGTGATGGAGTCATGGGGAGAGCGGATTTAAATTTTTTGGGTTTTTTTTTTTAAAGTAACCTGGCATAATTTCTGGCTTCAAGCAACAGTCATGTTTGAGTGTGACTCAGTCGTCTTAATATTATTCCCATCCTTCCCATCCTTTAATGAGAGGGGCACAGCGGCACAAAAGGAGACTTTTTTGTTTTTTGTTTGTTTGTTTATGCTTTAATATCTTCCATCTATGGTTGTACGCCTGCTCTTCCTTTCTGGACTGCTGTGTTTTTCTGCCAGACGCTATACGCCGCTCATTAAAGCGGGCAAACTGGATTGACCGTTTGAGCTGCTGGAAGTTCGGCTGTGGAGAGGAGGGCTGTGTTTGTTCATGACGCACTGTCCTCAGATGCTTTTGTCCAACAGCAGAAGGGATCTAGCTGTGGTTCAGTTCTGTTTATATTCCGGGAGACATTCCCTGAGTGTCATCACTTCAACAACCTTTGCTGCCAACCGGCGGAATCTTCCTGTTTTTAAGAAACTAGAACTCATTGGCGTGCTGCTCCATCGTTAATCTGTTAAAATAAAAAAAAGGGGTGTGCACGTACAGACGTGTACGTTCTTGTTCTGTCTTCGTGATTCGCAGCCAGCTCCTCCTACACCATTTGACTTTTGTAACCAAAACTAAGTCTTTAATCTGCAACCAACAGATGAGTTATGATAGGTTTAACTCTCTAACAGGGATGTACTGCATCACCTCATTAGTGCATCCATCAATGCAAAAGTGTCTCTTTGAATAAGAACGGAGTCAATCAAACACAAGCTTGTGATGCTGGACTTAATGAAGCAAAGGCTCAATTTCACATCTTTGGTCACGAGGACAAGAAGAGCCTGAAGAATAACAAGCTCTGTAACTATAACCCTTGAGTTGTGCAGCGGTCTCATACGCTCTAACCTCCAGTCATCTCCAAAATGTATTCTAACAACATTTATTAAAAATAATAACCCCTTCTCGAGCAGGCGGTTTTCTCTTAAATAGGTTTGAATTCAGGTCTAAATCTGGAGCGGTGGCCTTTTCTGCGAGTCTGTTATGTCTCTGGGTCTGGGGCCACTCCGAACCAATTGGTAGTCTGTGTGTGGTTTTGTGAGGATCTCGATGGCAGCAGAACACCTAAATAGCTGAATTTTTTCCCATGCTGTGGTTTGGCTGGATGGCGGTTCTTCACAGGCTGCCAGGACTGGGGTTCATAAGATCCGCTCTTTTCATAAGACGGTCACTTCCCCTAGATTGGAAATCTTTGAATTTCAACCATAACACACACATTTACGTTAAGACTTGACCTACAATTAGACTTACAAGACCTGCAAGTTGTGCTTCACTGTGTCACATTTACAATAAAAACAAAGTCTTGGAAACTCCAGGATGATGTTGAGACATAATATCCATTCATCTGTGCACTGCTCCTTTAATTTTTCTCCTTCCTGTCTGGGACTCTCGCTCCAGGTCTTAGCATTTATTGGATTCATCTGCATAGAGACTATCATGATGTGCTCTCCCTGTGGAGGAGTCTACTTCTTCGAGTTCGTCAGCTGCAGTGCCTTCGTCGTGACGGGAGTCCTCCTCCTTATCTTCTGCCTCAACCTGCATATCAGGGTGCCCCATATCAACTGGAACCTAACGGTGGGTAGACCTTTTTATTTCCTATTATATCTTCAAATAAATGCGATCAGTGACTGAATACAAGTGCCTGATGGGTGGGCGGGGTGGGTGGAAAAGCGTAACGGCGGCGGTGTTTGACACATAGGCAAAGACCGGAAGGTGTTTCAACAGCGAAGGGGCTTCGCACGTAACAAGTGTGGAGAAGAGAAGAGCTCCCTAGGATCGGCTGGCTGGCAGCGTGGCACCGGGAAGATTGTTCACCTGCCGAGATGAGTAGAAAGGGGTTCTCTAGATGAACAGGCCTGACTTATTTCTCGACTCCAACGTTTTGGCCAGCTAAGGAAAGCCACATGGGAGAAATGCGATCTCATATGAGTTCATGTAAGCACATGTGCAGCATTATTCTGGATCAGCTGGAGACTCTTCACAGTTTTTATAGCAGCTCAGCATTAAATAGTTAAACGTGTCGGCTGCATTTTCGGCATACTTTTGTGCAGCCGATCATGTAAAGCCTCTATCCACCCTGTTGTCTCAGAGACATGTTCCTTTGCTTAATAGATGTCATGTTTGTGGTCCGCGAGAGCTTCAGGTTCTTCAAACAGAAACAAAGGAGCCTCTCCTCTCCTCTGCCTTAACTTCTCTGGGGTGTTTCTTAGCACAGGCCTTTTTCATATTATATAAAGTGAATCCATGGGGCCTTTGCCAGCATGGAACTGGTTTTCAGTGCCAGTATCTGCAATGTCAGCTGTAGGCAAACGAGCCGCTGGGTGTTCTCCAGCAGATCCTGTCACATTTGCCTCCACACACACGTCGGAGCGCTGCAATCATGCCTCCTTTACTGAGGAGAGTGGAAAAACAGTGTTTCCAGAGGCCGCGCTGCTCAAGTGCTGTAGTGGAGTAAAAACACTAGATGTTAAACCAGATGTCCAAACCAACCATAACTATCAGATTGCTTTACGGTATCCAAGGTACAGTGTTCCACCTCGGACATGAAAAGAGGGCGTGCCTTCAGCTCTTAAAAGAGTTTTACTGTCCCCGAGGGGCAGTTCGTGTAATCTAAAGCCCTCCTGTACTGCTGTCTTTGGAGATCTTCCATTCCTTTCGTTCAACCCTCTGAGATCCAAATATGAAGGAGTTTTTTTTGTGTGTGTGTGTGTGTGTTTTTTTAAAAAAATGAAAAGAATTCTACTGAACACAACCTGCGCATGATTGGCTGGAGGTGTTTACGTCCAGTTTGTGACCAAGATGCTCGGCTCCCGCCGCTGTTGGCTGTGCCTCGTCTTGTTTATGTCTCTCAAGTTCAAGACGGTTCCAATCAAGCAAACCCCCCCCACGCCCCCCCCCCCCACCCCGGAATGTCCCCAGCACTGACCGCTGGGTGTTAACCCACATTTAACCCTCCAGGTGCTGGCTTTATAGCCTAAACTGGTACTGATTTCCCTCCTTTGTAGCCATGTTTGGTCAAATGTAGCAGGTAATTACATTCCTCAGCCAAAGTTCCTGAACCTCGGGACAGCACTAGTCCCTAAGTGGGGACTGTCCTCCAGGGACAAGCCCCCAGCTAAATTTAAAGTGTAGTTCCTGAGCAGTAAAGTAGACTTCCTCTAATGGGCTTCCCAGTTCTTGGTGGAGGTTACTGCTGTGGAAAATCCACCTCGTGAAGACATCGAAGTCCATAGACCCAGGAGGAGACTTCTGGTTGCTGAGTTGAACTTGAGAGTTTAGTTCCACATGAATGAGTTTGTTTTTCACAGCCCGACGAGACACAAAGGCAGATCTCTCAGCGCGCCTCGTTCTAATTCCCACAGCCAGATATTTGTCGGACATTCGGAGGGGTTCTGTGACAGAAATGGGACGACCAGGCTGCCCAGTATACTTCGGTTGTTTTGTTCTGGGAACAGACAGTATCTCATCCCAGTTAATGCATCATTAACTTTACTTTGGATGGAGATGTTTACTGGGCACACTGACAGGACCCATTACAGCCCTGCGAGTAGGATTTATGTCTGTATTGACAGAAGATGTTAGGGCTCTTCATGTTTATATAAAAAAAAAAGCTGCCAACATTACATGCAATTTTCAGCAATTTATTCTTTCTTTGTGACGATAAAATGTTTATTTACATCATAAAACATGCTGCTGCTTCAGCTAAAAGCTGCTTCTATTCATAGTACGATGCTTAATTATGGGAAAGTATGGCTTCAGTATCCAGATCTGACCTGAGCCGACACAAAAAGCACTGTTGTTACTGCAGAATATGAACATAATTGTAATTAAGGACAGAAATAGAACGGTTCCATTGATCCAACACCCTTGTTGTCGTTGTTAGCCATGCAGCCATCAGCCGTAGGTGTTCCAATTAAATCAAAACTGTTGCCTTGTTCAGTGCGTTTGCGACTTGACGGCTTGTAGAAGGAGGATTAGCTCATATTTCTCCTTTAACGTCCAGTTGTTGAACCCCCGCGCTACTCGCGGCCGAGCTCCCTCTTCCTCCGCAGCCATTTGTCATCAATCTCTCATCAGTTAAGACCGGAGACCACTTCACTCATGTTATATTGACTCCGTCCACCGGTGGAATCTAGTAAAAAAAAAAAAAAAAAAAAAAGCTTTTCCCTTTTGACAGCTAAAGTCTGCCACCCAGGCGGCGCCGTGAAAAGAGCGAGAAAACGCTTTTGTCTCTCCTTTATTCACCAAGGTGCTGCAGCAGGCAGGTGACAGCCGGAGAGGTGTTTTTCCTCTGTTCCTGCGCGTCTCTCAAGAGAGTAGCGTTAACGTTGTCTACATCCCTCTGATTTTAACAGTCGCACCCCCGTTTTAGTATTTTTAGCTTTCATCTCGAGAGCCGAGGTGACAAAACCACAGTCAAATGAGACGTTTCCTTTTTATTTTACTGCTTTGACTTGATAATTTTGCTCCTATTGTTACAGGACCGAGACTCGTTTCATGTTTTCAGTCTGGGTAGATAGAGAGAGCATCGTAAAGCTATAACAGGAGCTAATAATAAGTCAGAGACTTGCGGTTTGTTCCAGAATGTGCTTGTGTTGTTAGGGGTTTTACAGAGTCCTGGCCTGGTTAAAAATGAGGAATGTGTAAAGGAGTGAGGCTCTGAGCTGACTGATGCAGAGAGAGGACGGGAACGGCAGGAAAGAAAGAACACAAGGAGAACATTAGAATGGGAATATGCAGTATTTCCTGTTTAACCGGTTGGATGAGATAGACGAGAGCCTGTGTTTGTTTGTGCGTGTGTGCGTGCGTGCGTGTTGGTGTGTGTGTGTGTGTGTGTGTGTGTGTGTGTATACATTAACTGGATTGTTTCACAGTCGGGGTTACTGATTAAACCCGGACCTGCCGTCTGCATGTGTGAGTCTGTTGATCATTGCGGGTCATATGAGAGACCATGTCTGCCATGATCACAATCACGCATCTGATCACGAGGGCCGTGCCTCAGTCACGCTGAAAGACCTGGTGATTAACCCCTTCCTCCCCGCATGCTGCGCTCCAACGCAGGAGAGTCCTAGATCAAAGAGGAGCAGCTCTCTCATTTTCCCTCTGGAGTCAGAAATATGCGTTGTTGTATGTAATGTGAGGTTCGAGGGGGTTTAAATATGTGCTTTAAGGCTTTTTTTTTTTTTTTTTACCCTCCTGCAGTTTTAAGCTCCTGATTAAACACCAGGACTCCGTCTGGCTGCTTGTTTGTTGGACGCTACTGTCCTGCATCCTGTGGGCGTTAGATCTGTCGTGCTGTGGGGTTTAGGAAGAGAGAGAGACTTCTTTGGACAACTTATTATGAATGCGCTGCATCAGTGTTGACACAGTGGTTTCTGCTGATTTACATTGTATTTGAAAGAGCTTACACTTTTTTTTTTTTTTTAAAGATATTTAATTTGTTTGCTTTGCAGCTTCATCAAGATTTACAATGCCTCCAGGGCTCATTTCACCCTGCTGAAGGACATTTTGGATGCATTACACTCGTTAATTTCTACTCATTTTTAAGCCTTATAACTTCGTTTTTCTAACTCCAATAAAGTACTTGGACAAGAGGGAAATGACCAGATTTTGACTTATTTAAGATGAATTGATTAGACTCCTTAAACAAGACACACATTGAAAGAATGAAAACTGGGCATGGAGCAATTTAACCCTCCTGTTGTTGTCATTGTTTGTATACACCCTGTGTCCTCCGGGTCAAAATCTTCACTAAACCCTCAATATAAGCAGCTTAATTGAATTTTAAACACCACATTTCATCTTGCTTGAAGAAACAACTTGTCATTCACCACAAAATGTGTTAATACCTGAGTTTTCCCTCTTCACTCGTATTTCTATAGCTAAAGAAAAGGAAAAAAATGTGCAAAAAGGAGTTTGGAATGCATTTTTAATCATCTCAATGACTCAGTTTCTTTCTTTTTTTTTCTCCAGTGAACAATTTAAGATGATGTACAATGCAAAAATATTAAAAATAACATCAATTAATTAGCACATGTAGGGCAGTATGCAAGTGCATAGCTTTTGCAGATATATTTCTTCCACTTGCAGCACACAGTATGTGTTGTACAGTCCTTCTTTTGGGGGCAAAACTGACCTCTCTTCCTCTTACTTGCCCTAGATGGGCGCATTTAGGGGATTTTTTGGGGGGGGTTTAATGCAGTGGCAGGTCATTTTGAGCCAAAGCCAACAGGAGGGTTAAACCATACAGTTAAAAAAAAATGGAACTTCAAAATCTGATTTCTCCGTGGTGTGTTTCCCTCCTGCAGGACCTGGTTAACACGGCCGTCAGCACCTTGTTCTTCTTCTCCTCTTCTCTTGTGCTGGCCTTTATTAACCACAGGACCGGGGCCGAAATCGCTGCGGTGGTGAGTATTCTGGACCAGGCTCCCGTCCTCCCTCCGCATCTAAAAACTCAAATAATCAGCATCTTCATCGGTCAGACAGCGACAGAACCCGACCGTCATCCTGGTTGAAACCTTCCCCTTCCTTTTGCCGCCGCTTCACAGGTGTTCGGCTTCCTGGTGACGTGCGTCTACGGAGTGAACGCGTTTTTGGCGATACGGAGGTGGCGCCTGGGCAGCGGCTGTCAGGGCGCGGCCCAGCCCAACGAGTACATCCGGGCGCGCACGGCGTCGCGCGGGGAGATGGAAACGAGACCCGAGCTCGTATGAGCGCCCGCCGCCCATCAGACGGACTGAGGGGGAAGGCGGCGGTGCGGGCGGCTGCGGGACCTCTGATCTCCGCACCCCCCGCTGCGCTCTCCGTCTGTCCCACCACCAAATATTTAAGGTCATCGCCGCAGATGAGCCCCCGTGACTTTGCCCTGCGCCCAGGCTTGACTAAACCGCCTCCAAAAGCGAAGAGCTTGAGTAGCAACAAAGACATTTTCATAGCGTGAAGGAAGACTTCAACTGTTTTTTTGTCTTTTTTTTGGGGGGGGGTTCTTCTTCTTTTTTTTTTTTTTTCTTTTTTTTTCTAGAGAGTTTCTTGTTTCACTGTGAAAGATGTCCTTTGAAAAGAAGGTTAACTTCTGTGTAGCTTATTTCACACCTCTGTGGCCAGAAACAGGCACTCATCGATCCAGGAGTCCAGCAGAAGCAGCGTGCAGTTCGTGGTACCAAAGCGTGAGGCATTTCCTGACGAGACGTTTGCTGTGCGTAGGCAGGCTGGTCCACCCTGGCTGGCATTTATACAGGTCTGAGTTCATTGTTTTAATGAAGATGGGAAGTGGAGGGGGTTTGCCCAAAGATCCATCCAGTAGGTTTCAGGCAACGTGCGGGCCAGCATATTTAACTTATTCCAGTTTCTTAAAGCGTTGATGAGTTGTTGAAGTTCTGTACATAACTGCCTGATGTAGGATGATTAATATCTTGTTTCTTTTGCACATTGACCTCCCTTCAGGTAGCATGACGTCGATGTTTCCAATCGGTCAGATTTACGTCCCGATCCTCCACAATAAGCTGCGCCTCAGGTGAAGATTGCTATCGTTCTAAAATGAATCAGCCACTAAATCGGTGATTAATTTTGACGGTGAAATATCCAAAACTTTTCAGATTCATATCAATTTGGATGCTGTCATTAGTGATAGATATTTTATTAAAAACTCTAAAACCTGGAAAATATTGATATTTTGAAAATAGGCTTGTTATCACTAAAGTGATCCTGCCCTTGTTTTTCCATAGATTGATCCTGGCAGCTTTAGGATCAGGAAAAATGTTCAATATTTAATGTGAACTTAAATCACCAGAGAACTGAACTACCTTTTGTAATTAAAATAGGAAGTAGCTTCTCGTCAACTAAAGAGGATGTTAAAACGAGGGTGGAGAGTGTTTTGGGTGAAAATATGGTACAGTTTGCGTCAATCGTGGTTTAAACTGTCGTTAAATGTATCAACAGTATGGTATATAATTGCCCAGTTCATTTCCAGTGAAATCTCACACTCTGCTGCAGCTTTTAACTCCAAACAAAGTGAAAAATCTTCCCTCTTTTTTCTGCTCGGCCAGTGTTGGTAGTTAAAATGTTTGATGTTGCTTGTTTTTAATAATTATTTTATGCATTAATGTGTTGAATGTTCTCGTCAGTTCTTTCAGGGTCTTGCTCGTTTCTCTGGCGCCACCTGCTGGTGTGTTGTCTGTACTACAGCCTGTGTTGCTTCGAGGGCTTGGCGTTGTTTAGAAGTTTATAGACTAACAATGCAGATGATTAATGAATGTTTTACTCATTTTTATCAGATACCAGGTTAACTGTATTTCTAATCTGTAAAGTTTAAAGTAGTTGTGTGGATAGACAATCATATTTGTTCTGTCATTAATGTTGAGGGACTTGTACAATTCTCCACTCGAACATTTGTACAGCAATCATTGCAGCACAATCAGCACAGTCATGTAGTTTATTTTGCTATTCGAGCTCTCTATAGTTCTTTTGCTATGATACAATATATTATGAATTTCCAGACGGGTTATTAATATTAAACCTGATCAGTCTTATCGTTTTGATGAAGTGATGGGTGAGATGTTGCTCTTTAATTTGTGTGTATTTAAAACACTGACAAGTGGCCTCCTGTCAGTTTATAACGACGGTCTCAATAAAGTGATTTGGATATCGCTAAAAATACATCCAGCATGAATTATATTTAACTTGTTTGTGCGCGCAGAAAAGTGGTGCAGCTGTAATTGATCACTTTTAAGTAAGATCCGTTTCTTTATTAAGGGAAGTTACAGGTAATGCAAAGGTACCGAGTGCTGACGTAACACATAGTGCAGAGTATACGACAAAAACAGTCACTGTGGCATTCAAGTGCATCTACCGTCTCAACAGTGGCAGGAGTGACCGACCAACAGGAACTGATCGTGTCATTTAAAAAAAAAGAAAAATATCATTACAACGGGCAAAGATGAGTCAGAAGACTTCAAGTGGTATTTAGCCTTCACCTTATAATAAATGCTTCAATGCACACACAGCAAGCAGACTGATGGGTATTTTAGCTCAACCCATAAACTACCCATTTGTTTTGTTGTTTTTATCTTGATCATAAGACATCATTGATGAATTAATACCCTAAAAGCAAGTATTACTCCCCAAAGCACACAGGATAACTGGATGGAGGCTGAATCCAGCCAACCTCCAACAAATCAACTCTTCTATAAACTGTACATTTTTATAGTAATGCTGCACAGAACTCTCTGTACATGTAAATTCATTGCAATTGCATAAGTAGTGTTGTGTTTTAACATCTGTGAAAGGGCCACAGGGCATGATCAGAACTCAGTAAATCATCATTTCAGATTCTGACATTTGCTCCCAGTAAATTTCACAGCTTTTTTTGTTCATTTCAGTATCATAATTCAGATTGTCCAAAAGCTTTCAGATGTGGAAAAGAACAGAGCAACATAAACTGGAAAAGGATAAAACATGATAAATGGTCTTTCAGCTTGTCCTGAGAAGGCCAACACGCCTGTGCTTGTATTTTGTAAAAATCTGTTCCCTCATTCTGCATTTCAAAAGCTACACAGGCATGCACAGAAAAAACAAAAAAAAAACCCAAAACAGCAATCAGTGTGACCAGGATGTGATTTAAACAGTAAAAAAAGTATCTCCGGCAAAGCGCGCGGAGATTGTTGCAGATCTGCAGCAGCTCCTGCAGCAGTTGTCGCACGCGCAAGCCGCAGACGATCATCGTGGCCTCAGTCGGAATCCGAGTCCGAAAAATCATCTGAAAAGAAGGAGCGACGTCAGAACAAGCGCCCGTGTGGACAACGCACAGGGGTTATAGCGCTCGTTGCCGCGTTGCGAGGCAACAACGCTCGACATGGAAACAAACATGTGGGAAAAGAGCTCATAAATCCACAATATACGCTGTTGTATGTGGGGCGCGTGATATACACCCTAATATATTGCATTACCTCATTGACCAATCAGCCGCAACAATAAAATGTCATGTGATCAAAGTGCTCCGACCAATCAGGGCACACAAAGGGAGCGCCTGTGGGGCTCCTGTGACGATCTGTGGACTTGGGAGGACAGATCGGTCTTTGTTGGTGCCGACTCTTGTGTTTCGAGAGAGAGCGGCCGCGGCGTTAAAGTCACATCCACGAGAGCGTTTAGAGAATTTTAACTTTTTTTTTTGGTCGTTTTGGGGTTTTTTTTGACGTTGCAGCTGGTCCCACATGTTGGTTTGTGGCGTTACCTCGCTCTCTCGACGGCGCGGCGTCAGTTTGTCCTCCTTCCTTCAGGAAATGGGCCAGCTCGTTAAAAATGAGATAAAAGTCTAAAGCGAACACAATGGTGGCAATGAAACCAAATATCTGCAAAAAAAAAAACAAAAAAGGGATGACGCTTTAGGGCGGGACACAAATGTACCAGCTAAAATATGATAAAGTTAATCATGAATTGAAATATAATAAATTTACCCCAGCAGCCTGAGAGGAGCCGTCAGCGTATTTGGACACAGCCATGATGGAAATAATGAAATAAATGATGGAGGCCGTCACGCATCTCAGGAAATCCTGAAAGGACGTGGAAATAAATCTTGCAATATTCAGGCGCCCGTTCATCTCTGGAAAGGTTTTCAAACGGACACTCACCATCAGGGGCCAGAGGAAGCCCTTGAAGCGCTCGTTGAACCGGGTGGCGTACGCGTACAGAAGGACGAGCGCCACCAGGAACTCCAGCAGGGGGACCGTGACGAAGGCGGCGGCGGCGGACGCCGCGAAGCACACGAACGACACGAACGACAGGACCTGCGGGGGGGGGGGGGGGAGGGGGAGAGTGGAAGAGAGCTCAGTCGGCGGAGAAGGGGGAAACGGCGTCCCGTCCCCCTTGAGGGGGGATCCCTCCGGCCCGGAGCCGCGACTCGGTCACGATGGCCCACTTCCTGTAAGCAGAGCCAGCTGTAAAGAGACAGGGTTTATCTCCACAGGCTTGTAGACTGTAACACCGACCCCCCCGACCCCCCCCACCCCTCCCCCTGCACAAACACTCGGGTAGAAGCACCCACAAATCTAAACCTGCAGAACTGTGGCGAGAGCTCCGAGTCCTCCGGCCTGCAGACGGAACCTCAGACCAGACCCAGACCCTCTGACCTCGGGAAAAGGCACGGCCATCTCGCCATTGGAATCTGGGCCCGGGGGGCTGGAGCCCCCCCACCACCCCCCACCCCCGTGACTGAACCCAAAACTGCTGCATCTGCTGTTAAAAACCCTGCAAGTGAGCAGCTTCCTGTCACAGATCCACAGACTGTTTATGGAAAATAAAGTCTGGGATCTCCACTCAAACATGTTCTTCCGCACCACAGCACAGCTTTCTGTGGATTACTTTCCTTTTTTTTTATCTTTTTTATTTTTGCTACTTTGTTCCTGCTACTTCGTTCCCTTAACGTTCTCTGAAGACACACACAAACACACACGCCCGTGCACAAATGCCAATAGGTGTGGTGGAAGTCTGGGTAATGACTCCTCTGTGTATGCTCTCACAGTCTCGTTTTGGACCCCCCCCCCCCCCCCCTCCGAAAACAGCAGAGGTTTTGGGCTATTTGGGCTCTGCTGATTGGCTGTCGCTTGGTGCCGCCCGTCTCTGTGAGGTCAGACGTGCGCGTTCAGGCAGTGGCGGCGGCGGCATCCCCCCCCCCCCCAGTGCGTGCGCGTCCTGACAACATCTGCGCTCGACAGAGGGCGTCACAAGAAGAGGAACGAGTTAAGCTCAAGTGGGGGGGGAGCAGCAGCAGCAGCAGCAGCAGCAGCTGTTCCGGTCGGACGTCCGTTCTCGTCTCAAATCACTTTTGTTTCGGGCCTAAATTTTAGTTCCCCCTTTTTCGCCGATTTCAGCCCAATACCTGCGAGGAGCAGAAAGAGGGGTGGGGGGGGGGGGGGGTGAAGCAGTCGGCACATTTATTATCAGAAGTCTGAGGAGGAAAAAACAGGGCGATCTGGGGCAGCGGTGATGCGCAGTCAGCAGGATCGGTGTGACTAATGCCGCCAGGAATGGTGAGGTTAGGGGCTGCAGGGCTCAGACGCAACACAACAGGAGAACCAAGCTGGGACACTGACCAAACAAGAAAGAGGCTGCACGCACGCACACACACACACACACACACACACACACACACAGAACATGACTCCGTGGTTAAATCTGCCTCTCATGTAAATCTGACTTCCCCGGTAGGATCAGACAGATCTGAAACTCCGAGGGCACCAACGACAAACATGAAACAAAATCCCTCTCCCACATACAGTCAGGATATAAAGAGCCAGTTTGACCCGGTTTATCAGATTTAACCGCTCATTCGTTCCTTTAACTATGAATAGATTATTTTAGCAAGATTACTTATAAATAATAAACATATCACTTGCCAGGGTGACATTTTTCACTAAAAAAGTTGTGCAGATCGATGTTATTTGATTAAATAGAATGACTGTAACTCAATTTCAATTGCATTATTTTAACCTTGTTTCCTCTGTGATGTTATTATGGGGCTCAAATATGAACAAATAAGCTTAAAAGAAAAACACCAGTTGGACCACAGACCATAAATGTTGGCCTGGTGTTACCTCAGACTCACCACACACAACCGGGAGGAGAGTTCCCCTCAGAAGCACCGGCCAGAGTGGATTTACGTGCTGCGAGGGATCTCGTCTGTGTTTGATTTAAGTTACGGCCTGGAACCAGCAGCAGCCTCTCCCCTTCTTCAAACACGAGCTCGGTGTTGGAATCACTTCCTAATATCTCGTTTATGACTCCGCAACTCACAGTCTGACCAAATGACCTTACACCCAGACCAGTGTGGGTTTTTTTTTTTTTTAAAGAAACGTCAGAGTTGAGCTGCAGGTTTAGCCCGCAGAGGCATCTTCTCCCCAGGCTGAGGTCCAAGCAAAGAGGCGGTTCTTGTGTGCACGTGGGAGTGCTGAGCTCTGCTCCAGGCTGGGTTTTACAACCAGAGTGAAAGATGTCAGTGTGTGAGTGTGTGTGTGTGTGAGGGGGGGGGGTGAATGCTCTCACAGTCTCGCATTAACTGGACGCCTCATGACACAAATGTGATTGCATTCTTCGCGCGCACACACACACACACACTTCCTGCACAGACGATTCTCCACAGAAGACACTCTGCTGCTGCAGAACGGAGCAGACCCTACACATGCATAAATATGACATCGTCAGTGGCTTTAAGTGTTTAGAATAAGTACTTGTGTCGCATGCGCTCTCTCCAGGCTCTATAATCAAGCCTGTACTTACATCTGTGTACATACTTTCGGAACCACATCATCAAACTATATATCATAAATGCTCCTCCCTTCACTAATGGAAACCTTGTGACGGCAAATGTCTGACCTATATTCAGAGTTTTCGGGGACAGCATGCATGAAAACACATAAAAAAGTGTCCTTAGACGTCGGATTCTCCAAAATAACAAAACGCGTCCGCGCGTAAAGTTTGGAGCGCCTCGTAAGCAGTCGTTCCACAAGTAATTCCTCTCGGTTCTTACCACTTCTGCGATGAGCAGCATGCCTTTCCTGGAGGTTGCGAACTCTTTGCTGGGAAGAATGGATTGCAGGACAGTCCGGCTCGGCCGATTCGAGTCGGGTGCCTCAATGTCCCCCATGGCGGAAGAAAAGCGGCTTCGGCGCTCCTCCGGATGAAACAGCACGGGCAAATAAAAATAATTAAAAAGTAACGGTTTCACGACCAAACAAAGCAAAAGAAAAAAAAAATGATGTGGGGGCGTGAGGCTTCTTCTTCTTCGAGGTGGAAACGGAAACAATGATGACAGCGCGGAAACGCGCAGACCCAAACGTTTAAAAAAAAGCGTAACATCTGCTTTGTGGAAAAGCCTTGCCTCCTCTAGAACAGAGCCATTAAAACGACACAAAAACACAGGACAAACTTTATCCACACTTTATTTTCCTGAAACTTCAACAGTGCGTTTTTTTTTTTTTAAAATTGCTACCATGGTTGCAAAAGAACAAAACAACAGCTGACTGACTGGGATTGAGCAGGAAAAAGAAACGAATCATCAGCTCCAATCAGATATTAATTTCTTCATTGGTCACGTCTTGACTGTTGTAACTTGGTTGGTTGGTTAGATCTTGACTGTTGTAACTTGGTTGGTTGGTTAGATCTTGACTGTTGTAACTTGGTTGGTTGGTTAGATCTTGACTGTTGTAACTTGGTTGGTTGGTTAGATCTTGACTGTTGTAACTTGGTTGGTTGGTTAGATCTTGGCTGTTGTAACTTGGTTGGTTGGTTAGATCTTGACTGTTGTAACTTGGTTGGTTGGTTAGATCTTGATTGTTGTAACTTGGCTGGTTGGTTAGATCTTGGCTGTTGTAACTTGGTTGGTTGGTCAGGTCTGGATTGCTGGTTTCACTGCGTGGCTGGTTGAGCGTGATGTTCCTCAAGAGCAGGGAGCCATCTGCACACAGCAGCCCGACCACCCCAAGCCCTAAGATCTACACACAGATTAAAAAAAAAAAAAAAAAAATTGTAATACTGTGCAGCAACTCTGGGATGAACATTGCACAGTGAAGACTGAGCAAGGTCTCTGACCCCTCCGAATAGTGTGCCAACAACCGTCGGCCTGGAGAGAACCGTCACGCTCAGAATGCAGAAGTAGCTGGCTGCAAACACGGAGTTGCAGACATCCTGGAGGAGTGGAAAGAAAGAGAAACGACAGGGACGCGTGCGGTTAATGTTGTAAAGGTGTTGTCACACAGTTTCACTCACAACCAGGGGCCAGAAGAAGAAGGTGATGGTCTTGTTGAGCCTCAGGGTGTAGAACAGGACCATCAGCGCCGTGATGAGGAACTCCAACCCTGCGGCCGCCACGTACGTGGATTTAAATGTCACAGTGAAACACACCAGGGCCGCAAACAGGACCCCCTAAATCAGAAACACACACGTACACACACACACTCACAAATCAGTAATACCAACTCCGGGTTTTTTTTGACCCAAAGACTAACCACTGGCCCACTGTTGCTATGGCGACCAGCATCAGCAGCAGGCTTCATCTGAACTGACCCTTTCACAGTTGTCACCAGGTCAAAGAAAACGGAACCAAGTTTCTAACGCTTCACTTCACGACCGTTTCACAACGGCCAGCTTCAGCCGTTTCTTCGGGCGTTTAACTTTGGTTCTACCTTCAGTTTCACGAATACCAAATATCCAGTTTTACTCGCTGGAGCGTTGAGGATCTGAAGCGTGTTTCAAAGTCATTTCCTCTGAATCTCTTCCTGCAACAGACTTTAAAAAAAAAAATAGAAACCACGTTGAACCTCACGTTGCATGCAGAAGTACTCACCAACTGGGTCACTTTCAGGATCCCTCTCTTGGTTTTGAAAAAAGCCCCGTCCACGTCTGCAAGCAGCCCCCCGCACTGACCCTCTGACATGATGGACTGATTTGGCTTCAAGGTGAAACTCACTGCCTGTTTCCTGAAAACAAGCGGCTTCCTTTTATCTGCTTCGGAAACGGCTGTCGGCAAAGACGGTGCGCAATATATTTTTACACAAGCGCTCTCATCAAACCGGCGCGCAGAAGGAGACGCACACATTGGACTGTGCAGAGACGGTTGGGCTTCCCCCCACACAATCACCACACATTCAGACAGCTCACAATGGGAACGCTTTTATTACATTATAGTTGGAATCTAAAACATTTTCAATTTTAAAAAAAGATAATAAATACAAAAGGCATCCTCGGGCTTTGCTTTTTCTTCTTAGTGTGGCCAGTCGCACTTTGAGGGTTCAGAACTTGGAATCCTCAGACACTTGCCCATCTTCTCACAGCCCGGTGGGGCCCAATTCTGCAACAATAAAAGGATAATCTGCAATTAGAAGTCAGCAATGTGATCTTAGATTCTACTGTTTTTAATCGTGACTGATTTCAATTGCGTTCACTTCGCCTACCACGAGGGGGCACTGTTCGTCAACACATAAATCTGCAGAGGCTACCAAAGGTAACAAAGACCTCGCTTGTGTTGTCTACAACTGTTAAATAAGAACGCCCATGGTGCTTACATGATGCACAGTGTTTTTAGAACGAGTGGAAATGCTAAAGAAATGGGAGAGCATAAACTGGATTAAACTGAGAACATGTGATGAAGACAGAAGACAGATGGAGGAAAGCGAAGCTGGCTGCCTTTGCAGGCTGCCGGGCCAGAAACAAATGCACAGATCCCGCTCACGCTTGATGTACTGAGGCAAAAAGAAAGGGAAAAAAAAAAAAGTTGCAAGAAACACGTAAAAGACAGGACTGGCTTTGAGCACATCCTACCATCACAGCCACATCACACATGTTGAGCTGAGGAATACCAGCCACCAGGGTGGACCTGTGCTCCTCCACCACAGGTGAGATCCAGCTGAGCACCTCTCCGTACTCTTTGGCGAGAACACTGCGAACAGACAACGCACGCCATGAGCTCGGCTAAATAAAACACTGAGCGCTTTGAAAGAATGTCAAGGATTAAAGAGGATATTGTACATCAGTGGTAATACATGATTAAATATATATCTATATATAACAAAAGCCACAGTGACACACACACACACACACCAATTACCACAGATGTACACAGATGTTCCTTAATGTGTCTTTGGTAATGTTGCGGGGAAAACACAGACGAGTCCACCTGAGCATCCTTTGGGAGAGTGTGGTGAGCACGGCGAGCCGCGCTACCCGCCGTCCTCCGCGCTCGCCCCCCCCCTGTCTCTCAATTAGCGCCGGTGGCCGCCGGTGAGGCCGAGCACCTCTGCGCATTATTATATTCAGTGTGTAAAACACACAGGCCCTGAAGGCTTTCAAAGGAACGCTCCCCTCAAAAGGACCTGTAGGGTTAATGGGCTGTGTGTGCACACATCTGAGTGTGTGTGTGTGTGTGTGTGTGTGTGTGTGTGTGTACTGGGGGGGGTTCGTCTGGTGGCGTGACACACGGACGGACAAATATCAGCAGTGCAATTACACCCCTGATACGCTCGCCGGGAGCACCTGTGCCAGCCTTCCATCCTCCCTCCTCTGCAGACCCAGCCCTCTGATTGGCCCCTGGGGACCGTGTGCATGCGTGTGAGGTGAAGTGTCAATTAGAGTAATAACCCCGGGCCCTGTCCAGCTCACACCTACCCCCTACCCCCCCCACCAACTTCCATTGATCTCCCACAGGGCAGCAAGGCTTCCTCCATCAGCCAGCACCTGCTCCTTTTCTTGATAGTCTCAATCTTTACTTTCCCCCACAATTACTCGACTGGTAGTGCACCGGCTGCAATTAGTCTCTCTCCTGGCGCACCGCATTCGTCATGAGCTAACTGCTCGCCCCGACCCCGGCTGATAGGCAAAATCCCAATTGCTCTCCAGGGTTAAAAAAAAAACAAAAAAAAAAAACTGGGTTTAAAAAAAAACAAAAAACATTCACCTTAAACTGTCTGGGGTTTTTAAGATCACAAATTAGGCCCCCCCCGATTATGATCAGCAAGATGGAGTGTTTCACACTCTGATCTATTTGTGATAAAAGATTATGCAAACGAACAAAAGGAAGCGCCGGGGAGATCCCCGAGACCGCGACTTTCAGACTGATTGGAGTTCAGTCGAGTCTAGAGGTGATTTGAAATGCTTTTGGAGCATTGCGCGCGGTGTCGCGACGTCGGGGGGGCGGGTCAATAGGTCAGGGCCACGGAGGAAGCTCGCCCATTCCGCCGACGCAAATCGATCTCTGTCGACTTTTGGCGATTTGGATTTTCCCATTTCCAGTTCAAATCATTTGAAGGATGTCTCTGCTGAGATAGCCTGTTTTGGACTTTTTTTTTTTTTTTAAGCCTCTTTTGGGTTTTTTTGAACGTTGCTTTTTTTTTTTTTTTTTTTAATAGCGGCGCGTTACATCACTGGACCGGCGTAGCCGCAGTAAAGCCCACGTTCAAAGTTTCCTCCACCTAGTCGGCAAGCAAAGCATGCCCCCGCAGCCAGAAAGTTTCCATTGTTTCAGACACGCACGGTAAATCTTACAGTGCAGGACTCTAAATCATAAAGTAACAATATTATTTGTTTGTGCTCCTCCGCAAACAAATAATAAAAAGCCCACAGTCAGCAGAGCTCATTATCATGATTATAACCCTTAGTCTGCTGGTGGAGAGGCAAATTCTGGAATAATAAGCAGGCGGTATGCAAATGAAGTCTTTTGATTTATAATGTATGGCACCCAAGGGGGATGGGGGCATTGCTCAGGTGTGTCACCACTCTGATTACTGATTCATAACACTGTTCGTGGAGCTCTCACGCACACACACACACACACACACTCACACACACTCACATACACACTCACACACACTCACACACACTCACACACACTCACACACACACAGAGCGGCAGAAGGTGGAGGACTGAGGAGACAATCAAATACATCTGTCCTGCCTACATACCCCCCCCCCTCTACACCACACACACACACACACACGCACACGCGCGCACACACACGCACACACACACGCACACCCCTCCACCCTCTCCTCCTCCCTGGTGGAAATTGAGCACTTCAGTAAAGACTATTGATTGGGGACACAGGAGCTCGGTGTCAGCAGCAGATGAGGACAGCCCGTGCTGGGAGGGGATTTGGGGGGGGGGGCTTCCTACACTGCTTTGGGGTTGGGACCGCACTCCGAACGGCCGGGTGCTCCTGGGACACACGCTGAGGTAGAGGAAAAAAAACAAAAAAAAAAACTGGTGTGTTAACCTCAGATCCTGGAGGGTATGTAGTGTGCATCCCAAACATCTGCAGTGTTCTCATATAGAGATATATTAGATAGACAGCATAGACAGATTAAGATTAAAAGCCCATACCAATGGATTAAAAAATCATCTTTAAACCTGACCAGCTACAGTATCATATAGATTTAACTCTTTACCATTCGTCTCTATCATCGCTGCCCTAATCCTATTCAACAATGACTGTTCTGGATTAGGGATTATAAACGCGTGTGTGTGTGTTCTTGGCTGCATCGCACGCTGCGACAGTATGGAGGTATGTGCTCAGACGGGCCCTACATCATCTTAAGTGGCTCTTTAGCCGCAGACAGAGATTAATGGCGGGCGGGCGGTCGGTCCATCTGGGGGACCGAGGAGCGCGCGGACAGGGACGGCGGGCCGGGGCGCGTCCGTGCGTGCAGGCGAGCCGAGTGTCAGCCGATCAGGGCAGGGCGGAGAAAGCGGAGGTGACAGACGGAGCAGGTGAGAGCGGCTACACGGAGGTCTCAGTGGTGGTGGTGGTGGTGGTGGGGGGTTTGTGAGGTCAGACACCCTGGCAGGAGAGGGCGTTTCTTACTCAGCACAACACTTGGCTGCGTGCCGATTGCATCCTGATGGGTTTTTTTTTTTATATAATTATTATTCTGGGAAACGTCGAAAAGGTGGCCCAGCGGAAAAAAAAGGGCATGAATGTTTTATCATTCAATCTCACTCCTCGAGTTGAGGCGAGAGGCAAAAACGGGATGATGAGGCCGGGACAAAAACAAACGTGAGACGGCTGAAGGAGGCGAAAAAAAAAAAATCAAAAGGGACCTCGGCCCAGGGAGTCGAGAGAAAGCCGGAAAATAGATCCTCGTCAGAGCAATCGTTAATACTTCCAGTGAGGACGCACAGAACTCGAAAATGCTGCTCGATCTTCGGTTCCGTGCAAAGAAAAGTCGGGGGGCTCCCGGCGTGACGTTATCCTCTCCGTGGTTTTTAACTCTCCTCCGAGTTGAGTCAGTCAAAAAAAATTAAACAGCACTCACTCTCAATGTAGAGCTGAACCAATTATCGTACAATTTTAACCGTAGAGGATTGGGGACGGGGGGGGGGCAGATAGGAATCAGCGAGGGGCTGTTTACAATCACACGGAGAAGGGTGTAATCAGGCGCAATCTGGCTGAGCGGATCAATCCGCCGCCTTCGTTCTCGTGCCGGTGATTTGGGATTGATCTCCACGCATTTTGTTCTCGGTCCCCCGACATCTCCTCTAGTCTCCGAGCGTCCGCTGACCTGATGGGGTATTTTTCGCCCGGATCCCGGCCCAGATGAAAGATGAGCGGCGCCAGCGCGTGCTCCTTCTGCTCGTGAGTGGTCACGCCTGGGACCTCCTGTCCCGGGCAAAAGTCGATGCCCTGGGAGGCAGAAGAGCAGAAAATACACGTGACTTTTCGAACAATATCTTACTGTAAACATGCTGCAAAGTAACGTCATCAGAGCATGGCTGAGACAAAACTCATTGGGAGTCAGAACAAGAGTCGACTTTTCAGAAAGGACGCACACGTTTGTGTATTTTTTTTTTTTTTTGTCTTCCTGGATCGACTTGTTCTCCGACACCTCATTTGTGCGGCCGCTGCAGACGCATCACAGCACCTTTGGCTCTGCGATGAACCCTGTCGGCGGCGACACCGAACCGCGCTCCTCCAGAATCCCATCGAGACCCCAACACACAGACACACACACACACACACACACAGACACACACACACACACACTCTTCTCTTTGATGAGCACAGCCAACATTGAGAGAGCCTTCGTCTGCGAGACACCCCCCCCCTCCCCACCACCACCACCACCACCCACCCTGAGATCACTTGACGGAGCATCTCAAAGTACATATAGAAGAGCGAGAAAGGAGGGGGGGGGGTCCTCACTGCCCTGCAGAGCCTCCTCTCATCCAAACGTGTCATGTCTGCAGAAGCCGACAGCTTAGAAAGAGAGATAAAAAGTCATCCTGGAGCGGCGAGAAAAGGCCCGCTGCGTGTATCTCGGCGACTCCGTCTCTTGTACCCGCGACATAACAGCGAGAACGCCGTATCTCCCCTGACATTAATGCCTGGGATACAACCGGGCTGCCGCAGAGCTGCCACTATTACCAGATAAGGCGGGAGCAGGAGAGGCGGCGGGGGAGATTTCGGAGAATATCTCTATTTTCGTTCCAAAGTGGAGGGAGGACCACGGCCACGGAGATAGTTGCGGGAGAGTTTCGGGAAAACTTTTAGAGGATTTTGCAGCACTGAACATGATAGCATCATATACTGCAGCCTTTTGCAGACTACACCATTAATATGTGTTTGTTTAATATTTTGAGTTCAAATGTCGATATATTATATTTGTGGGTTCTTCACTGTTTCGCATCCCAGCTGAAAAATGAAAATGTTTAAACATGGTGGTTGCATCTTTTGAAGTCTGTATTGATTTTTCAGGACTCAGCTTTGACCCGTCAATATCACACTTGATGCAGAAACAAGTCAGAGTGACAAGCGCGCGGAAAACCAGCCTTTCTTGGGTCTTCACTCGTTCACAGTGAAATATTCAACAGTTCTCAGAGCCCCTGCTGAAGGTCACCCAGCCATCCACACATAAAACACTATTGTGAGAGTTTGACAATGTGCCTTGAGAGGAAATTAATCATTTTCTACATGGTGACTCCACCCTTCATTTAAAAGTTTATATATTCATTACTGCAGGCCACATATTCTTTTCAAAGTAGTCTAGCAGGTACAAACCTCCTCTTTTTGTTTGTTTGACTTTAGATGTGTGTACAGCAGGAAATGAAGCCTGTAATCACTCTCACATATGCAACACACACATCATTCTGTCTTGCACAAAGACGCTCTGAATGGGGTTGATGAGGGGGCGGAGCTAATGCACCGCATTCGGGCGCTTAAGCCATCAAGAGGCTCCCGCTCGCTGCTACCCGGAATTCTACTGCTGAATTCATGCAGTTCATCAACTTAAATATCACGAAGGTAGATTCACGCTTGCCTGTTTAATTATTAGTAATAATATGAACACGTGTTTACATCAACAGAATTAAGATAAACTTTACTGCTTGACAGGAAAGGCTCAACAGGACTGCGTCCAAGTGTCTGTTCCCATTATTCAGGCTTACAGGGTGTATCACAGGCTGTGTCAGATGGACGGTTGATAAAATAATGCAAAGCCTGGGTCACGGCTCTCGTATTGTCTTTTGCTCCATAAAACACAATCACACACACACACGCCGAACCGATGTGCACGTGATTCCTCGTCCCTCTCCCTCCTTGTGTCCGCATACGCACGCGAATCGATGCGCGACTCGCGGGCAATCAGAAGCCATTATTTGTGAAGTTCCACTTCAGTTCACATGAGTTGATAAAGGAGGCTGCTATTGATTCAGCGGCCCTGAAGGAGAGAGCAATTTAAGCGACCGATGGGGCATAAAACAAACTGAATCGCAGGAAAGCCAGAGCCGTGGTGGGAGGACGGGAGGACATGTTTTTACAGGTGAAAAGGGTGGGGGAGTCGGAGCCACGCTGGCCCGCTTCAGCATCAAATTGAGCAGTTTTCCCTCACATGTTTAATCGCCAGCACGCTGATGTAATTACACTAAGAGATATTTGCACTTTCCATCTTCCTTTCTTTGTGATTAAATAACAACGATATGTAAATGAGGAGGGAGAAGATCTCCGCTGGAGTTTGAACAAACAAGCGAACCGGCTGATGAATGAGGCAAGTTTGCTGACGTGGGGGCTCTTCATTAATATTCATTACGCTCCGATATACCCAGCAGTCAGCTGATGAGCCCCTTTTTTCAAGATAACACCAACAGTGACAGGATTTGTGTGTTTGACTGAGATTAGACAGGAGGAAGGGGAGGGAGGGTGCACCGGTGCATATCAGAAGAGAACCATGAATGGATCTCACCTTCCTCAGCTCCTCCCACGAGTTGCTCCAGGTCCAGTAATGCGCTTTGTACTGACCGAGCCTCACGGCCATCAGCTCATTCCCACGGTAGTAGAAGATTGGCCTGTGGAGGGAATGCAGACGGAGGACATTCGCGATTGTTTTTTTTTTTTTTTTTTAATCAACACACCTCACATATGCACTTAGAATGTCCTTTTATTATCATGATCCATCATTCCAATACGCTCCAGCATCCTAGAATGTCCTTTTATTATCTTTTATTATGGTTCTCATTGATCTGGTCCCGTTTGACAAAAGTGCAGCGACGGCCCTTCTTTGCGAGCCGTGTCATCTCGCGGCTGCCTTTATTTCAAAATAAATACCAGTCAGGTTTAACAGAGCAGCCTGCCTGAAATGATGGATAACAGAGGCCGACAGGGGCAGTGTTGATGGAAACCGTCATTTCAATAAGAACGACAGGTAGGGAAAGATAAACAGAGGAGCCCCATCACAGTCTCCATAAATTTGACTCCTGATTAATGTAATATTCACTGCGGTGTAATATTGTCATATCCAGCATTAGACTGCACTTTTACTGTAAAAAATGATTGAATTCATGTGACATGGTGTGTGGTGTAAACGGTACAAGAATACTGAAAAAAATTTGCCCTCATGAACATTTACTAAAGCTAAAAAGGCTGTTTACTACTCACTTCTCATATCAATGATTTGGGCAGATATAGTTATCAATCATTACAAATGAAGCTGACAGTTGACAAGGTAAGTTATATTTGACTACTCAAGCACAAAATCCACAACAATCCTCCTGGATCTTTAAAAAAATGCATTTAGAAAACGGAAAAGACTGTAAAAGTCTTCCGAGAGGCGTTATTTACAGAAGCATCTGTGAGGGACTCATACAGCAGCAACTCTCCGTAAACAGGTACCCAACATGGTTCCTGGTCAGACGTCACTTACTCGCACGTGCACTTGCCTGTTCAGGACGGAGTTATTCAGCAGGACTGGTGTCAGGTCCAGTCCGTCAATGGTTCTGTCATCAGGAGGGCTGATGTCCGCCAGGGCCAGACTGGTGGTAAACAGGTCCATCACATTTGCCAACTGGAAGTTCACCTGCGATCAAATGAAAATGAGTTTAAAAGAAGAAGGAGGAGAAAAAAAAAACAAAACAAAAACATTTCTAGACTTCTCCTGAAAACCAGAAACCAAACACACCAGTTAGATCCACGACTCGCATCCCAGAACGGAGCGTCCGAGGAGCGCATCCCTGCATATTTAGCGCCCAGGACTTGGTGGCTTTGAACCAGATAAGAACTCAGTCACCGTATGATGATGATCCGAGGTTACAGGTGATGAGCGCAGGGAAAGTTGTGCATCACTTCGGTCTCCTCGGCGATCTCCGCCCGGAGTTTTATTAAAGAAACATTCAAACGTCTCCTTTTAAAGAAGTTTTTATTTGGCGGGCGAAGAAGAAGAAGAAGAAGAAGAAGAAGAAGAAGAAGAGGAGAGGAAGCAGGGAGAGGACAAGTCCCTGGCAAGCAGGCGGCTGGAACTAGAGCGAATGGCTGTTTTATCTCCTTTTGCCAGTCCCAGTGAAAAAGCTTTATTTTATTTATAAACTTTGAACTATTTTCAGATAAAATGCCATTTTTTCGCTGTCATCCTTGATCTTCCGTTCCATTCTCTCCTGAGCGGGCCTTAGAGGGAGAAGGCACGCTCACAATCAGATAGCGCTATCAGGCCTGTGCAGCTGCACCGCCATGTGCCGCCGCGCTTCTATCGGCAGCCTGCACACATACAGATGCGGACGCACACACACTAATGCACACAAGCTCCTCAGCGCAGAAATGAATCTTTTTCTTTTCCTCCCCTGTATCCACCGAACGAGCCGCAAGAAAAGGCTTTGCAAGGCGTTCCATGATCTATCTGCACATCCAGACTCTTCTCTCACAGATTTATTCCTTCACCTCATTTTTTCCCCCCTTTCATTTTTTTTCCTTTAAACCCCCCCCCCTCACGTAAACCATTAAAGAAGGCAGGACTAAAGGACAGAACCCGACAGTCTCCTGCTAACAACGCTCATTACCAGAAACTCGGAATTTCAGCCCTGGCGGAGGGATCCCCCTCACGAAAAGGTGCATCTCGTCTTTGTTAACTCTGGTCCCCTTTCAAAGTCTCTGTCAAACTTCGTCACTTCACCTTTTGTTCTTGGCTTTATGACTGAGTCATCACTCTCCGTTAATGCCGTGCTCTCCTCCTCCCCCCCCTGACTTTCTCCCTGCCCGTGCTGAGTGGTGACGCTGGTTATCGGAGGAGGCAGTCCTCCTGTCCTTGTCGCTGCCACTCTGCCTGTGTGTCTGCTGTCTGATAAAAACGCAACAAAAGGCGACTGCGATGCCCGACACCCACCGCCCACCTTCCCGTCTTTGTTCTGAAGGCCACCGCCCCTCCCCGAACCTCCCGGCACCGGGAGAATGCTGAAAATGCAAGGCAAGCCGTGACCCATCATTCCAATACGCTCCAGCACCCTCGGAAAAAGCTGGAACCCCCCCCTCGCAAAACAACCTTGAAAAACACATTTAACTTTTAAAATATTTTAACTTGGAGTTGGTGCTAATACTGACATCTTAAAGAATCCAAGCTACAGTTCTTCCCTTTCAGCAAAGGGCGGCACAACTGATTTTTTTTTTTTTTTTTGGCATTTCCCTACAAGAGATAAAGGAATTTTCCCCAGCCCAAATCCTCAGGGATTTTAGGCGACTGCTAATAAGGGGAGCAGCCCACCGCGCGGTCCATCCTATCGGGGATCAGTGTTGTAGCGTTAACAAAGCGGCTCCGCGGAGGGCAGGTGTTCTGATGCGTTCCGCGTTTTTTTTATTTTTTATTTTTTCTTCCTTCAGGCGTTCGACCCCTCTACCTTCTGTAGAACGCGATAATTGACGCGCGGGATCAAGTCAACATATAGAACTGGAAACGCTTCCTGGACTTAAATCGTTTCCCGTTGGTCTTTGGTAACGGGAAAAATTTCAATCAAAAAAAAAAAAAAAAAAAAAAAAAAAAAATCCCAAGAAAGGCCCTGAGGTGTGCCGTTATTGAGAATGAAAATGCCTCCATTATCCCAGCACACCTATGTAAGACCTAAACAACACACTCAGATCTACTTCAGCATGAAATCAACACTACCTGTGGAGGTCTGACTCCTTGATGACGGTTTGATGCATCAGTGTGTTTTGATGCTCACGCTGCGATAATGAAAGCATTCTGCCATTAAGCGGCTTTCTTTTTCTTTTTGATTAAGGCGGCCCGCTGTGCACATTTATACAATCAGGGACATCGATATATGACATTTATATATATGTACGAGGCGCAGGTGCCAGCAATCCCAGCGCCGAGGCTGCGACGCTGCCTTTGCTCTTCCCTCTTTGCGCCGCCCGCCGTCCCTTTCGCGTCTTCCTCGCTTCCTTCCCTGCACCCTCCCCGCCCGTCCCTCCGTCCCTTTATCCTCGGCGCCTGGCATATTCAGATACTGAAGTCCTCATTACAGCTCAATCCAACCTCAGCAAACACACAAACAGATTAGCCGCCTAAGA
Organism: Lagocephalus sceleratus; assembly: GCA_911728415.1. Lineage (NCBI taxonomy): Eukaryota > Metazoa > Chordata > Actinopteri > Tetraodontiformes > Tetraodontidae > Lagocephalus > Lagocephalus sceleratus. The sequence goes on along the minus strand of CAJVRN010000017.1, from coordinate 5,867,354 downwards.
CGCTCCCAATCCCCCTCTCCCTCGCTACTCGGCTGCGCTATCAGGCCCCAGCACACCCCTGTGAGATGAGCCAGGGGCAAGGCTTACTGCCGTCTGCAGCCTCCGCGCGCCCCTCCACCAAATCTCTCTGCGTCACAGCCCTGTGTCACAGCTGCCCCTAATACAATTAAAAGTCATTTGCAGAACGCACAGGCTTAGAGGTTCACGGCGTGGGTGGGGGGGGATTGGGGGGGATTGGGGGGGTTCAATTTTGGGGGATGATGATGATGATGATGAAGTAGGGGAGAGGGAAAGACAGTTTAGAGCATTAATTCCAGCAAAAAAAATGTGATAGAAAAGAAACTCCCGTGGGGGGAGGGGGGGCTCTGCGGCCCGCGATCAGATCAGCTCGTCGTCCTCATTCCGTGGGACTTCAGTCGCCCCACAGAAGTTGAACGCGGCGGGAGATTAGCCGGTTACGTCCACAAAAGGGCTTGCACGTGTAAAGTGGTAAATGATACGCGGCGAAATGAAGAAGCAACAATTACAGCAAAGAGGGGATTAGGGAAACAACAATTTGTTTACCCTGAACCTGTGTTTGAGTCCTATCAGCCTGCAGCTGTATACCAAAGCCTCTCAGCTCCCGGTACCTGTTGACGAGTAGAGAACTGGCGGGCAACGGTGTTTGGAAGAAAAACAAAGGGCGCTGGATTCTTTAATCTTATCTCTAGATATAAAGGAGAGGGATTACGCGAGCGGCCGTCCGCTGATTGTTGATTTTGTTTCGTTTTTGGTTGTTTTGGTTTTTTTTTTGTGGATGCGATATTCTCACCGTGCCCTCCTGGATGTGTCCGGGCCACCAGGCGATGGCGGGCTCTCTCATGCCTCCTTCGAACGTGGTCTCCTTCCCGCAGAGGAACGGCCCGTTGCTGCCACCTGAGGAGGGAGAAGCGCCAAGACATAAGCGCCGCGTCCCAGACGCGCGTGCGCGAGCGCGCACACACACACACACACACACAGAGTAAATAACTCACTCTCCTTCGGGCCTGACATTAGAGCTGCTCCATTGTCCGAGGTAAAGAAGACAAAGGTGCTGCTGTCGATGCCCAGGCCGCGCAGCAGCGACAGGATCCGCCCGACGCCGTGGTCAAGCTCCATCACCGCATCGCCGTACCTGCGGAGAGAAGATAATCCCACCTCAAATATAACCATTCCGGAACAAAGGAGCCCCTGATGCGGGATTAAATACCGGCCGCGTTGGCTCTTCCCCAGGAAGCTTTTAGAGGCGAAGACGGGGGCGTGGGTGGCGTCGGGGGCCCAGTAGAGGAAGAAGGGATTCCTGGCCTCGGCCTGACGCTGGATGAAGTCGAGGCCTTCCTGCGGAGGGGCGGAGAACACCGGACTGCAGGATTCTAATCTTGAGTGCATCGCATCATCTAGTGCCAGCGGAAGTACACGTGGCAACAAAACCAGCTGTAGACTACTTTAACTTAATCTCAACTCCACTTTATGATCAGCAGCCAGGATGCAGTCGCTGGAATTCCCGAACTTCGGGGCGCAGCAGAGCTGAAACGTGAGGATTTATTCAGCGGGGAGATATAAGCTACATCAACCCGTGCTAATATGAGCTTTACTAAGCTGCGCTTGACGCAGCCGTCCTCATCTCCTGATGCCGCATTACACCCCTCAAATATATCCCTTCGGCTACAGAATGGGCGGGCTGACGTAGGCAGCGGAGATAATTGAGAAGCGCGCGCTAGCGTTGACGCTCCGCCGCCGGCGGTGCCGAGGTTTTATCGCCTGCAACAGAAACAGGTGAGCATCGACTCACCCGCAGGTACATCTGAGTGAGGTTGGACTCGCCCGTCTTCCTGTCAATTTCAAACTCCTCGTAGTACCTGGAAAATAAATAATAAATAAACAAGAGTTCGACTGAGGCTCATGGTTAAATAATTATAAGAATCTAAGTATAGGCTGATCGCAGCGAGCACGGAAGAAAAGTTTTCCTCTCCCTCTCTCTCTCTCTCTCTCTCTCTCTCTCTCTCTCTTTCCCTCAGACTGTGGGAGTTTCAGCTGAAGGATGTATTTGGGGAAACCTCAGCCGAGATGAGCAGAGGGAACTGTTATGAGGCGCCGCTGAAGCGTGGCGCTGCGAGGAGGGAAGCGGTGACTGGCATCCTTCTTTCTCATGCTTCGCTTCCTCCAGGTGTCTCAGCATACAGCCGACACAACCTGCCGTCTCCGGAGGGCGCGGAGACGCGCGCGCGCTCCGCGCGTCTGTCGGCGTGTGCGCACCCGTCCGAGGGCTCAGGTATGCAGCGCTGATTAAACCCACAGCTAAGCGAAAAAACATGCCAGGCTGCTCAATTCCAATGACCCTGAATACGCATATGGCTGTTTTGGGGGAAAACAAATGGGCGGAAAATGGAATACACAAGCACAGCTGGTACAGAGGAAGGAGAGGAGGGGAGAGACTCAAATCATCAAGTGCAGCAGCCAGGCAAATTCCTCCGAGTCATGTGGAAGTTTTTATAGATTTCCGCCTCGCTTTCTGTCCGCTCGCATGTATATCTGGGCGCTCAGGTGTGACGCTACCTGCCGAGCATCTCGGAGTTGTTGTAGACAGGAATGTTGGGTCGGCTGCTGTCGTTGTAGGGCCCGAAGTGGCAGTTTGGCGCTCCGAACCATTCGTCGAATCCGTGCTCCAGAGGCAGGTACCGCGGTCTGTGGCCCAGATGCCTGCAGGACAGGTGCCAGTGACAAGTCGGCGATCATTACAGAGCAAATACTGAGGGCAGAATAAAGTCACTCATACTATCCAGCTCCTCCTTTACAAGCCAGACACGAGGAAATCCGAGAAATCGGTTCTAAAGGCTTTAAAGCAGGTGCGACCAGTAAACAGATGGATCGATACTCACCATTTGCCAACAATCTTGTTGACATAGCCCCTTTTCTTCAGCATCTGGGGTAAAAGAATTTCATCTTTAGAGATGCCTCCCACTATTTCCTGTGGGGTGTATGCTATTAAATATGAGACAATGTATTCAATGTTTAAAATCCATTACTTCAGCACACAACAAAGACAAACAACGAAGTCAAACGCATGCGGAATGGATACCGTTTCTGGCGTGGCCATTAGTGGTGTAGAAACCATTTCTCACAGGCAGCCTCCCAGTCAGAAGTGCAGCTCTGGCTGTGGTTGACATGAAAGAATCAAAGGTATTTTTTTTTTACTTATGATGTGTACATATGTATTGTGCAAGTCATATGTCCCAAAAAAATAGAGTGTATTCCGCTATGCAGTGTTGTGGTAGCTGATCCATGGTTATAGTTAACTAAACCAGTAAAAAATACAGTAAAAAAACACATCAGTAAAGGGAAAAGGAAAATAGGCATATTAAAGATCTTATTCTTTGTGTTCTATTTCTCAGACCTACAGGGGGAACACAGGGGGTTGGCAGTGTAGAAATTAGGAAGCAGCATTCCCTGAGCAGCCATGGCATCCAGGTTGGGGGTCTCTTTAGAAGGCTGGCCGAACACTCCTAAATCTCCCCAGCCCATCTGAAGGGCACAGGGACAGGGAAAGGACCGGCAAAGTCAAGCAGCAGAAACTGTGTGGTCAAAGGTCTGCTCACAGAAGTTCAGAGGCGAGAGAACGCAGAACTCACGTCGTCCATGAGCATGATGATGATGTTTGGAGATGAAACGTTTCCTGGCCTCTGTGCCAGACAGCCACATGTCACGGTCGTGAGGAGAATCAAAGTTTGGAGCCCCATCAGTGCCTCTGGCTCAGCCGTCGATCTGCCTTCGCTGGAGGAAGTGGCTGTTTGCCTTCGCGCGGTAGTTGCGTAACATTTGCGCATACGAGCGTACCAGGCCCAAAATTACTTAGCTCCTTTTTTTTTTCGATAAAATCAAACGTTTATTAGTAAGATCACTGAGTTTTCACTAATGCGTTTTAGTAATCTGTTTAAATTTATAAAATATAAATAACCTAAAAAAAAACAACTGCATGACGCATTTGAGATGAATTAATAAAAACAGTCAAAATAACATATAAAGGCCTGAAATAACTATCGACGGATATAACAATAATATGGAAAAATAACCTAAAAATATTGCGTTAAATCCTTCCTGTGTAAAAAAGAAACCGACGCATTTTTACTGTTCCAACAGGCAATGAAGGCACCGTGTCACGTGACGACATCTGACAGTCGGAAGCACAACATGGCGGTGTGCATAGCAGTAATTGCCAAAGAGGTAATGATTTATCACATTTTAAACCAGCCGAGCGTCTGTCCGTATGTGTTTATATTCCTGTTCGGTACTGGTCTTTACGGAAACCCCGTTTTCGTGCAGCGACGTGCCCCGAAAGTGGGAAAAATTCCCAAACAAAGCTCATGCTACATTGTTAGCCTCGGTGTTAAACAGGATGTTGTTGTATCTCCGTCTATTTTTCCTCTGTTTGCCCCCCCCCCCCCCCCATTTCGTGCGACGTGATCAGACGTGACACCTTGCAATGCGTGTCTCCCCCCTGTAGAACTACCCGCTGTACATCCGCTGCGTGCCGGTGCAGAGCGAGCTGAAGTTCCACTACACGGTGCACACCTCTCTGGACGTGGTGGAGGAGAAGATCTCCGCCGTGGGCAAGTCCATAGGGGACCAGAGGGAGCTCTACCTGGGCCTGCTCTACCCCACCGAGGACTACAAAGTGCATCCTTTCAGCAGTCGCTCGGTTGTTTTATTTCTGCAGGTCAAATGTGTCAGACCTTCTTGATTGTCCGGCTGCACTGGTTGTCCTTAATCGCCTGACAAGATATGGGTATGTGACCAACACCAAGGTGAAATTTGTGATCGTTGTGGACTCCTCAAACACGTCGTTACGGGATAATGAAATCAGAAGTGTAAGTTGGTCTTCGATCTGTTAACTTTTGAGCCATTCTCATTTGGTTTGAAAGCGATTTGATGTCTGCCCTTTTTTGATTTATTCTAGATGTTCCGAAAACTGCACAACTCCTTCACCGACGTCATGTGCAACCCATTCCACGTCCCCGGTGACACCATTAAGTCCAAGTAAGTCATTTTTTGCAGTTACGTGGAAGTGTTACTTCTGTTGTAGCGCTGATTGTTCTCCCCCCCCACCCCCAGGGCCTTTGATAGCATTGTATCTGGAATGATGGTACAGGGTGGCTGACACCCACGCGACCTTTCCTTCCAAACCACCCCTGTACAGACCATCCCGCCTTCTGCGTTTGTTGATTTCGTATGTAAATAAATGTCGTTTTACCACAAGTGAAGCACAGGGTCAATGTTTTATTTATTCACTTACATAGCAAAGAACTTAAGTTATAAAGAGGATTTAAACAAGAGTGCAAGCAGCAACAATACATTCACATTAGTATTGAAAGAAACTGGGAGACAAACTACACTATTTTAAGGTTGTCCCATGCATTCACAGCAACACAATGAAATATCTTCACTTTACATCTCGCATACGTGAAGCACTGTGGGATGAATTTAGAGTCATCTGTTTGCATGTCCCGCTCCTGCATGATTTTTAGTATAAAACTTATTTAAAATTAGTTCTCTCCGTCCGCCTCATGCTGCCAGTGGCGCTAGCGCTGTTGAGGGTAGTGCTGTCCGCTCGACCCAGCCCCCAACTCCTCTGATGGGGGTGTGATGAGAAGAAGACAAGGGTATCGTTTTGGCATCTGTTCGTGGTAATCCACGTGTCCCCACTGTCTCTTCCCCACCGAAGGGCCTCCGTAGTAAGGGTGGGGCGTCTGGTGTTGCGGCCTGGTGGACTGGTACCGGAACCTCCCCCGGGAGCTGTTCTGGTATCGAGGAGGGCGGAAGCCGCGACCTCTGCCTCTGGTGTGGCCACCCCGGTGCCCCCCCCTGTCTGTGGTGCTGATGCCGGGCAGATTAGTCCGCTTGGGCAAAACCTGCAAGCCAAACACCAGTAAATCTTTCCCAGAAAGTAAATCGCAGTATTTATGGGTTTGGTCCGTTTAATCCGTTACATCTCATTCAAACTATCGTACAAACTTTCCCAGTGGATTTCTCGATCAAAACTCACCTTGAGAACTCTTCCTCTGAACAACGTCTCGTGCAAACCAATGGCACTAGTCACAGAGTCTCGATCGGAGAACTCGATGTATGCAAAGCTGCAAAAAATAAAAAATAAAGCCAACATCCATATAATTGTGTTCTTTTAGTTCAAGCATGGACAGAGTGTATCTTGCTCGCGCATCAAAAGGTAATAGAAATCGGAGAAATACCATCTGGGCCATGTTGTGAAAGAGGTTTGGAAGCCCCCCCCCCGACATGAATAATTCAAGTGTTCGCACATCAAACCCACCCCTTAGGATGTCCAGAAAACCTGTCGCACAGAATGGTGACTCGGTTTACCGGACCGCAGCCATTGAAGTGGATCTCCAGCTCGTCTGCGGTGGCGCCGTAGTCCACCTGGATTTTGGAGAGGTTCAACAGAGTGATCAGAGGTGGTGGTGGTGGTGGGTTTCTACGAAGAAGAGTCAAAAATTCATACATTTCCTACATAGACCGATCTGTTGTCTGCATCTATCCTCTCCTCGGGGGTCATATTGTAGAAAGGTCCTAGGAAAAAAAAAAAAAAAAAAAGGCGCTTTTAAGAACTTGCCGTCTACACAGGGGGTCACTCCACAAAAACAACAATTATCGCTTTCATTCGCAACTTGTATCTTTTTTTTTGATAGCATGTATCGAAAGAAAAAAAAAAAAAAAAAATCAAAAAAACCCAGAAGTGTGCTCCTCTCCTGTTCGAGTTCAATTTAGAGACGCGGGGGCAGGAAAACTGCCCCAGGCGGCGAGGACGATGCTGGAGCTCACTACTGTGTCACACTGGGCGGTGAAGAAGCACGAGGCGCAGGTGTTGGACAAACGGATGATGCGGCAACCTCTCACCCGCCCCGCAGGCTCCAACGCCACCCAGCTGACCGAGAACGAGCCGCCGAGGCCTCTCCGAATACTTAACGAGCATTCGGCTGCAACAGCCAACTGAACGCCCGGGCCGGGCCCGCCTCACCGGGGCGAGGGCTGCAGGTCATGAGCTGCATCTCCGCCGCGTCCCTCTCCTCCTCCTTCAGCCTCTCCGTCTCTTCCTCCATCTCGAGCTCCTGAACCCTGGCCTTGATGGCTGTTAGCTCCTGAGGACACAAACGTGAGGTCAGGACACAAGCGTGAGGTCAGGCCTGCAGAGGCAAACCAGAGTGGGCCGGACGCCGCCTAGTGGTGGGCTGTGGTAAAACTATAAGCCTCACCCTCCCTCGTTGTTTCAGATGGTCAAAAATGAGAAATAACACCCCCCCAGCAGAGAAGTTTATCCTCCCCTTTTTTTTTTTTAAAGATTCTTTTGTGTAGTGGGATAAGTTGTACAAGTATTAATATACCCATCTTTATTTGAACTGATAGAAAAGACTTGAAAATGAAGTTGGGTTCAGCAGTGCATGTCAGAGTGTGAATTAATTATTTCCTAAAAGTTAAAAGCTGCAGTGTCATAGAAACTTGAGTTTCGTTTGCATTAACAGTGTTCTCTCTGTGTCGGGGGGGGGGGGCACTGGATGGATTTTCCTTTACCACACATGTGGCATTGAGACCAGGGCGGCCTTTCAAATGCGCCTCTCTCGGAGTATCCCCGCGTCCGCAGAGGTGTTCCCGTTCCACCGAACCGGCGAGAGCCGAGGCAGTCGCGCTTAAAACAAAAAAACAAACAAAAAAAAAAAACGTGCCAACGCTTGAAGCCGTGCGTGTGCGGCCGTCGGCGTGCGCCCCGAACCGCGCGTTGCACCAGATCTGGCTCATCGATCTGCGCCGATTTTCGGGCGCTCTGACCCTACACACGCAGCCTGCTGCTGCGCCCGTCCGTGCACAAGATGACCATCGTCATCGACGCGCCCCCCACTGACGCGCACAAAATCCCCGCAAGAAAAAAAAAAAAAAAAAAAAAAAAACACGCCAAAAAAAAAAAAACCGTGACGGCACCCTGCTTCGTTCACCGCATGCCGATACGCACCGGGTCTTCGGGGAAATGCTCGTCGATGGCCTCGTCCTCCAGGTAGTCGTAATCCAGATGGTTCTCCGCCATGCTCACAGCTCCAACATGGCCTCTCCACGCCCGGACTGCAGCCTGCGGATAAACCGGCGCACGGAGCCGCGCCGCGTCGTTCGGAAACGCTGATGGACCGCAGGGGCTGCAGCTGGACGCATCGGAGGTCCGCTAATAGAGATCACCTGTGAGTGACAGCGGGGCGTGCGGCCGTGATTGACAGCGGCAGGAGAGGACGAGAGGCGCCGCCGAAGGAAGGCGGCCACCGTCCAGGGGCGTAACAACACGGGGGTGGTGGAGGTGGTGGAGGTGGTGGGGGGGCACGTCCCTGCACCGAGTGCCCACCCCACCTTATACTTACCTTCCAACAGGCTGTGAATCATCATCATTAGTAATAATACTAATAAGAAGAAGGGGGGGGGTGGTGGAAGAAAATAAGCAACTCTGTTTTTTTTTTTTTTTTTCCCTGCACATGAAATAAATCATAACTCTGCCTCTGCGGCGTTGGTCTACCTGCACTTGCACTATTTTCCCCAGAAACTATAAGTGGTGGTATTTGACTCATTCAACTTTCCATTTAACATTTAAAATCACCTTAGCCCCCCACACACACACACACATACTTTATTTATTTATTTTTCTTTCTATCTGTTTTTCCAGGCCATTTGCGCATTAACACTGAAGTCTGATCGTTATCATCAGTCAGGTTTATTATTCAGCTTATCTGCCGTCACCGACTGATTACAAGAAGAGGTGTGTGTTGGGGGGGGGGGGCAGAGAGGCGGCACAGCAGGTGCACCGGGAGGTCATTAGGACCACTCAGAGAGAGAGGTAAGAAATGTCCACAAAGAAACTCCTCTCACTTATTCCTTTAATGATGCCCAGATAAGACAGACTTGAGTGTAAAGACTATCTCTATCAGCCTGTGCAAAGACAGGCAGGTCATGGAGTCAGTTGCTATGGCATCATCTGTGTTCAAGTCCTGTTGAAATTGTCACATGATATAGTTTGGTATAAATTTATATTACCAGTATAGCAAAGGGGTTTTTTTTGTTGTTTTTTTTCTACTATCAGCCTTTCCCCAGTTAGCTGTTATTATATGTCATGGACCCTGATTATTGTGCATCTCTATTTAATGTCATGTCATGTCAGACATTACTCTATCAGCGTTTTGAGGTGTTTTTTCTTTTAATCGTGTATTTTATTGCTCATTTGTGCGGTTGTTTATTGTCATCGTGACAAAGGGAGTTCAGCACACAATTTGAAAATAAAATGTAAAGCTAAAAATTGAAAAAGAATAAGGCTATTGTAGTAAACATACCACAGGAGTGAGAAATTGTATCAATCATATTAATAATAGCAATATATATTATCACAATAGAACATATTTATGACTTCTTTTTTTGTTCAGCGTGTTAGATCTTCTATTCTGCAGAGAAGATGATTTCTGAAGTGTACATTGTGACTGTGATTGCCAGAATTGATTGTTCTTCTTGTCTCATGTTGGCAAAAACAGGCAGTAAGAGGGCTGGGTATTCATTTCATGTTTTAATTACACAGTTACATTGTTCAACACAGACAATAACCTGAATTAGAATGTTTTACAGCTTCACACATCCAACAGAGCGAACAGTTAAAGAGCGGTATTAGCAACAGGAAGGAAAGCATGCAAGAAATAAATACAAATCAGAGTTTAATTCTTCTGGCACAGTTAACTTCATCTAAAAACGGCAACAGGACCTTTCGAAGAGGGAACAAAAAAACCAAAAGGAGAAAAGTCTTGAAGCGCCAACCTGTCCTACAGAAACAGCTTCTTTTTTCTGTAATTCATGTATTGCACAGTACAGTAAAGAATGCTTCCCTACACATATAAAACCATAAACCTTTTTAAAATTTATGTAAAGGTTAAAACAGGACCATCCTGAGCCATGGCTTTTGGGGGGAAACAAGTGCTCTATCCACTGTTTTGCCACGTCAACTTTCGGCTTGAGCTCATCTCCGGCGCCTGTTTCACAGGAAGGACGCGTCGCCAACATGTCAGATGAGCCTTCGAAATGTCGTTGGAAGAGTTCGCGGTCAGGACGGGGACGGACAAATGCCAGCCTGCTAGAAATGTGTCACCTGTAAACGTGCGTCTTGCCCATATCGTGTACATCGTTGAACAGAGAAGTGGCTGATGTTGGAGGCCCTCGGGCGGGCGCTCGCAACAGCGGAGCCCTTACGCGTTTGCCATGTTTCCAGGGAGGAAAGAAAATCCTGCGATACCGCGTCACAGAATGAAGCTTATAACCGGTCTGTCTGCGTGGATGTCACAGTAAAGGTTCACTGAAGCCCCGGTGACGCCCGAGACTCCTTGGATGCTGGGACAGGGCGTCTAAACTTCACTGACACTGAAAGGTAAAGAGGGGAAGTTGTAGGTTTTGGTTGCATTTTAGTCGCTTTCTAAGTCTATTGTGTTTGGTTTTGTTTAGTTTATCCAGGGGCTCGTGTGCAGACACGGAGGCGCACGCAAAAAAGCACTCTGATTCGAGAGGAATTGCCACCGCGGCGCTGTTTTTCGACGACGACGGCGCGCACACACGCGCACACACACGTGGGACGCATTACTGCACAAAGCCGTTGCCACTTACTGTGAGGTGATCTGCCACTACAGGATGTTTCATTAAAGCTCTGAAGGTTTCAAGTTTTTACAGAGACAAGAAAAAAGTTTCTCCTATAAAACACACACACACACCCACCCACAGACACACACACACACACTGTCACTGAAAGGCAAGCCCACACTGACCATGCATTCGTTTTATCTCTGCAAGGCTTTGCAATTGTAAAGAGCCATCATTGGGCTTTTCCTGAAATGTCCTCTCCTTTTTTTTTTTTTTTTTTTCTTTTTTTACGAAGCACTCTTCTCTTTGTACACAACAACACCGATTGCTCGAGTAGTTAGAGAGTTCTATATTTTTAAACCTCGGCTGCTTCGTTGACGGTGTATTTCATACACTTTGGTTGTTGTGAGGCTCCGAGTTCAATCCTTTCCCTGGTCAACACAGTGTATCAAAGCCCACTATAGCAATGCAGGAGTACTTTGGTCTGTGCTTTTATTGGTTTAGGACATCAAATGTAATGCTTGATTCTGTCTTCATTTGGGTAAAATGAACGTTTGACTGTATTCCCGCTGGTGGAATCCACCAGCAGTGTCAGTTTGATTTATGGAATGAGAGAATAGGTGCTATTCCGGCCCACAATGGCAATTCCTTTCGACGCTCCGTAATTTCCACGCCCCCCTTTTGCAAGTGCTTTTCCGTGTCTGCAGCGAGCCCAGCCTTTTCTAAGTCCAGGTTAACGTCTCCTGGTGGTTAGCTGTATGGTCGCAGGAGGTAGGTAGTGCGAGAGGAGTAACGACGAGGCGGCGCCAGTGGAGCAATTAGGTGTTTCGGAGGGAAAGGACACAAACGAGGCAGATGCCAAAGGTAAATATAGCACACGTACAGAAATGCTACACACGGACGCAGGGTACCTCGCAGCTCACGCCATTTTAATTGCATTAGAAAAAAAAAAAAAAAAAAGAAAGAGAAAATGTTGCAGGTGGAAAGTTTGGTCCAAGTTTGAGGCCAACCAAATTGGGTTGCTATCCCCGACGTTCCTGTAAATCTAGGCGGCTCAGGGCGTTTTTAACAATTGGTGCATGTGGAAAATGCTGAAATGATGACGTTTAAATATACCCCAGAACCATCCCACCCAAATTCCATCTTAATAAATAAATAATTTAAATGAATTTTTCTTTAGAGGATTCATTAAAATTCAATCAGAGGTTTGCTATAGCTTAACACTGGTATAGGAGATATCCTTAATCCTCCGGCAATGGCTTTTCCTGCACCGTGGGGCAAACTACGGACACACTCACTCTCGCACACACTCACGCAAACGCACACGCGCGCTTCATACACACGATGAGGGCCAGGACATAGGGTGATTCCATGTGCACGTGAGAAGGATGGAAATGAACACGACGCCAGGAAACGATAATCAAAATAACGCTTTTAAAGTGTGACTGAATCAGAGAACTAAACCTTTCCAATATTGATTGATTTGTTAATGTTTACTGTTGAGTTCCTCCCCGCAGGACGTAAACTGGGGTGACATTTAATTTGCCGTAAGCCCGATTGCAACACCACTTTGACAAAAACAGGATTAATTGCATCCACCCTGTCAGTTCCTTTTCATGTCACCACTTTACCTCTGTTACCAACGGTCTCCTCTGCTCGCGGTCACATGACACTTTGATTTGACTGAAATTTGTGTGAAATCATATTCCGGACATTGAATTTTTAAAAGGTTTCTGTTATTTGGCAAACACATTTTTGGACCTCTTTAAATACTATGTACATTCACATTAAGTTACCGATGTTACTTTTAAATATATTTATATGTATCTATATTATATGACACCCTATGGGCAGTTGATGAGGTTCCATTCAGTAGCTGAATTCTCTTCATATTGCACCTCTGTCCTCTCACTGTCTTACAATGCGAGCGATACAAAATATTCTACAAGAGGGGTATCATCTCATCAATATAGATACAACAAATCAAACAATAAGCAAAATACGGGGCTTCCTTTCATCGACAAGTGTCCTTTGCTCTGAATTTACTGCTCAGCCCAAACGTAAAGGAAAAGAAAAAGGAAAAAAAAAAAAAACTAAAAGAACCAAAACAAAGTCCTTCTGTCTGGATATACACAAGGGCAGCACATATGGACATCTGCGACAAGAGACTATTGGAATCTGAAAGTAGGAACAATATCTACAAGCAGGTTTGAACCCTTCCCACGCGACTGCTGTGAGGCTCTGTCCGATGTGGGCTGAGGGTATGAGGGTGGGGGTGGGGGTTGGGGTGGGGGTGAGGGGGTGGGGGGTGGGGGGATTGAGTCAGGTACTCAGGGAAGAGCACGGGAGGGTTGTGTGGAGGCAGGGGAGGTAGAAAGAGAACCAAGTCTACGCCACTCTTCACGAGATTCTTCCGCCTGTTGCTTTGGGAAAAAGTGATGATCGATGCAAAGGTAACAGCAATTCCTTGACAAAAAAAATTCCTCGTTGTGGAGCTGTAAAAGGGACTCGCGGTCGTCCCACACATCTTAAGCCTTCTCGGGCGTTTTCACAGTTGCTTCAAGGTGTGTGGCAGCACGACTGGCGTGTATGTTTCTTTTTTTTTTTTCCATCTCCTTTAAGTCTTTTCTTCCCCTCTTTCCCCCCCTTTTACGACACACACGCGCACACACACACACACACACGCGCGCACACACGCGCACAAAATCACACTGCGGCAGGGTTTCCATCCATCTCATTTAAGTCCAAGCAAGTTCACAGCATCGTCCATATTCACTAGTCTGGGCCGTCGCTGAGGGGATCGCTGTGGTTTCTTCCAGACTGCTGGGAGCAGCTGCAGGAACAGTTTCAGAAGCGTCGCGCTTCGCTTTCCGCAGCTTCTCCGCAGCGTGGTCCTCTCAGGCCTGGCGTATCTGCTGAGGAGGTGATGTTGCTTTGCGTTTGGTTATGAGTGCTTCTCCTTATCGCTTACTTACTCACTTTGGCAGTGTAATACAAAGGTTTGGATCGTGTTGTTTTTTTTTTTTTCATCTTTGAATTCATTTGGGTTCACAATGGTGCAGAGAGGTGAGTCCGGTGTAGTTTTTCTTGGCTCGCTAGCAAGGTAGTTAGCAGTTTAAACTTTACTTTCATATCATTATAGTTATCATCAGCATCACCATCATCACTATTATCTAGTATATTTGGACTTTTCTTTGTTTTCCTTTAAAGCCAGAACATTTAATAAATACTAAGCTGTGTTTTTGAAGAATTAATGGCATCCCCTTCCCAAGTTTATTTGGAAAAAAGGTTGTCTCTCTTTCCCGTCTCCGTGTGATACTGTGGGAGCATGAAGTGCCATGTTGAACTGGTCAGACTGGTAGTGCACATGTTAGGGCCAGGTACTGATCGATCATTGGTGCGAACTTAAAGGGAAATCCAAGTGCTTATCATCTTTCTCCCAAGGTTGCTTTACCACAGACCTTGACTGGTCCTGATTTGGACAGTGTTTAACACGCTCGCCACACATTCATGTACACAGCACACGTCTGATATGCTTCCGTGACCGAGCACGGAAATGGGGAACGCTTTTTCATGCTTTCCAGGACACCGAAGACTAGGCTGGAATCCTTTTGTGGCTGCGGTTACAACAGAATATTTAATGGGAGGGGATGAAGGTAACAAGCTCCGAAAAAAATCAGGTCTGTCATCAGGTGGCGGGGGGGTGGCGGGGGTGGGGATGGGGGGTGGGGGGGGGGGGGGACTGCAGAGGAGCTCGGGACGAAAGAGAAGGACTGCTGTCGAGGAGGAGGGCTGGGAGCAGTGTGCGATGAAGCTTCTTCTTCTTCTTCAGTTTGGTTTTATGTAGAGTATCGGCACAGTCACATCCGTATGCAGGAGAGGGCCCGGGGGGGGTGGGGGGGTGGGAGGGGGTCCGACGTCAGCGCGAGGTGGCGTCCAGTAGGGCGGGGGTGGCTGGGGTGGTGGAGCGAGAGGCACTGCTGGAACTGCTCTCCTTCGGGCTGGCGGAGACGCTGGCGCTGCCCCCGCCGGCCCCCCCCGGGATGCCGCTCTGGACCGCCAGGGACAGGGGTCCCGGAGGGGTGCCCTCCGAGTGAGTGGGCGGCGCGCCGGAAGACGCCGAGGAGCTGGAGGACGAGGAGGAGGGGGTGCCCAGGGGGACGCCGCCGCCCCCCGGCAGCCCTTGCAGGCCCTGACCGCAGACGTGGTGGTGCTTCTCCCAGTCTTTGTGTTGGCAGAAGGAGCCGCAGTAACGAGCTGTGTTGCAGCCGCTGCACGTCTCACTGGCTTTCCTCCCGCAGTTCCAGCAGCTCTGGTGAGACAGTGGGGAGAGATAAAAAATAAGTCTCTTTTTGTCCCAAAAAAAAAAAAAAAAAAAGGGGGGGGGGGATTTTCCTCTGCTTTACATAAATATATGTTGAAAGCATCTTGAGTAAGGAAGGTGAAAAGATTATATCGATAATGAACTCTGCCAAAAGTACTTAACTAGAAGCTTCTAAAAGAAAAAGCTATTTCCTATTGTTATATGTCTTTTGGTATTTAAATAAGATAGAGAATGAGATTAAGACCAGCTGGTTGTGTGTATTTATTTAAAAATTAAAAAAAAATCAGATCGTCCATCATGGGAAATCACAATTATATTCAGGAACAAGTGGCTCTAAATCATCCAGATGAACAACTTTTCTAGTTCTAATGTGCAGATTAGAATTAGAAAAGTTATTTATCTGGATCACAACTGTCCTTACAGGAAATGCGATGCTTTTGTGCTATCAGGGAACAAATAAGAACATCTTAATTTCTCTGTTATTCCTTTAGGAGGTTTTTTTTTTTTGGTTGTTTTTTTTTTTCCTCCACACGCTGGTTTGTGTTACCAGCAGGTGGTGGTCAACTGCACTATAATGGCCCGAGTCTGGCGCTCTCCTCCAGCCATCTGTGTCCCCCCCCTACTTTTATGAACGTGCACAACTGGACTGCTCGTACAGTAATCATGACACCGCCGTCCAGTGCCAAGCCGAGAGCAGCCAGCTGCTTACACCAGATAACGCAGAGGATAAAGGAAACAAAGTGAAGGGTGAGAGATGACATGGGAGAGCGTTTCGAAGGCGTCTGGAGAGCGTGGGGTAAAACGTGGGCGGTCGGAGGGGTCTGTGGTAGGTACTCACTTCACTAGAGTCCTCCTGCTGGTTGATGATGGTAAGTGCGTCCTCCGAGGCTTGCCTCTTCGCTTCGGCCAGAGCCCGCTCCATTTTCGAGCGCTCGGCTGAGATCATCTCGTGGGCCTTCCTCTCAGCGTCTGAGACGGCTTTCTGTAGCTCCGACATGGCCTGCCGCTTAACCTCGTTCACCGCCTCCTCTGAGGGCACAAAGGGAGAGAAAGAGAGGGGAATTAGCGCTGCGACCACCATCCCGCGCTGCCAACTCCGTCATTCTTCGTTGAAGCTCTTTAAGCTGACGTGTTGTTGAACAGATGTAAATCATCCAAGATTTAATACTCCCAGAAAAAGAGAAACAGCCCGACTTCAATAATTAATTCAAGTCTGGTCACAATAATTTCCGGTGCTGACAACAGCAGATGTTTTTCCACCTACTTTGTTTTGTTTTTTTTCCTGTGTATTTTTTCTCATCCAAGAGCCTGGGAGTCACTGTTTGGATTAATGTGCTGTTTAAAACAACTTTAATAGAAACTGTTAGGATAGGGTGAATAATTTTCAGCCTCCTGCTGGGTAGATTTTTATCACCATGCCTTCGTGGCTCTTCCAGCATGAGCAGAAACAGCGACGAGGCTGGGCTTTTACCGCAGGCAGGTGCACAGAACCTTTCCAGATGGCAGTCGAAAATAGAAACTTCCCATATTCTCTTCTCGGTAAGTGGCAGGATTCATTGCAATGTGCCACCTCTCACTATGGACCTCATACACACAACACCTGAAGGATCGATTCGGGCTCCTCACATCACAACCACGCATACTTCTTAGACAACCCTTCTTTTAACTGTGGATTTAAAAATCTTACTTTTACCTTCAATCACATTCTTAGACTGATGGCTGATGATTATATAGTATTTTTTGTATCATCACTGATCCCTCAATTATTCCTTCTGCTACTCTTTTTTATATAAGAGTACTTTCACATTGAAAAAGATCTCCCTCTTATAGAAACAGGCCTCTGCAGGTGTGTCAGGCCGACCAATGCTGTTTTCTCCATTGCTCCCAGTTTCATCACGTAGGTGTTCGTTTCAGATTCAACTCATAAATAGCTGTCAGTTTTCCTTGCCGATCCACCGCAGCTGTTCTGAAGTACACGCAGGGAACTCATCCATTGTGTATGTGGCCGCGTGTACATCGAGCTGAGCGCAAAGGCTCACAGCTCGTCTTCTTCAAAGCCGGAATTCTGTCAATCCCGTCATACAGGCAGTCATGTTCAGACACATGTTTCAATGCTTCATCTCATCTCTACCTTTAAGCCCCCCCTCCGCCTCTACCTCCTCGTTTTTTCCATCTCTCCCTTACAAACACTATCTGCATTATCTCGAGCTCCTCAATTATCTGCCCTAATGCGTGCACCACTAAGATTAGTTTGCAAATTTAATTAATTCTTATCGAGGAGACTGCACAGCAGATGCTGGGGCAATTAGCACTTAATGGAAAAACATGGGGGCAGCAATATTAATGTTTTAATTCCGCAGGGATTTGGCAAACGTGTTATGTCTATCTGCGCTTTCACTCCTAAGATCTTGTTTTTCAAAAGCACTGCAATCTCTCGGCCTGACAGACATGCGTCTGCTAATAATTTAAAGCAAGATGAGCCACAGAGTAATTGCGATACCTGGCTTCTTCGCTACAGGTGACAGCTAGATGCTCACACATAAGACATATGTAGACACTCACATAGCAGAGGTGAGACTTTGTGAGCAAGATATTTTTACTCACCCTGCCTGTTTTGAAGGTGCTTTAATGCTGGGGAGAGCGGGATGCTTGTAGTACCTGTATGAAAAACAACTGCAATTAAAAGAGCCTTTTTTTTTTTTTTTTTTATCCCCCGCTGGTGAAAATGCAGCGCAGTATTTCGCCGACAGCAGCAGCATCTTCCCTCTGCAGGGAATTGGCATATGAGGGTAATATACGGTAATAACGCTGGGTGGAACAGGGGCGGAGCCGGGTGACTCCTGGGATGGGCTCTATCTAAACATGCAGTGTATGAGAATGCCCACGCAGGTAGGAAACTCGCGCCTTCCCACCTTCCATCCACTGGCTCCAAAGTGAGCCCAAATTTGAAAAGACAGTCGCAATAAACAAATCAAAAAAGAAAAAAAAAAAAAAAAAAAAGGAAAGCAATAATTCTGAGAGTTGAGCTGCACTGCTGCGGCCTGCTTTGAGCCAGGTGACTGCATTTTCACTGCTGGTTTAACTGCAGTGGCCTTTCATAGTGGTGACAGATGGCAGACATTTAGCCTTAATGACACAGAAAGCCTCCAATCCTCTGCCCTGATGGACCCATGTGGCAATAACGCCTCTGTTCTGTTTGTCTCTATAGCCGGGGCTAGGGGCCCCGAAGACTGGCTGTGGCGGGTGTGTTTGTGTTTGTGTGTTTTGTTAGTCTGTTAGGGCACTCAAGAAGAATATAAAGAGAACTTTGCACTTACCAGCTTTCCTCCAGATTTCCTCTGGCAGGTATCCCGAAGGAGGCCTGTGTAGGAAGTCTCTGTGGATCTCTGAAACACACAAGCAGGCGGGCGACTGAGACTCGGTCTCGCGCGCACTCGTAGGCACACTTAAAACATCGTCGCTCGTGGCGCAAATAAAGCCATTTTTCAGCCATTTCCGGCCAGAAATGGAGTCTGACGTAAACGCCGAATTAGAAACGAGCATGCTGCCGGCATGAGCCTGCAAATAGTTGTGCAAACATGCAAATAATCAATTTTTTAAACGAACGTTCACATACAGCAACCCTCAGAATGGCTACATGCTTAACCTCCATACTTAGTATAAAAATGTATCTGCATCTCTATAATATGTTTGGTCTGTAATTACACACCCTCATAATGGACAAAGCAGGGGTCCCGGCCCCCTCATGCTGGAGCTCTGGATCTAACTGCCTGTTTCTGTCTAGCCCTACCTCACTGTCAGTGTTTTGCCAGGAATACCCTGTGAGTGTTCGTCTACCTGTCTGTCTGCCTGTCTGCCTTTCGGCAGCCGAGGGCGTTCCTACGGGCAGTGACTCGCTGCTGTTAGCTGTGTCGGAAGAGGAGCTGTGGTGAGTAGAGGGGGGAGGAAGAGGAGAAGGAGGAAGGCCGCGCGGTCCGTTGCCCCCACCTTTTTTCATCTCCTCCACGTCGCTGTAGCGCCGGATCCAGTGGTTCATTTCCTCCCGGTCGGCCTCCTGGCAGCGGCGCAGCACCGTCAGTGAGCGCCGCGTCTTCTCTACCATGTCCATGATGCAGTTCAAGAGCTGCAGCAGACGAGGTCAAGGGTGAGTTAAAGGAGTTCATCTAGACATATGCCACTCTCGCTCCAAAAAAAAAAAGAGCCAAAACAAACAAACAAACAAAAAAAAAAATCCATTGCGTTTGATTCTCATCAGCGATTTTATAGTCTGTTAAAGAGCATTACAGCAAGGATAATGTAACAGCTGGGCTGCTGATAAAAATGTGCCAATTCCTTTCTACCCTTCTGGTCTGATCTCTGCCAACTCAACAGATTTCCCCCCCCTTCTTTTCCCACTCTGTCGCAGTCACTCCCCCCCCCCAACACCGTCCTGTGTTTCCACACCAGCCCGGTCTATTAAATAAGTTTACATCTTTGACATTCAACCCTCCGCAACATTTCCATTCCCCGTTTCCACCCTTTTCTCTGTCCCGGCTTCACTAAGCACGCCTCTAGTCTCTCGGAGTTAGCTATATTTATTTCAGCAAAGTGTTCCTAATTTGGCGTGCGGCCAGGCCTGGCCGGTTCTCTCCATGACTGCAGCTCTTGTCTCAGCTGCTCTCCCCAGCTGGAGCTGCTCTCTGCTGGGCCCCGAGCTCCATCTGGAGCTCTGTTTCAGTGTGAGTCTGCGATAGACGCGTCTACATGTCTATCGCACATGATTTTGTCCTCTTGGCGCTGACTGGCAGGTAGACACATAGGGTTTTTTTTTTTTTTGTTGTTGTTGTTGTTTTTCAGTTGTCTTTCAGGATGCGTCCCAGATGGGAGGGAGGTTGTTTGTAACCTGCAGACTGTCCTTATTTCTGTGGCGTTCTGCTGGTCGTAAATCGAGCAGCGGGACATTTACAGCCAACATACAGCTACCGCGCGGGTGCGTACATTATCGAGGTGCTTCCATTCCTCTGCCCACTCTCGATCTGTGAGACGGTGGTCAATCACCTCCTCTTGGCGGGCTCCGTGCACTGCTGTAAGAAACACAGATAGATCTCTTTGATTCAGACCGTTCAGCTCACACACAAGTCCACACTCACCAGCGCTTGTGTAGTTTTACATAAAATTTAAACTGGGAGTGCTTTGATCTGGTGCATGGACCTTACTATTCATGCATATGGATTTTCTTCTTGGCAGAAACATCAGAACATGTTTCTGTTTTTTTAAAAATTCATATGTTGCATGATGAAAATTGCAACTTTTAGGGAGCATATTTGCAATGAAATGAGTGCATTCATCAAGGAAGTCAGCAGTTTTTTATTTGTGGAAGGAGTTGTGTTACCTGCCCTGATGAATGGGAGAGTGGGCCCATTCAGCTACTCCTTTAATATTAATACATTTATTAATGAACTTGTTTTTTCAATACTACCCTACACTCTACTCGAGGTTCACGTGTAATCAGTAGGATACCTCGGCAACAACTTGTCTCTTTCCTTTGGGAAGCAGAAGGAAGGCATATAAGGTTGCCACAGTTGTAACACATGCTCATGTATGGTTTGGTCTTTATATAGATGCACTGCCAGAAGGATTATCACACAGGACAGACAACTGGCCTTTGTTCCCTACATAGATCTTGCTTTGATATGCACCAGTACACAGTTGTATCCTCCCGGGACCGACGGCAGATAGGTTCACCCATGAAGGTTGCTGCTCCTACCTGTCTGCCGGTGTCTGTCTCGTTCGCTGTGTCTGTAAGCGTCTCTGTACTGGTGTGCCAGGGCCATGTCTTCTAAGCGATAGTGCTGAGGTCCCATCTGAGGGTTGGGAGGGTGGGACAGGCCATTCGGAGGGTGCGTGGGGAGTCCGTTGGGAGGCGGGTGAGCAGGAAGACCCGTGCTGGGGCTGAAACGCTGGCTGGGGCTGATGGTGCAGGGCCTCTTAGCTAGGTGCTCCGGGTGCAATCCATCTCTCTCTGAGCTGTCTTTGGTCCTGCAAAAGATGCCAGACAGGTTAGTTAACAGGGGTCGTGGCACACTAACTCCCAGATTTGTTTGTGGCTGCTTTGGTTGGCACAACTGATGCATGAAAGTCTGTTTAAGCGCTGTCTGTCTTATTTCTGCAGCTCCTCCATAGTGGGTGCGGACAAAGAAACTCACATATGTCTCCCTGCTGAGAATTGCTTGTTGTTCAGTTGCAGCATGGCAGCGGCTCTCCAAAGCTTTTGCACAGCTGTACGCCATATGTATCGAACAAGTCCAAGTGTTCACCCTGCGTCTCAAGCTCTTAATCTGAATATCCCTCAGCCTACTCTTAGATTGCAAGTATGTCTCTGCTCTCCCTCCCACCCTGCTCCAAGGCTTAAGGGGCAATATGGACTGAAGGCTGTGTGTTTGGCAGATGTTTAGTGACGCTCATTTATGTCTGTGTGCTTAAGTCAGTGTGTGTGTGTGTGTATGCATGTGTGTGTGTGAGAGAGAGAGAGAGAGGGGGGGGGGAGGTTGTTTTTTCCAGCCATCTGGATAGTTTAAACGGGAGTGTTGATATTAATCTGTTTAGTTGGACCGTATCTATGTATGTACGTATGTATATATGTATCTGTGTGTCTGTGTGTCTATCTGTCTATCTACCTATCTATCTATTTATGTATATCTATCTATCTCTCTGTCTATCTATCTGTCTATCTATCATACAGCCCATGCTCTATCTGAGAAATTAGAGGAACAGCTGGTCCTGTCCCAGCCTAACCCCTCCCCCCTTTCTGCCCTGCCTCCTTTATAAGCCCCAGGTCTGGAGACAGAGGTGTGGGGATTAAAGTGGGATTGCACACTGGGCTTCAACTACTACTCCCATCTCCACCACCTCCCCACTCAGGATGTGCTCTGCGTTACGGTCAGCACATCACCATCTGGACGGATCCCTGACATATGGGCAGCTGCTGGGAGGCAGCAGGTCACACACACTTGGAAAGGGAAAGGGAGGGAGAACGGGTGAAGGAGGTGATGAAGCATTGTGGATACAATGCCAGAAAGAGAGGAGGGCAATAGTGGAAAAAAGACAACACGGCAGTTATTTTTTTTTTTAATGTTGCCTTCGTAGCTGAACGAATGAAGCGGAGGAAAACGGATGAACAAAAACGGCCTTAGTTCACTCAAATGTGGGTTATGCTGAGGACAACTACTGTATTAAACTCCCTCTGCTCCGTCTGACTTTCTCTCACAGACATTCTCCTTTTTTTCCCATTCCATTTATCACCTATGCCTTCCAAACAAAGGCTGGCTGAGCATAATGGTTGTTCAGACATGAAGTACAAAGGATTTATAGACTGCTCTTATTGCTTGGCACTCTATTACCCTGAAACTATTCCTATAATGCAACAATAATAATAATACTTTTCCATAGTTCATTGACTGCGCTAGAGTTTGTTACTGAGCGTGCTTTAATGCAGAGCTGGTACCTGTCAGGGGTCCTCCGCTTGCCGTGCTCATTCATCTCCAACATAATCTCGGAGGAGTCAAGCGGTGAGCTGGCATTGGCGTCCAGGAGAAGCTGCTCGTGCTGGGCCAGATACTGAGCTGGAGTCTGCTTGGCCAACCGGGCGCAGTGGAGCAGCTCTCTCTGCAGCAGGGGGAGGTTTGCCTTCAGTGGTAAAAAGAAGTGAGACAGACATCTCTGCATTAGGAAAGAAATAAATCATAGGAGGAAGGTTATAGATTTTTCTTGCTGATGTAAATGTAGAGAAGAGTGTTAAGCGGAGGCCGTTTGAGTGGAAAATTGTGACTGAACAACAGATAAGTCGGGGGAGAGTGAATGATTAGAGAGAAGAGAAAAGAAAGTGATAGATGAAGAGACGGGATGAGATAAGACAGGTCCCTTGACACTTTCCTCTGCCATGTTTCTCTCTCTTTCTCTCTCTGCAGGGTGTGCTGATAACCTACAGTGTGTGTGTGTGTGTGTCTGCGTGCGTGCGTGCGTGTGTGTGTGTGTGTGTTTGAGATTCTGCATGTGTGTCATCGCTGTCAAATAACTCTCAAACCTGTCTGGCTGATATAACACAGGCGATGCTGTAAGGTCCCAGATGTGAAGGATCATCACACACCAGGAGGTCTGACATATTCACACAAACCACTTTTAACGGACACTCACATATGCCACGCATTTTCTTCCTAGCACTACGCAGCTCAGACCTGTATGTTTCCAATCAAAAATCCATTTGCAGAATAGGCACCATATTCAGACGCATATGGACACACAGAGATGAATGCTGATGATACGTGTAGCTGCTGTCAGATTTAAGCTTGCTGCATGGAGAAATCACAGTCGATTTAACTGACGTGAATCAAGGATGCGAGCGCTTACCTTCAGGAAGGGAATGACGAATGGTCTCAGAGGGAAGTTGGTGGCCTCGTGAAGTTTAGAGTGAAAATCTTCGATGGTGAGAGTGGAATTCTGGGCAGAGGCACAAGAGTTGCTGATTTACTTATCGTGTTACGCAGCATTCTGCAGCAGGAACAAAAAGGATGACTCTTGCCGTTGTTTCACGGGCGTCTTTTCAGATTTTGCTTTTGAACTCACCACCAGCCCCAGCACGAGGCTGCGCACTCTCTCCCCGATCTCAGGCGATATGTCGTTGCCAAACTGCTGCAGTGTGGTCAGAAAGCGCTTCAACTTGCAGAGCTGCCGGGCACCGCAAGCTGGCGGGAGCTGCTGGTTGGAAAGGGAGGCAGTTGAGGACATGGCCGGCCCATTACTGAAGCCGTTAGGAGTGGATGGAGCACCATTAAGCGATGTAGGAGAGTGACTGCTCCCATTCAGCACTGCGGAGAGATGGAATGGAGGGATGACATGAATCGGGTCAGCTGTTTTGTCGAAGCGTGAGGTGTATCTGACAGATCTGAGGGCGTGATGATGTCAGAAGCTCCTATACAACATAAATATTATATATACAGTAATCCTCAACACAAGTAAAACATGTAATCATGTCATATCTGACAACAGTGCCACAGTATAACATGCACTTAATGACCCTGGCGCTGCAATTTTCTGTCATTTTTTTGTAAGCGTGTGCGCGTGCATGCACAACGTCAGCTGTCTTCCAACTGTTACTATCTGACCCTCCCTCCAATCTCCCTCCATATCATATCTATTCCACGTTGCTCTTCGCAGTGTCCCCTCTCTCTCTTGGACACAACTATAAGAGGAACTTGTTAAAGAGGTGCCAAAAATAGTCCTGAAGCCTGTGTTACTTTTATTCCAATAGCAGGTGTGTGGCTAAATCCGGTCCTACACATGTCCACCAGCTGAAAGTAGATTTGCAGCTTTATGGTTCAGAATAGAAGCAACAGGCAACACACACATAAAATCAATCACATATATACTCTATAATAAATAAACAGAAATAGACATAATCAGGAGCTTGGATGCACAATTTTGTTCTTTCCTTTGTTTTTCTAGTCACGCACAATATTTCTGACTGCTAAAAGCATTTGCATGGATATTGAAACATATTTCACATAATACTCATCAACATCCTCCAAAATATGTCTGATTAATGCATACAGAGATTATTTAATTTAATACAGCTATGTGCTGGATGTTTGAGTTAAATCCAGATTTGACTGCATTCATAAGTGTTAAATTTGTAGTTCAGAGCAACTTTATAAATATATTAATCAAGTGAGCCATTTACGTGGTAACACTACACAACACATATATCACAATGCATGTGATTTATGTTTTGGAAACACAATGCGTTTACAGTGTGTTTAATACCATGTGGCATGTGGTCTACTCAAACACAATAGGAAGTTTGGTTGGTCAATAATCTAGTTCCTGTAGGCATAGTTGCTGCTCAGTCAAGGGTCTAACACATATGGACTGAACCACATGACTGCAACAGGCAGCACTTGTGTTCTGGTTTTAGAGAGAGGGTTGCAAGGAGAGAGCTACTGACCGCCCGCCACGACAGGTGAAACAACATGGCCTGTCATTGCTATATAGGGAAGTAAGTAGTGTACACACATTGCATCGTCACTCTAGCTGCTGCCGCCTCAACCAGCTGGTAAACAACACAGATAGGCATATACCGCCACAGCCGCCCTTTGCACATGTACCCAAAGACACTTGCCCCAAAAGCAGAGGGCATTCTCTAGACCAAACGGCGCTCACACACACACACACTAGATGCTTGAAGACACACACCTGACGCTCAAGTGACTCCACCACTTGTTTAGCAGAACAGAGAAGAAACGAATATTTCGAATTTCTCTATCGTAAACAAGTGAATGTTCATTGAACTCGGCGCGAGAGGAACAACTTTCGTACAAAACGTCAGCATTTATTACGGTCTGGAGTGGGGATTTTCCCTTTGTTTATCAGTGGACAGATAACACATAGACAAGAAATCATCAAAGGTGTAAACTTTGGAACCACCGTGCATGCTGAGCATCTCATTCGGCCCAATTTAGCAGAGTTTGAGCTTGGATGTCAAAACAGTATTTGACCTACAAATGACTGTGCTTAGATATCCGTGTCAACAAAGTGGAGATGCCTTCCTTCCTTCCTGCAGGCCTTCAATAAATACACACACACACAAAAAAAAAAAAAAATGTCACACTTGCCTAGTTTTACCCTAACCCTGAATCATACAACTCACCACAGGCAGGTCATCTTTGTGGATGAGACCTCACACTTCACAGGAGTCAGCTAAGTAACTACGGGTCAGGTGGTTCTATAAGTTAAATGCGAATAATCTTCGAAAACCCAGATACGAAGCGGGATCTTACTTGATTTACTGGTAGTTGGGGTAAACGAAGCATTGCGATTTGTTGCTTGGCTGACAGCTGGGGGTGGAGGAGGCATGGTGGGTGGGGTGGACCTGGGCTGGGTTTTCACATCCGCAGGTGAATCTGGCATTGTGCCAACCGTCTGCACTCTGCTACCTGTAAGGTGAGAGGAAAAAAGGGAGAGAGAGAGAGACAGAGAGACAGAGAAAAAACACGCGTCATCAACAACGGAGCACTTGCATAGAAAAAAAACTTACTTTCAATGTAGAGACAGCTGGTTGAGGAGGAGAGCACTGACATTTTCACCAAGGCAACCATCGATTGCTTCCTTGGACCAAAAGCCCCATAAAAAGACCCTAAACAAATCAATGCACAGAGTGGAAATGAATCCAAACTTGTATTGTGTCTCTCTTGGAGATTCGTGGGCCTTTGAGACATGCAGTCACACCTGCTCACTCGTTCAGCTGCTGCTGACTGAGCCCTCCCTCTCCCTCTCTCTCTCTCCCTCCCTCTTTGTCTCTTGCTCTCTCTCTCTCCCCCCGTCTTTCCTCCATGCACATACCCTCCATGTAGCTCTGACATCCCAATCAGTGGCCCTCCACTGCAACCTCGAACCCACCCCCCCACCCCCTCCACACGCATATTCACATGCACACACTTCTCACTCCTCCCCGCCTGTCCCCTCTCGTCCCCGAGTTCAGACAGCCGGCTTGACAGCCAGTGACAAGTGCAGCTGGATCTGCTGCTGTCCATCACTGTGGACTGGCTTTCAACAGAGCTCCACGCTGCTACCAGGATCTTCACTGTCCTCTGCCAGACAGCCTGCCAGGACCAAACAAGGCCATGCAGGGTCCGGGGCACGAAGGGGATGAATGGTACGGCGAGGGACGCGAGAAGAAAACATGACACGAGTTGAAGCTCCCGCTGCCGCAATACGCGCGATGACTTTTTGCTTCGCACTTTGCGCCATGGCCGCAGACAGTCTATGCACTTTCTTATTCAGTGAGTCCAAGGTGTTGACTGTGTCCGTCTGTCTGTGCAGCTGCTGGAACTAGATCTTTCTGCCACGTAAACCTGAGCTGAGAGGTGTGATGGCTTTTGCAGCCTGTGAGAAAATAGCTTTAGTGTCTTTGTCTGCATGTAAATGGCAGCGAGTGCAATTAAGTGCACCCAGGGCAGAACCAAAAAGATTGATGGCACAGCTGATATTTTGATATTGTGAATAAATGTGGGCATTTTTGTACCTCCTTTAAACGCATAGATTCATAATGACAACAAAGGGGGAAAGGACCCCACAGCATGCTTGAGGAAATATGTAAACATGCACTTGATGTAAAATATATTGACTCTCAATCTTCTCTGTTTTGCTTTCAGTTGATTCTTAATGCACCACAACATAAACAACATAGGGAGAACACACTGGTTCTTTCAAACATGCACCCTAGATTTAAGGCATGGTTTGTTTTATATATATACTCATATTTAAAGTGTGGCAGAACCACGCTGTCATGACACTGGGTTCCAGGGAAAGGTGATATTGGCCATTAACCACTTTCACAGGTGAACGCATGAAAAGAGGGCTGCTACGCAGGAAATGAAACAGAATCGCGGACAAGATTAATGACGCAGTGGACAATAAATACAAATAATGTAATGACTCTGCCATAAATATGCACATTAAACCTGCATTTCCATCGTTAAATCACTCTTTTTCTAAAAATGATCCACTCCCAAGTTACAATCCGATGTTTTCCTTGATATAACTCACTTCTGCTTCTGCTGGCCTCAGGCTGGCGTTTGCCTATTTCTGAGAGCTCATGTTGATGCGTTCAACAGCTGGTGTCTGTATTTAAAGAGCGCCACTCTGAGTGTACTGCACGAGGGCCATTGACACAGTGATCTTCAAGAACACGAGGAGCATGCCACTGTTTGCCCCATGTGAGGCTCTCTGAAGATAAACACACAAGGTTGCAGATCGAGACTGCTAGAAATAGATGCAGCCATTCTCCTCTAAAGAGCCCTAAACACACAAACAAGCTCCCCATGCTGCAGAATAGGTTGCCTGCTGCCTCCCGTAAGAAGGGTTTTTGTTTCAATCAACCTGCTCTTTGATCAAAAATAGTGTCTCGCTGTTTCCAATCAACAGTGTGGGGCATACAAAACAACATGCACCCTAACATGCATTATTATACATGGTTCTACACAGTTGCTTGGTCAATTTGTGCCTATATTGATTTACTGACTAAGAGAGGGAGAGGAGAGAGGAGGACAAGGATAAAGGGACTGTCCTTTCTTTTTGTGCGCTCCCACCCATCACGGGATTACAGACAGATGTTTAATCTGGGTAGGGGACAGGGAACACACATAGGCACCAGGCTCTGGATTTCACTTTTAATACATTAGAAAGACCGCTTGTTCTGATACATCTGTGTCCTTTTGTGCTGACCTGGTAGAGGTCCAAAGCCAGTTGTGTGGACGCGCGATGTGCATGGTTGTGCAGCTCCAGGGCCAATCTGCGATCAATGCAGCTGAGGTCAGATTTGCTCAGGAGGATGCAAACAACTCGGAATGTAAAATAATTTCAATAATATCAATAATAAGACATCGCTGCTGCCTGCCTCACTTTCTTGTTTCTTAAACTTTGAATTTCTGAACAGCACATTTGACGTAACTGGGGCTAAAAGATTGCCCGTCAGAGAATCAGTCAGCAGTCTTTCTAAAAATGTTCTCGCTCTTTTGCTTTTCCCCTTGTGCCATGATGAAACATGATGAAAAGCAATTCTCTGTGGGGCGCGCAAAACCACAGGTCATATGCTGTGCAACTGCAAGAAAATAGATATTTTCAAGCAGTTTTTGTGCTTTTTGTTCATAACTTGCATTCCTTAATGACAGCCTTTTAGACACACATCCATGACAAAAAAAAAAAAAAAAGATTTGACACAAACGTGATTTTTCTGTGTATTGGGTGAAATATCCTCTGCATCTGCGTCCATTCCTCCACTAAAGATACAGCTGCAATTTGTTAGCTGTAGCTCACCCCTGCAGAACAGTCTCCTTAAATCCCTCCCATCTATTCAATCTTTGGTCCTCCAGAAAGCCTCTTCAGTGACCGCATAGCCTTAAAAACTCTCCCTGTGTCTCTGGCTCCTTCCATCGCTCCCTCCCTGCCTGCCTGCCTCTCTCTCACTGTAATTCCCCCAGTCTCCAGGAATGCTGTTGTTTTTAATTTCTCCCAGCTGCTCTGGCTGGCTGCCCAGCCGCCTGCCTTCCCACATCTGTTCCCCATCAGGCCGCTGAGGAGTCCACACAAACAGAGCCTGAGCCTCTGGCCCCCAGCCTCCCACCAGGTCTCCATATCAAAACATGGGGATTTTAAGCTCTGTGCCCTGGATCATTGAAGGAGGCATACAGCACCAAAAGAACCCATAAAATTACCAACCTAAAGGCCACTCGACGAGACAGAGCTGCTACCATCGGGGCTACGAAAACAGCGATTCACCTCCCTGTGGTCTAGCCGAGAAAAAGAGCTTCTGTGTGTGCGACGCCTCGAGATTCTGATATGCGCTTTCTTATGGGGCTGAACTGTGTCATGACTGAGAAGGATTTGGATGTGTATGCATCTGTGTGTGTGTGCGTGCGTGCGTGTACTTCTTCAGACAGCTCCCAGACTCCACTTCATCTTGAGCTGATTTAGAGTTCAGAGGCTTTAAAGTTCTCGCTAATGACAGGGCAGGAGACGGGACTACACGGTGCATGTGAGAACAGACGAGCGCGCACATGCTCCAGCGTTGGCTCTCTGCATATGCTCACGCTGTGGACACAAACAAATATTTTCCCTCTATGTTACTTGAGAATGCCTGTGATGGTGCACATGCAGCGCCGGCTGAGCAAACATGTTTAAAATTTAAAAAAAAAAAAAGGAAAAAAAGGGGGCTGTTGTTGAAGGGGTTCTCCCTTAATAGGCCCTGACAAAAGCCCTCCTGCCTTTGATTACATTACTCAGAGCAAATCAACAGCGAGTCACCACTCCTTATTATTATTTTGCCCAAGTAAAATATCATCAAACGCTTCCTTTAAATTTGGTTAACTGCTAAGAAAAGCCAAGAAACCTTGAGCACAGATGGAGAGTGAGGAAGCATTGATGGCAATTTATCCTGAGCCAGAGGTGCTAAGAGTAGAGGAGTAGTACTTCTGTCGCTCTAAGCTGCAGGGATCCTGTCATACAGTGCTTATATCTGTGAAAGCTGTTATTGATGTAATTGTATTGAAGTTCTAACGACCATCTGTTCTCCGCTGGGAGGACCCGGCTCCTCTTGTCGGTGGTGAAGTGGTTATGTGCAGCATATCAGTGCTCGCGAAGAAAGAAAGAAAAAAAAAAAAACAAAACTTCCTTTTCAGATTTTTTCCCAACGGCTGATAATAAAATCCAGATGTTGCACTGGAGCAGATTCTGCCTCGCTCCTTCAACGTTGCACCCCCCCCGTCTCTCCTCCCTTCCCTTCCCCACCCCTGCGCACCTTT
The DNA here is from genome assembly GCA_911728415.1 of Lagocephalus sceleratus. Classification (NCBI taxonomy): domain Eukaryota; kingdom Metazoa; phylum Chordata; class Actinopteri; order Tetraodontiformes; family Tetraodontidae; genus Lagocephalus; species Lagocephalus sceleratus. Next base: position 5,837,030 of record CAJVRN010000017.1, on the reverse strand, counting down.
CCACTCCTCCATCCTTCCGCCATCAAATAATTTACTTTTCCCTTTTCATCTAGGTCTTCTCTTCTAGCCTCTTCCCTCCTCTCCCTGTGATTCATCCGTCCTCACCTCCTTCCTCCACTCCAGCCACTACTCACCAGGGCCATTCCTAAATAAAGGAAAGTATTTGTGACATTCGGGCCGAGGCAGCTGTGCCAAGAACAACTGCCTTGGCCAGCCAGACACATCTGGAGTGTGTCTGCGCTGGGCACAGGGACTAATGCTGGCTGTCCTGCACGAAAAAAAAACCAAAACAGTCATAAATACGAAATAAATCATGCACAAACAACGCTGTCAGTCGCCCATTGTTTTTCCTCCACCGCACTGATAACTGTTGCTCACTGGAGCTCGGGAGACGCACACATAAAATCTCCCTCGGCCTTGATTCTCCGTCGAAACGCACCTCCTCATCAGCGCGAGGAAGGATACGGACCTCGGCGTACGCATGTGAACAACCACAGAGCGTAGACGCGCGCGTGCGTCGGTGCTCCCGTGTTCATCTGCGGCCCGCGCACGCATGTGCGCGTCGTCGCTCCAGGGTCTCTGCGCGAGAGGAGTTGAACACCTGAACATCAATAACTGTCATGCGGGCCACCTGGGACCCCGCAGCCAGCTTGCACCATGGGCACAGAGCCATCACCAGCACAGCTGCCACAGAGTGCAGAGGAGGGAGCGGAGGCGAGGGGAGGAGGCATACGCGGGAGGAAGTGGGAGACAAGAAACACACAGTTGATTGTGCATGTGCGTCTGGGAATGGATCTGAGAGACAGAAAAAGCAGGCAGACATGAAGAGGGAGAAGGGCTCGCATGTTGTTGCGGGGGGGTGACGCAGTGACTCGCTGGGTTGTCTCTCATCTACGTCTTTATTTATTTATTTTTTTGCTTGTCCTGTCAGCCATGAGTCTAATTTTGCCAGCTGAGAGCTCAGCCTCGGGCTGCCACGTTTCAACATCCAACATCAGACTCTCTGTTGTCATTCCTCTTTCACATGAGCTCAGCTCGCTGGCTCCATTAAATATGACATAATTTTATGAAATGAAGCACCGCGCGAGGATAAACCTGACTGGTTATGCTGAATTTGAGACCTCCCCAAGATAATAATAATAATATTGCCATTTCAGCTATCTCATAGATACTGCATGACTGAAAGGGGGGTTGATTTCTTATTGCGTTATCTAGATAGCTCTGTTTTTGTATAGAGATGAAGCAAAGCTCTATCCATAGGTATCCATGGATACAGTTAATACTACCACTACTGTATCTAACTGATATGGTATTTACCGTATCCATGGATACAATACTACCACTGCTACCATTAGATTACACAGCATGTACATTTCACTCTTTTGTTCTTTGAATTTTAATTGCTTACCATTTTGCAGATTTTTACACTGGCATGAATATATAGTACTTTATATGTGTTTTTCTGCATGTTTAAATTGTGCCATGTTCTCTTATAGTTAGAAAACCAGTGCGTGATATTTCTTCACACATTTTATCATCAAAACATCATTCTTTCAGGGTTTTCCATTGCCCAGCTTCTGTATCAGTGTGAAAGCCGGCATGAAAAAAAAAAAATCACATCAATGCAGTGACCGTGTTAATCAATGACCAAATCACGCATACCTCTCGAAAGATGAAAAGAAGGAAATACCCTCATTCCATTATGGGCTATTCACTGTGAGTGCACTTGCCTTAACAGGCTTCCGTACTGAACACCTGCAGCCTCACCCAGCACCAATTAGCTCATCAGGCTTTTAATTACGCTGTTAATTGCATACAGGCAGCATGAAGGGCAGCCTGGGAATAGGGCAGAGGGGGGTCTCCTGAGGACCCAACCTGACAAGCCTGACAAACGGAGAAGCAGATTTGTGACTCCGGAGGGTTGAGACAGAAGCTCCGAGTGCCTTATTATCATACGACATCGCCTCCCGTGATGGTCATTTGGCTATCGGGGGCTGAGGCCGTGCTGAAATGCAGGGGCGAAATTGGCGGAACAAATCTTGCGCGCTGCATCTGCGAACAAGCTCCGACATCTGGATTAACTCATGTCGGTGATAGGCGGGGTTGGGTGGGGTTGGTGAGACAGACAAGCGTGGGAATGTCCTACTGTTAAGTTTAGGGCATGTGGGAGAGTTACGCTCGAGTCTCCGCTGAGTGACCTGTCTGTCATGGAGCTCCGCCATAACACAAACATCCTCTTAACTTGGATGCACATGCAAGAAGGATTGTATGAAGAAACGCAACACGGGCATGAGAACGTCTGGGTTTGCTTTTCAAAACATTGTCATTTTTATTTTTTATTGTTACTACAAAAAAAAAAAAAAAAAAAGCAATCGACAATCTTGCAGATGCATCATTTTTAAACCTACCTGACTGTCTCTCCCTTGCAGCAGATGTCCTCCCTCTAATTCTACTAGGAACAGTGTTTGAGGAGGTGTATCCAGGAAACAGTGGCCAGCGCCGACTTCCTGTGTGACAGGTGTGCGATGGAGGCCCAACAGCTGCTGTCCTGCTCTCTCCTTTCCTCTCCGTGTTCCTCTCTCCTGTTTCTCTCGCGTCCAGGCCAGCTGCAGCGGAGAGAAGCTCTATTTGTTCTTACGTCACCGCCGCTGTCTGCTGATTTATGGAGCACAAAAGACTCAGATTTGACCCTAGCAACACATATGCGCATACACCGTGTCTTAAACCCTCTCTCCATGCGCGTCTCAACGCGCGTCTTTTACTCTTCTCTGTTAAGATCCCGAAACTGACGGGTCTTTTATGAGGGAACACTAACGGCAGCTTAGCCGTTCCCCTAATTGATGTCACGTACTTCATTTCATTCTGTATCAAATGCCTGCTCTGGCACTCTGAAACCGACAAAGATGTCCGCAGCCTGATTCCCTGGGATCTCTCACGCCTCTTCATTGGACCCACAGGGGCAGCAACAACGGCCCCTGACATTAACCAGGCGCGGAGAAGGTGCTCTGTATTATCCCGCAGGACCCCAAAGTTGTCATACGCATACGTGCGCCGACCACGGGGAAACGAAACGTGGCCTGTGGCGCTTTCATGTGACGAGGCTCGGGCAGTGTCTCCATTTAGCCTACGTGCGGCTCCCGCTGGAAGCCGCCGAAATAAATACCAGCTAACCCCTCTGGGACGCGAGCCGACTACGGGACGCTGACACAAAAACAGCGAGCAGGTGAGGACTGCGGCTGCAGTGCCAGTAACATGCTGATAATGTGAGCTAATTGGCAAATTAAGATGCTGTCCTGCAACAGGACCGAAAATAGAGCTGCTGCTGCTATGAAATTCTCTTAAAGTCAGGAGAAGAATGATTTGAAGGATTATTTGCTGCTAACTGTAGCATGGCAGTTTGCTCGAGGAAAGTCCCCCAGAGGTACAGATAAACCTCTCCCGAAATGTAATAGCCACAGAGGTTAGAGCACAATACTAATGTCATAATCTCTGTGTTAAAAGATCATTAAACATACACCCCGCTGAGCGTCCCTCTGACTTGAATTACCAGACAATATCCCCGCCTGAGTGACCACTGTTCTCAGACACATCAGTAAACCTGCCAGCTTTCCTTTCTGAAAATATTACTATACAATCAATACTATACTGTATGTGCACGCACGTGTGTGTGTGTGTGTGTGCGCGCGGGCGCGCGTGTGTGGAGAGAGACAGAGAGGCAGAGGAAGGAAGGCTGGAGCCGAGATTATGGTCTGTACACTGGTAACACAACGGCACTCAATGGCTCAGCATCCCATTTGAAGAGAGAGACGGAACCATCTGTGTGGCACAGGATCTGTTTCCAGGAGATAACGGCCCTTTTTTCCCCCAGATTTCTCAACTACTGTACATAGGAGGAGACAGAAAAATGGACAGGGAGAGCGAATGAAAGAGCCGTGCCTTCCTTCCCAATCTCTGCCTGCATGTTCTTCCTCAGACGTCCGCACAGGACTGCTGTGGACTAGAGGCCTTAATAAGTTCAGCCTGTGTGTTCCTTTGTGCTTGTTTACCGCCTTGCTGGTGATAAAGGCCCCGTCCTGGGGCAAAAGGAAAGGGAGGGATTCATTATATCAGGTAGCGGCGGTGATATGGACTTCCCATTTTCTCTGTTGGCCTGTCAAATTGGCCTGATTAAAATGGAGCTCTGAGCTCCTGGAGATTAGTCCAGCTGTTTCCCATGTCTGACGCTCGTCGGAACACACTTCCTACCATGAGGTGCGGGGACTTTGAGGTGAGAAGGTGCCATGGGCAGAACGGGACATGCAAGCGAAAAGGGGTTGAAAAAAGAAAAAAAAAAGGGGGCCGGGGGTCAGAGGGCATGTGAGGAAGGTGAAAAAAGCAAGAGCCGGGAGAGAAACCGACACAACTGAAGGAAGGGAGGAGGAGGAAGAAGTGTTTTCTGTTTTGGCTGAAACCGACAGCCGTTCGGCGATAGGCACGCACGCTGCTCATGATGTTGTGACATTTGTTTGCAAAGGCATTCATGACGGAGTAGGTGCGCGTTCTGAAATGTGCCTCCCTTTTGAAATGCATAATTGAGGACGCAATTTGTCGGTGCTCCATACGTTGATGCAATTTCAGTAAAAGAGTCAATTCAACAAATAATGTCTGCAAATACTTAACCATAAATGTCACAGCGAGAACATCGGAGCCGTTCTGTATTCTATAAAAGAGCCTGATAATGTGAGGGGATGCACAACATTGCTATGACTAACTAACAGCGCATAAATGCGTGTTATTCTTGGGAGGCCGATTTCGTGTGTCCATGTGTGGAGAAGCCGATGAGCAAAAGAAAAAAGGGAAAGAGTGATATTTCACACACGCATTTGGGGTTTTTCGCTTGGCCTCCACCCTCTGCTCTGCTCCCACGCTGTGGAGACGCAGGCCAGTCATCCAGCCAGTGTGTTTCTCATTCCATCCAGATGTTGGGAAGCTGTTCGCTTCTCCGCTCTAGTCTCTGACATTCTCCATCTCCCCTGAGAGGCTGGGCAGCCTTGTCACAGTAATGTCAAACACATGTGGAACAGACCAGGGCAGAGCAAACACACACACACGCACGCGCACACACACACACACACACACACACACACACACACACACACGCACCCTTCCCAGTGTGTATGAAGATAAACAACAGTGAAACCATAGAGATGCAGCACCAGAAAAAACACTTCGTTACACCCTAGATTACTCTTTTGCTCCCTTATTCAAATGAAAGAAACACAAATTTGCTGGATTATTAACCACACTCAACCATGAGAAAGTTGCAATTTCTGCTCTGCACATCAACGCGTGACGCGGCGCGCGAACCTGCACGCACGGACACATCAGACCACAAAGAAACCAAATAATGAAACTTCCACTGTCTCGCCTTTAAAAGTTCAGCAGTCGGCCATTTTTGCTGCTACCGTGAAGACACATACTGAGAGGGGAGCGGCGGTCAGAACACTTAAATCAGCAACAATTATGGCTTTGTTGTTTTCTGCAGTTATAAACCTTCGGTGGCTTTTTGTTGTCTGCGGTGCAAGCTAACCAGGGGCTTTGCCTCACGTTCTCAAAGCTTCGTCACCTATTTCACGATGATCTGAGGAAGGAAGGAAAACTTGGTGGACCGTAACAGCTATTCTGCTGCATCGAGCAACAAAGAAAGAACTGTTTTTGCATGTCAAATGCATTAATTATAAGATAATTATGAGTGTGCTGTTGTGATGACGTGCACAGCAGCGAGATGGCCCAGGTGTCCGTGTGGCGATGACCACCTGACCGGCTCAGTGTGCACTCGCAGCTCCCGCCCACCCGAGGCCATCTGCTCGGCTCATTAATTAGGAGACAGCCGGTTTCACCTGCACTGCCTGCATTTAGATTAGAATAATTACCGCACACACACAAAGCATGCTCAACAAGCCCACACACTTGTACAGTAAACACGTAAACACAGCGCCCAGGTCAGCCAGCTCCGACTCGCGCCGCGTCTACTTTGAATATTTTTCTTTTTCCGCAAACGTGTGACTGATTAACGGTGCGGTAAAGGGAAGTGGAGGATACGTTTTCTGCTGACTTGTTGCTTTGCCTGCTATTGTTCATTCAAAACAGCTTTATTCAATTCTTTGTTCCTTCTGTGTATGGGGAAAAAAAAAAAAAAAAAAAGGCGTCTGCGCCGGGCCTGAATAATTTCACTCGGCGTGCTGGGGTCATCGTGATTGGACAGGCTTTTAAGGGGGCTACTTAACGATGAAGTGGGGACATCTGCCCGAGTGTGTGGCCGGCCGGGGAGAACTGAGCGATGGGCAGAGTGGAAGACGCTTGCTGGTGGTGGTGGCGTTGGTGGTGCTGATGGAGGCATAAAATGTGCGGTGAGGCAGGGGTGTCTGCACTGCGGTTTCACCTCTGCAACCTCCCATCCATTGTTCGAGACTATTATCAGCTGTTCAATAATTCAGACGATATTTACCAGGGCCAATTATACAGGGCCGTGCCATGCAGAGAAAATGGCCTGAGTGTTTTACTGTTGCACTCACAGGCTGGCAATGGCAGGCTGTTCAAGTGGGGGCCGAAACCTCTGGCTGGAGTTGCCCCCTTTCTTTGGGAGTGTCCCCACGTTCAGTCAGGAGGGTTCATTTAAAGGCTGAGTGCACGAGTTCAAGCTGACTTTTTTGGTTCGAACCCATCCGATCTCCATCTTTACTGTGACTACAGATCAATGTCACCACAGATCTATGACCCCCCCCCCCCACCCCAGCACACATTACCAGCCCTAGTTGGAGAGTCATTCAGAGATCACCTCCACCTGCTTCAGGTCGGTACCAAGTTGCCTCCCCTTTCCTGCTTTTATATTGAATATACCAGTTTCCAGCACTGTCTATGTCATTGCCTTTACCCCAAGACCCCCAATTTCAATCTTCTTTAAAAAGGAATCATTTCCTTGTGTTTATCATATTTAAACATTCGTTTTTTCATGTTCACTGATAATGAATATCGCTTCACAAAAACAGCCCACTTGATTTTAACCTTGACTACTCTGCCACTCCATCCTCACAGAACATCGTATTGAGCAGATAATTAAAGTTTAATATGAAGCTGTAGCCACTCGCAGCCTTTAAAATGAGACACGCACTTTATAATAATGACCACATAGTCTAGCAATCCCCACACGATAAACGTAAAAGCAAGGCACAAGATAAGAGATGATTTGCACTGGTAGTTTTGCAGGCACTTACTTCGTGAAGGTCGAGGTCAAACTGAGGTAATTGTAACGGTGATAATCCACCCAATCGGTTCTGAAACTGGCTCTATATGGTCTCGATCCTCGTCATTATTTGGGTTTTAGAAATTGGTAAAGCCTTTGCAGAAGAGTGCAGGGGAACACATGTGTCGTGCCCCCCTTTTTATGTTTAGTTTGTCGAGCGGGCGATTAAAAGGAGAGAGAATAACAGAGTCCATATAGAATAAAATGCAGAACTTTCCTTCAAAAAAGAAGGGGGGAGTCTTGAGTCTCAATCTTTTAATAAATAATGAGGTATTTCAATTCTCGGAACAGTGAAACAAAAATCAAAGCCAGGGCTCTTGGGTCCTTAGGAACACGGATGTCTTTGGTTTTGCAGCCTGTTTTTTTTGTTTGAAGACAGTAAACAGCGTCTTGTGTTGACTGTGATTTGAAGGGGGAGGGAAAAGAAAAATCACAACTTGTCCCAGTCGTGTAAATCCGCTCTTTTGCTCGTTTTACATCCCAGATCATTAAAAAAAAAAAAAAAAAAAAAAAAAAACAGCACTACAAAAATACACCTTTGGATTCAAAGACGTCCTTTCTTTACGCAGTCCGACCCTGTCTGGTTAAACCGGACAGAACTACTCGTCGCTTTCTATTTTGTAAATAAGTCCACAGATCCTGGCGTCCCCCATGAACACGCACACGTTCAAGATGCGGATCCTCTCGTCCGCGCCGTGCGCCTATATTATTCCTCCAGTGGGCAACTTTAGAACCCTGTTCTGTCGGTTACACTTTGGCCACAGTCCGCGGGAACAGGGATAAGTCTCGACAGGTTCCGGCGAGACCAGTTCTTCTCTCTTTCGGTTTCTTTACATCGGTCTGCTTCTGCACAACCACGTTTCTGTGCGTGGCCGTGCGCCTCCGACGCGCCGCTCCTCCGCCGTCCTGTCTCCGGGAAAAGATTCACTTCTCCCGGACAGACCCGCTCTCGCTCGGCCAGTGAGGTGTGTTTGAAGCTGTCTCTCCTGTCACTTAACAAATGTCGCGTTTCTCAGCCGTGCGTTTATGTCTCTTCACTGATGAAGTGAAGTAAAAGGGCCCGGTGCGCGCAGCTCTCTCCTCCTCCTCCTCTCTGTGTGTCCTGGCTGTAGCCTTCTGTCTGCGTTTAAACACCATCTGGAGCTCCTAACCTCTCTCTCTCTCTCTCTCTCTCTCTCTCTCTCTCTCTCTCTCTCTCTCTCTCTCTCTCTCTCTCTCTCTCTCTCTCTCTCTCTCTCTCTCTCTCTCTCTCTCCCCCCCCCTCTCTCTCTCCCCTCTCTCTGTCTCTCTGCCAGCCAAAGGAATCCTCTATGAAATTAAAATAGATCCGAACTGAAGAGTGTAAAGCATATCACACCATAATGGCGCAAAGTTATCAACAATATTTTCACATGCCTACCTGCAGGGAACTTTATTAGCCTGAATATTTGACCCCGCGTTGACGCAATTATCATTATTATTTATTGAAGGGCGTTTCACAAGTGTGGTACGATGCGTGCGCGTCGCTGTCACCATTGCTGGCGTTCATTCCGCGCACGGAGGCGAAGCGGCCAAAGCTGAGCGAATCCCAACTGTTTGACTGTGGCGGCTGTCTGCCTGTGGGGGCCGCTGTTTCCCCGTATCAGGACGAACACCGCTGCGCGTCGTTCTGCGCACGCACGCACGCACGCACGCACTGTTTACTTAAAACATTAAAAGGCGCACCAAACACAGCTGAATGAATATGACATAAACTGACTTTAAATGCGGTGTCGATGGCCTTGTAAGATCAATGTGCCCCGTGGCCTTTTGATAAATAGCTCTCGTGTCAAATACTAAATATTTCTATTTGTATTATCTGTTTATTGGCCAAAAGATGAGGTTATAACTTATTTTACCAACTTGGTAATATGTCATTCCTGTTCTTCATTAGGCCTAGTCATTTAATTTACTCCTGTGTGTCCAGTGTTACTAAACATCTCATAGGGTGAATTAAAAAAAAAAATGTTGCTCGGTGACTTTTAGTAAACTATAACAAAGAAACAAGGGTGCTGGAGACAAAGAAGAAAGCTGCTGATATATCTGGTACTTTTAGAGTGAGACTAGTCCACCTGTCTACACTCTGCAGCCTGTCTGTTAAATGCACACACACACACACACACACACACACACACACACACACACACACACGGAGATGGACAGAGCCTACAGAACAAATAAAGTCTGCTTGTAAATCCAGACAGCTGCTGTGCACCAGCCACAGTCCCACCTGACCTGATGGCAAATTATGTCTCTGGCTTGGTTGAGATTAAAAAAAAAAAAAAATCTCAAAATGAGATGAATGAAGGTCTCTGACTGGAATGAAATAGTTCCTCCATGTGACCAATGAGACGTGCATTGGGTCAGCGCAAGGTGTGCAGGGGTTCATGTTCAATTCAAGCTGCAAAGAAATGGTCAAACGCACGCACACACACACACACACACACACACACACACACACACACACGTGCGAGTGATAGGCACAGAGGTATGGGTCATGATTCAAATAATCACCGCTGGATGAATTTATCAGACTGGATATTCTTGAAACTCATTCTCAGCCTCATTCACCATTTTTTCCTCATTTTCTCTCTTACAGCCATCGCCCTAGACATTGCACATATGCATTAATATGTAAGGATCCTTTTATTGAGAAAGTAAGAGACCGCTCTGCATGTGTGTGTGTATGTGTGTGTGTGTGTGTGTGTGTGTGTGTGGCCTTGAGTGACATGAGAGGTTGGTGATGGGGGTTGCATCCAAAGAAAGGATTCCTGTCAAGGTGCCATCTCCAGGATTGACAGGATGCTATTCTCCGCCGGAACAGCGTCAGTCAACCTGCCAGCCTCTCTGTGCGACAGCATCTTACTCCTCTTAATTTGGCCTTTTGTTGAGCGGTCACCGGGTTAGCTTCAACACTCCATGTGGCCATCTTGATAAACTGCACCGTAAACCCAAACGCGGTGGCAACTTACATTGATGGACTCTCTGTGCTGTGATGCAGATATAAATGACCGAACTCAGCATTGTCCCCTCTTTCCTTTGTTCCTCTATCTGTCTCTCACCACACACATCGTCCTATTTACCTCTTTTAAACCCTGACACCATCTCCTCTGCGCTTTCTGAGTTATTAGAATCAGGTCTGCTTTTTGTGCTAGTAATGAAATGACCTTTTTTCAGTATGAATTTAAAAAAAAGAACTTGGTAACATTTCCTCTGCTCGCACATTATAAATCCTCTCCTTTAGTGGCAGTCACAGGCTTGTGTTAAAATGAGATAAGGCCCTGAGTTGACTGAAAGAAATTCTAGGCCTATTGTGTCTTCTCCTTTCTCCCTTCCTCTCTGTTTTAATGCACTTCCAACAGACAAAAGTCTTATGTTACAGTCCCCATAAAAGTCATGATTGAAGGTTCCGCTCATAAAAGGAGGAAGTGCGAATCTCACTCCAAAAAAACTGTGATTTTCCTTTTTTTTTTTTTAAGGCTGATTTAATCACTGATATAGATGACTGGTGTTGTTTCTCACACACACACACACACATACACACATCACCTGAATATGGGTTTTGGACTTTAAACGCACCTCCTGGTTCTGCCCCGAAGAGCATCTCCTCTCACTTTTTGCTAACGGACAAGAGCTGCTCCTCCAAACCCTTCCACAGCATTATGAAAGAGGATGTAAAAGAGAGGCTTGTGGTAATATGGCGTGGCGTAACAGATGATTGACCCACCCACTCGAGCATGTTCACCAGTACGCTGCTTTGACAAATTGGACCCATAGACCCCCCCCGGCATTTTGTTCGCAATCGAGAAGCAGAGTGTTGGTTGTTTGAATCATACAGGCATGATGGGATTTCAAAATTCAATCCACTCTCTTCGGGAGCGAAAAAGCCCTTTGTGATGCTCGACTCTGTGTATTGTTTCACCACAGGTCGGTGGAAACAAGGGTTCTACAGATGATGTTTTACTGCGGTCACTCCAACATACATGACTCTCTTTCTTAAAAAATATACGCCGTCATGACAGTGTTGTGATTTCCCATGCATATTTTCTATAATTTCCTTTACAGTAATGTAAACATGCAAGAGCATCAGCTTTCATCACCCTGCAAACAAGAGCAATAAATTGCAGCGCTCAGCACCTCCAAGAAAAGGTGATAGAAATGCTGTGGCTGAGCAACAGAAGTGCAAAATGACAAAAGGGGAAGTAACACCCGATTCCATCAAGTGTTTACTCAAGAATAGGACACGCAGGCTGGACTCAGAGGGAAACGGACAGTGAAAAGTCCTCCACTTGCAGGTAAATACACCCGATAAAGAACAGTCGGTCTTTCACTCTGTGTTTGTGTGTGTGTGCACGTGTGTGTGTGTGTGTGTGTGTGTAGACAGTTGGTTGGTGCTGGCACCAGAGATAGTGAGTGGAGGGGGGATGAGGCACTGTATCAAGTTGTGAACATCTGTTCCTCATAGAAACCGCAAAGCTGGTGCTGAGGAAATAGAAAGGGTAACTTTAACTCTCTCTCCTCTCATCACCACCTTTCCTCTCCACCCACACATGCCCTTCACTTTTTATTACCGATCCCCTTCCACCAACACCACCCCCGATATCTATCAAGATCTCACAATTATAATCTCTGCTGCATTTATTTGCTTGGATTTGTGTTTCTTTGAGATGAGGTACTTTTATTAATCATGACAGGTGGAATATCCAACTTTTCAACTTTTTCTTCAACGCAATTAAAGGCGACCTTCACAGACGCGGACCTTTTCTGTTTGGCCGCTGCAGGACTGACACAGAAACCAACATTGTCAGAGGAAACGGTGAAATATAGCCTGTTCAGAGCTATACAGGATTAGGATTGGCACAAAGTTACGAGGTCTATGATACGGCAGACACGAGCCAAAGCTTTGTAAGGGATTCACTGCACCTTCTCCCTCAAAGTCCCTTTATTTAGTCCTTGCTCCTTTTCTTCCTCTCTCCATCTCTTTTATTGCTTTCCTCACTCTATCAGGGCTTGCTGTGAGGGTGTGCTAGTGCTGGGTGGCAGTTCCTTATTGTACCAGTCTACATAAGAGTGCATGTGTGTGTGTGTGTGTGTGTGTGTGTGTGTGTGTGTGTGTGTGTGTGTGTGTGTGTGTGTGTGTGTGTGCATGGCTGATAAGACCCAGGGAGAAGAGCCAGCGTGCCGACATATTCTTGCCACCACGGTTATCGCCCGTCGCAGCTGTGCCTGAGCTCTGCGACATCTGCTCCCTCACAGGAAGCCCATACTGCAGCTCACAACACCTCTCTCGCTCTCTCTATCCAACACACACTAATGCATGCACATTCTTTCTCCCACGTTGCTACTACCTCTCCGTTGAATCCGAACGCATTGCCGGACCGAACCTGCCCCAAACACACACGCAAAGTTACATCCGATGAAGACAGTGCGGTGTTTACAGTCAAAATTCAAATTTCCTTGTGTGTGTGCGCGCAGAGAGATGAATACTTTGGAGCGGCAGCACCAGAGTTCTACTGGGTTTTTATCACAGAATTACAGGAGGGATGCTTATGACTAAGCCTAATTATGGAGGCCTTATCACTGCAACGTTCACAAAGCTCATTACCGCCAAGAGACGGCAGACTCTGCAGGTAATTCACTCTGTTGGGTATTAGTCTTCACTCCGGCTTACAGTTTCTACATATTTAGAGTCTACAAAAATGGGCCTTTAATGTCTGATTCTTAATGTATCTCTCTCTTTCCTTGAACCCTTGACTGCTTCAAGTGAAGGTTTTCAGCAAATGGTGCTGCTTCGGCGTTTCACGGCTTTGAGAATCAATTACATTTTTTTTTCCCTCTACATTTTATTTGAGTGTCTTTCAAGAATCCACATTTGCTCTGATGCACTGACCTGACATTTGTGTGCATTATGGAGCCGCAGAAACTCCAGCAACTAGAGAAGAAGAGGAAGATCCACATAGCAACCCAGCCACGGTGCCTAAAACTTCCCCTTTCATTGCTTGTGAGACAGGACAAATATGCCATACATAACTCTTCTAATAATAACAGGATAAACCTGACTCTCACACACGGTGACCAAATTGAATGACTTTCCTCAAAAAGGGCACAGATTTCAGGAAAATGGCAGAAAGAAAAAAAATCATTGTGCTCAACTCTACACATCATCCTTGCACTGGAAACACTTCTTCAGTCATCAGGTTTCACATCACATTGCCATTACAGCATGAGGCGCTAAGTCAACACAAGCTGATTAAGCGTCAATCATTCCAAATTAATGAGGAGACTTGACAGCAGTGGGACCCTCCATCACTCATCGCTGGCAGTTTACTTTCATAAAACAGGTCCTCTAAGAAGACAAACTCCTACCTTCTCTGTATCCGTGGTGGTTTCTGGTTACCAGGCTTGAGTCGAGGCTTCCCAGATGGGGCCAGCGGGCGCCGCGTTTGTCCCTCAGGTCGCGGTGGCTGACCAGCGTGACCGTGGGGACATGCGGAGCAAACGCTGGAGCAGGGGAAGTTTTGGCTCTGAGGTCGCCTTTCCTTCGGTGCTCCAAGTAAACCTCGCAAGACATGTTTGTCCTTCAAATCCTCGAGTGCAAATATCTCAAAATCCTCAATTACTTCGTGAGGTGAAGACCTTCAAGATAAGATGCCAATGTGGAGGACGTTAAAATGGCATTCGGGTGCAACAAATATATTGAAGTCAGTCTCTGTATTCCTCTACAAGTTCCACCATATTATTGGTGTCTCCCGATGGACCTTCTCATCCATGTGCCCTTCAGGCAGTTTCCCCTCTGATATGACAGAACTAGTTTGTCTTTGAGATTCTAGCACATCCCAATCTGACCCAGTGGAACTGCAGGGGCAAGGACCTACAACTATAAACAGAGAAAACAAGAACCAAGGTTATTTCCGTTTCTGTCTTTCACCTCTTCATCATGTTGGTCCTTGTCTTATTCCTTGGCTCCTCCTTTTGGCATTTTTAATTGCTGTTAATGAATATTGGGAAGCATGTGTTGAATCACTTGAGTAGTCTTCGGTCTCCTTTTGCCGCCTCCTTTGACGGCACTTGGCTGGTGTTGTGCGTAGATCTCCTCTGGTTCATCTTTTTCATGAGGGCATAGTTCTCTGTGGCAGCGCCTTCCAGAAATGAGTGTGTGAAAGTGTGTGTGTCACTAGTAGGTCAGCCTGTCTCCTGTCGGTTGGCTGAGGGGCTGCGCTCTCATCTCAACCCTCCTCCTACACTGCCTGAAAAGAGAAGTGTGTGTTCATATGGTACAGTCAGTATCAGTGTTTGTGCGTGCTGCCGGACGACACCCCCCCCACCCCTCCACTGTGCAACAGCTCTGGCTGCTGTGATAGCAGCAGACAGCAGGACCCGGGCTTCCATCTGCGCTTCCTCTGTCAGGAAACAGCTGTTTCTGTCTTCCCTCCTTCCCAGGATCCTCTGCTTCTGTGCACCTTGCTCGGTGGCCAGAGTGATGGTTTCTTTTACCCCAGTTAACAGGTTAAATGGGAATACTCAAAACGGCGCAACAATCCAGCGATCCAATTATTTTTTGTTGTGCGCCACCATGTGTGGTGTATTTGATTAAAAAAAGCTGTAAAATTAAGCTCTACATTGGCCAAAAAAATTTGCAGTCACGCTGGTGGAGGGTCACTGATAACCAAATCAGAAATAAAACAAAGAAGTAATTGTCATACTATATTAACATAAAATAATAAATTAACATTATTTGTTATCTGTTAAAATCGAGAACATTATCGGAATATACTGTGAAGAAGGTGATGATATAAAAAAAACACAAAATAAATAATGCACTCCTTTTGATATTTAGGAAATAAGTTGCTTTTTAGGAAAATAAACATGCTGAAACTCTTCTGTCTTTACAATCAGTGAAAGCAAAACAAACATCCTAAAGCTGGGACGGCTGAAAGCAGCTCCCATGTGAGCTCATGTATCACTGTAGAAATCACCTTCTTGACTTTTCACCCACACACACACACACACACACACACACACACACACACACACACACACACACACACACGCACACACAAACTTAATTCCCAGGTCATGGCCAGGTCAGTACATCATAATCGAAACAAATTTATGTGTAACCCCAACCCTAAGGAGCTGAAAACTTAAAGTCACTTACACCCCCACAACATGAGTGAAAACCCAGCATTTGGGGCCCCCATATGTACAAAAATAAACACAAACACGGTTGTGCAAGCTCGTATATTTTTGTATATTGACAAGAGAAGTGAGAGAGGATGTGAACACACAGATGTGCCATGCGGCTGGTGAAACCAACATGCATATGGTCATCAGTCGTGAGGAAGTGAGACAAACGTATGTTCCTCTCAGTCTTTGGGTGTTGTACAGAGAGAGATGGGGGGTATTTCTCTTTGGGTATTTCTTCTTCACAGCGTTTTCACTAAATTTAATAAATGTGTTCCTGGAAAAATCAATAACCTGTATTAATTGAAGGAACATTACTGAGGAAAATAGAAATACAGAAATCCAATGTTGTACAGAAACAGGTGGCAGGGCAGTCTTTTAATCATTAGTCTTTTATAAAAAGAGAAGAAATATCTATGTTCACACATTTGTCTCTTTTAATAGGAAACTACCTGCTTGCTGTGCAGATGACAGAAACGACTGAAAGCAACTAATGCCAAGTTTGGAATATGTCTCCAGTTCTGAGTTTCAGTTGATTTCCAATACGCATTGCAAGACTGAGTGGTAACAGGAGGTCATGCTGTTTTTCTAAAATAATCTTTTTTTCCCCTCTTCTTTTTTAAGTGTCGTAATATAAGGAGGGCATGATGTTACTTGTATAATCAATTCGTTTCACAATGTACTCAACCTTAACTGAGCTTTTGATAAAATATCATCACATTTTCAGGAATCAAATGAGTATTTCATCACGAACTACAGCTTTATTTTAATGTGTCAGTATTTTCTCACAAGCCTAATTGGTGACTCCATGGAAGGCCAATCTGGCTCTGATCCGGGCCTTTTGTCAACAGGCTAAAACATTTGCCAAGAGTGACAGATTGTACTAAAAGTCATGTAGCGTTAAACAGACTTCACATTAATTAACTTCTTTTTTTTTTCTCACGCTGGAAACATGCCTGCTCACGGACTGTTCCTCCCACTGTCCAAAAACATGTACTCCTAATTAGCGACTCTAAATTGCTCGTAGGTGTGAGTGTGTCAATGATGTGTGCATCATCTGTGATGGACTGTGACCTGTCCAGGTGTATTCCTGCTTCTCACCCAGTGGCTACTGGGATAGAATCCAGCACCCTCAGCAACCCTGATGGGAGCAAATGGGGAGACGATTTATCATATGTTACCCTTTTTAGCTTGGTGTACAGAAATGAAGATAACAAATGAATCCACAAAAATCAGCTGAAGCTATCAATTAACCATGGACATGCATCACAGCAACAGTGATGAGTTAAAATAGATTTTCCGCTATCATACTGTACTAATACAGTAACTTCTCTTCATTTTAGCAAAAATGCCCATCCAGGTATGCACACAAATGTGCGGGCACACAACCGCACACACCATTCTGTTACCTGTTATAGAAGCCCGTGCTCCTTTGCCCCCTCCTCTCAAATGTTGGCAGGTATAGAATGAGTTTTTGGGTAGGGAGAGATAATGATTCCTCCATAATCACCAGAGGCCAGCTCTGGTTCTGGCAGGTGCTATCACAGAAGCGACCCAGTGGTGCCTTCTCCCCTGAGATAAGGTCAGGAGGACGGTGGGGGGAGGACGGGTGGAGAGAGAGAGAGAGAGAGAGAGAGAGGGAGAAGCAGGGAAGGAGAGGAGAACTGGGGAGAGAGGGGCAAAACATGCTTTACAGGCGAGTGGCTAGCCTCGTCTTATCTCCCCCCAGCGGCTGCCGCAACTGGCTTCCAGATGCGATGGGCCAGAGCAGCCGTGTCAAAGAGATCCCTCTATCAATGACATACAGGCTCCCCTCACCAAATACAGACCCAGCAGGACGACACACCAGGACTTCATTATAACTCACATCAGCATGCAGGAGAGAATTAAAATAACTTGCAACTTTGTTGGTATATCAGAAATACAGACACACCATTAACTGTCCCATTATTAGGCACGCACCAATGCTGAATCCCGCTGAAAAGAAGCTCTTTCACCACGATGGTCACAGTTTAGACAAAATGTAACCTTTCACCGAGTACAAGGAAAGTAAAGCGTGTGAAAGTCAGCAGTTGGGACAGCTGGCATCTGGCGATGAGAAACCAGCCATATGGTGAAGTGACTTGTCTACCTGCGAGACACATGGCCACCATTTACTGGCTGAACTCCTCAACCCCGCAGCCATCAGCATAACCTTTGGAGGAACCACTCACCGCGGGGCTGTTCCACAATTAGAGGCACTTAAAGGCTTTACTTCTTATAGAGCTGGCGAGTTTAACTACAGTTTATATGAGAACTGGTGGAAATGGGGGAAATAGGTTAAAATGTGCTTTTTTTTTCAACTGTGGGGGAGATTCAGTAAAGGTCAGTATTAGAAGAGTGGCTTTCATTCAGGAAGCTAACACACTTTGTTGCCCAGGGGTGCAGTGATTATAACCTCACCGCCACAAGGGTCTGGGATTTTATCCAGATATCTGCATTTTACTTTTTTTTTTTTTTTTTAAAGCCCAAATCAAACTCCCAATGAGGGTCATGTAGGGTGACCAGACATCTTTCTCTGCCTGGACATGTCCTCTTTTTAAGACTTAAAAAAGTGTTGATATGCTGATGAAAGATGCTAAATGGAAAAATGTAATAACCCATGCTGAAGGTAAGTGGGATTTCTGAGATGTCATAACTTTCTGATGGAAAGGCCCTGTTGCGTCGCCCACCATTATAAGGAATTTGGTCATGTATGAGCACCACAGACCTGTGTTTGCAAAGCAAACAATCCACCTTGTGCTCAAACCTTGTGAACAAACGGATATGGAGAACTGCCAGTAGGAACTGTGTCACAACAAATGCTGGCCTACAGTGATATTTCTTCTTATCTTTGCTGCAGGCAAATGTCTCCAGTACTCTCACAGTTAAATCCTCGGTCAATAAGACAGTCTTTGGTCAAGGAGGCTGCCTCCTCCTTTTTAGTGGTCTGACCTGCAGAGTTTTTAAAAATCCGGGTATCAGTGTTTCATATGACATTCTTCTTACTGATACGCATCTAACATTCTGGTGCTTGCTTCAGTTTATGACAAAAACTGTGTCCCAATAACGTGCCAAGATTTTCAAAACAGTTGGAGGAAATGTAGATGAGTTCCTCCGAGAGCCACTTTCTTTATTTTACGCCTTGTTCTGTTTAGTCTGCCTTTACGATAGTGCTGAGACAAACAAGAATTATTACTGTCATGTTTGCTACAAACAACTGCCAGGGTAAGCATTAACCATATTGGTAAAGCTGTAATTGCTGTTGTGTGCCTTACCTCACATGGCCTGGAAATATTATGTTTTTAGCAAAAGCCTCACTCTTTTGAAAGTAAAACAAGGCACTTCTAAATCAACTGGATGGCCGAATCATTGACCTTCTGCCCACAATAAAAATTAAAAATGCTCAGCGTGCAAAACAAAACAAAGAGAGGCTCATGAAAATTAAAAAGAGATGAAAAATCTTGGTATTATACCTGCAGACTGCTTCCATCTATCATGAGAAGTGCGCACTAGACAAATAAGTCAGCCGAGGCTTGTTCACCTTCCCTCTCAGTGGTGTTTTTAGAATACACACCTGTTTGGCACAGACAGCATTAGAAAAACCTCCAGATCCTAACAGAACTCTATAAGTTAAACCGTCCCCATCTGTCACAGTTGAGCTCCACGCAGATGCACGCTGAGTGCCTTCTCTCCCTTATCCTTCCTACAGCAGACTTGGCGCTCATTCAAGAACTGTCAAAGCACACCTGCTAAATTAAGCCGGGTTCTCATACGCGCTCCGGAATGAGCAGTGCCTACAAACGTGCACGGACTGACGCGCTCCTGGTGCTGCTCATGGTGATATTAAACTGATGTGGGCTGATAGAGTTAAAAGGAATGTAAAGTTAATGTTTCAAATTTGTGTGTGTAAATCCCCAAACATATAGTCATAATCCTATTCTTTTAGTGCTTAAAAAGATTGTATAGCAGCACTTCAAGGGCACTATGTACAAATCTGAGGAATAATGAAAGCAAAGTGAAAATAATGAAAGAAAATATAAAAATAATAGATGGAAAAAGTAAATAAAACACAGAACATCTTGCAGCCCTAAACTTAACCATGGCTCCTACTGATCTCCACTGATCTTGACCCCTTAAAACAAGCCTCACCCCCTCCTTTTTTGGCTTGTGGCATGCATAGGCGCTGAGTTGCTCTAAATAGGTGCCACTTTGAATTGGAGACAGATGGAAACGAAGGTTCCCCACAGAGTGGTTCCCCCGCAGCTGTGCCATGTACCCGGTGCAAGCGAGTGATGACAGCTCGGCGAGGGTGCACCCAGAGATATGGGAGAGAGCACCGTCTTGGCCTCACTCTCTCCCTTACAGACGCACAAACGCATTTGCACGCCGGGCCAAGGTGCAAATAGGAAGGGTGTTAGCTCCAATAGCAGCCTCTAGGAATGTGAAAGTGGAGATTTAAGTGAGGAGACAAGCGATAGACTGCTGCAAGACATCCCATTTCCCTTGCTCTATGATAACAACAACAAAAAAAAAACACAGTTACCAACATGGGCCTTATACACAAACTATACGCACACTCTGATGTATAAATCATGGCCCTTGCCAGTGACATGTGGGTGTTGAGTTGTGTCTGTCTGTCTGTGAGCATGTGGGGTGGGCTCAGTTTCTGGTTCTCCAGATTGGCACACCTGGCTCGGATCATTTCATACCTCTCACCTGCCTGGCATTTCCTCATCACCACCACCCTATAAATGCCCTGATTTCCTCATCATCCGGTCCCAGCTTGTCCCACAATCGACCATGCGGTAACGCTTCTCCCTAACAATTCCGAGTACTTCCTAGTGTTTTTCTTAGTCTCCTATTTCTTGTTTTTGTGCTCTGTTGTTCCTGATTTTTCCTATTGTCTTTTTAACTTTGGCTTTGATTTTTCTCCTCCGCTTCAGTTGCCCACCTGTTTGCCCTTTAGCCTGCCCACTGGGCCAGTACAGCCAGCTTTCTGAAAAGTGACCCATCTTTGAGCTCATCTCTATTTCAATAAACGCCTTTTGAGTTGGCCTACCTTGTTGTGTCTGCATTTGGGTCTGCCAGTTCGGTGAATCGTGACATAAATGGCACAATATTGTGTAGTTTTGTCCCCTATCAAAAAATCTTTTCAGTTAATCTGTAATTTTTAATTACATAACTCTAAAGAGAAATCAATAGAGTACATTTTTCCACATTTTATCTGATTAAATGGATAACTACATCGCGACAGCTTAGCTTTGTTTTGGCTCTATTTCAACGCCTCATGGCACCTGATCAAACCCGATTATTTGATAATTTAGGACACGGCTCATATATTGTATCTGCATTTAAAACCTCCACTGGCTCACTTTTGCAAAGTGCAGTGAAATCATACCCCACACTCCCAGGTCATTGACACTGTAATTTGATTCAAAACATTCCAGTTTTGCTAGTGCGGGTATGCAAGCAGGAAAAAGAGAGCTAAGGAAAGATCAAGACCTTCAGAATTTACCTGCAGCTAATTAGCCATGTCTAGCTGCCTGACATATTGTGTTTAGGATCATGTATATTTCATGAGCTACAAGGCTTCCTGTAAAGGTCATTGTGGAAATTTCAAATGAAGAGACACCTTTATTCATTACGTCTATTTGTTTGAATTATCGTCATTTTTCATTTGGACTAAACACAAGCTATGACAGTGCATTGGAGACTTGGTAGTGTTTTTGGAGTCGTTGGAATTAGCATATTCTTTCTTCTACTAATTGATGATACCTTGGATTACTTTATGCATATCCGTGTGTGCAATCATGTTTCTGTCAGTTTTGTGCTGAGGGGGATGAATGGTGTGGAGAGATTAGGGCGAGATCGGAAAGTTTTGGAGCGCTGCTGCTCATTAGAGCTGTATTTTACACATAGAAAAGCAGTCGAGGGAGTAGTTCTGTTTGATCTACTTTGCATAAACCAATCCAGTCTAACCCTGCTAGTGAGGAAAAATCAATTAAATTCTCTGTAATTGGACTGACAGTTACTCCAAAGCAGAACAACAATCAATATTAAAGATGAAAAATGAAGCCAAAGGGCAGCTCATGCCATTGATTTGCAGAGAGAGGAGGAGGAATCCAAATATTATTGCCACATAGGAATATGAGCTATTGAGCTCCTTAATGTTGTTATTGTCTAAGTATTGGAATGGATAGGCTGGAAGTGAGTATGGGCTGACAGCACCAATTAAGGTGCACTGATCTGTAAACAGACCTGGGTCAAGCGTTGTTCGCAAATACTTTCTGTGCTTTCTTTATTTTTCTTTGCAGGCAGATGGTTTGCTACAAACACACCCAGTGACTCTTCAGTGCAACCTTGCTCTTCTGTTCATCCAACTCATCTTCAGTGAAGATGCGACTTTTACTTTACTTTCGGTTCAATTCAGCTTTATTTATATGGCATCTCTTACAGTCAAAATTGTGTCGAGAACTCACAAACAAGCAACGGTAGCGGCAATAAAACTCCCTTTGAACAGGAAGAAACCTTGAGCGGGACCAGGTTCATAGAGGATCCTCCTGGAGAAGGAAGAAAGAGTATGAGACCACACATACAAAAATATCATATCTGCCTTTAACATGTCCACTTGGTGTATGTTTTTAAAAAAATATATACTATCAATCAACATTTTCATAGGATAATATTTCTATAGAGTGGATTTCCAGCTATGTTTTACAGCATGTTTGATTAAATGACTGGTCATTGAAGAGGGCAGAGTGACAAAGCTGCAGTCTGGTGAAATAACAATGGATGGGTGGATGACTGGATGTTGTAGTTTAGCTTCTGTGCGGTTATACAGTAGTCACCCAGCATCCCTGATGGTCATCAGATCAATAGTCCTGGACACAAACCATGATCGTGAGATAATGTTTCCAGTCAGGATCCTCTCCACTGTTCCGCTGTAAAACAAAAACTTAATGTAGGCCCGGAAATTAGATAATTAATGAGCTATTAGCGTCCACAGAGGGAAAACACCCTCCGGCGCTGACAGTCTTACATCCCCACAGCCATAACCCACTCTTTCCACCTCTTGTGTCCTCTCTTGCCTGTCAGCTTATCAGGTTTCTGGCAGGCACTCTGATCAGGGTTGCTAGGTGCTACCCAGATGTTTGTTTGCTTCTTATCCCTCCTCATGGTGTGGCATGCAGCATAGCGAGCCCCAAGCCCCTCAGTGTACCCTGTGTGGAGGAGAGAGATAAAAAAAAAAAAAAAAAAAAGAAGTCCATGAAGATTGCAGTCAGAGACGAGGCAGTCGTCACCAGAGCAATCTGAATGCCCTTCCCTCCAGAGAGGAGACAGTCAGGCACTAATGGGACAGAAAAAGTTCCAGTAACAGGAGGTCTGCCTCATTTTTTCCATGCTTTAATTGACCTGTTAACTTCCAGACCTGCTTCATGCCTTTATGAGAAACTTCTCAGAGTCAGCACCTGTATCTATGGTCATTTTGGGACCCCTCCCTATAAGTGTAGAGTGCTTTTCACCCTTGCATTCTCATTAGCTGCAGTGTTGTTTGACTGGTAGAAAAACATCTTTGGCAATATTAAGTCCTCAGTATGAATATTAAAGCGCAAACTTTACAGTAGAAGTAGAATAAATAAATCTCAATACATTTGGAGATTGGAACAGGCTGATGATGGCCTCCTGCTCCGTACGGCATCAAGCAATGATCTCATTATGTCCTGGCTATTTGGTCCTTGATGGGCAAATCTGTGTCCACAACTTCATGTAATGGAAAAGATTGGGGGGGACCCCACAAAAAGAACACAAGCATAAAGAAGACAGGCAAAATTAAAAAAAAGAAAGAAAGAAAGACTGGCACAGAAAGGAGAAGAGATGAGAGACAGCACAGGGTCTAGTAGAGGGAGAGGAGGAGAAGGAAGAAGCGAGTAAATAGTCAGCAGCTCTAATAGGAATATCAAACCAGTGAAAGGTAAACAGGCTTCTCCGGGCAGATACAAAGGGAATGTGGCGGCTTTGAGAGAGCTGGAGTGCCGGCACGCCACTGTGGCACCGCGATAACGGCCCCGGGCCTGCCTGCATCCCAGAGATAAGGCCGAGCACTGGCATGTGTCGCCCCTGATCCCAATTTCACAGTCAATATTCATCCAGCCCGACAAACAAGCAACATTTAAGATAAAAAATAAATATAGAGTCCTTCTGCTATTATCTTCTGTTTATTAATCTGCACACAGCACCCACTGCCTTTTAAACAGTAGTAAACACCCAGCCCTCCCCTCCATGCTCTCCCCTCCCCTGTCAAACCCCCTCCCTTTCCCTCCTTCCAGGCACTCCACTCCTCCTCCCAGCCCCCCTCTCACCCCCCCCTTTCTCATCTCACCCCCCCCACCGTCATCCTGCACATCTGGGGATTTGCATGGCTTCGCTCATTCTTCTGCAATGGCTGCAGGCATATGTGTCTTTGCATGCGCGCAAAGCGTGTTTGTTTGTGTCTGTGTCTATGTGTGTGTGTGTGTGTGTGTGTGTGTGTGTGTGTGTTCCCACACCTGCGTATGCATATGTACATAATGTTGTTCCCAGATCTCCCTCAGATATGACCGTGCTTATAGAAATGGCTGTTAGGACTCTTTTCCCCTCACTATTGCAGCAGCAGGTGCGTTTCAAGCATCTTTGTGAGCGATGTTTGCGCACTCGCGTGTTCACATTTTCTGTCTGGCCCCAGCTGTGAACTCGAGCTCCCTCTCCGCTTCCCTCTTTGCATTCTCCATCCTTCACCTGGCGCACGCAGACGCCACGGCGACAAGACGGTCTAAGAATAAACGAAGAACGTTTAAGAAAAAGAAAAAAAAAAAAAAAACAAACTCAGAGAAAGTGCCATTTTTAACCACTGAATATTAACACGAGGAAGGGGGCTTAGAGGGGTTTGGGGGAATTTATTCCAAATTTTTTTTATTTTGGATAGTCCTGCTAAAATAAAGTTCAATGCTGGATTAAATGTCTTGGTAAGATTAATATTATTTTCAAGTAAAAGCCTTAAGCTGCTGCAGACAGACCAGCTGGGCTCTGATTACCATCTGCAACAATCACAGAGGAGGAAACCAGGAGCTGCTGGCCTACAGCACGCATTATTTCTTTGGCAGGAGGAACTGCTGCGCTCTTCAGTCATATTTGCTCTGACGCAGGTACAGTAACAGCCAGAACAGACCCTTTGTAGTTCCTCTGCCTGTCCTCTCTATTCTCCAGCAGCTGGACCGCTATCAGCCTGATCAGTGCTCTTTATTTCTCCCTGACTGCCAATCCTCAGCTCACCCATCATCCTTAATATTACACCTGACCCCCGTCACAGCTCGCTTGCTCATCTCCTCCTGTCTTTGCGGCCCTCCCCTGCCCTTCCTTTCTCTCCCTGGTACAGACCTGTCCATGGCCGGCCAGCTGGCCATATCCCTTTAAATCTGGCCCGGGCTGAGCCGCTGTCTCCAGGAGATTACTGCACACTCTCCGAGGCTCCACAGATGGGAGAGACAGGCTGCCAGCTGGCACCGGGACCCTCTCTATCCTCACTGGAGATTGGCCAACGGGCCTGGCTCTCTGCTCTGCACTCTGCCCATTCACACTCCCGATAGCTCTCCTTACATATCTCCACACTCTCTGCTCCCTCCACTGCCCCCATTTCACTTAAAATTCTCAGGGATGAGAGGACAAGGCGCACCCCAAATTAAATTTACATAAAAACACACATAAAAAAATATATATATCATAGAATGGTAATGGAAGTGTTATTTTAATATTATTATGTCAGGTGTCACGAAGTGAAAAGAGAAATTATCACGCAAATGGTGCAGCCTTTGATAACTCATTAAAAACTTACGTTTTTAGATACATGGGGGAAAATGTGCAAACACAATGGATTGCACAGGCTTGTCTGTTGCCCTTCATATGTGATAATGTAATTATATGACAGGACGTCAAACATCCCCGACAGAGTGGACCCAATGGTAACAAAACATTTCACTGTTTGTCCTTCAGGGGCCACTTTCTCAAGTTCATTATCCCCCATGTGTGGTGCCATGATAAGACCCAAACCTTCCAGTGTTGTAAAGAAAAAAGCTGCCATCGAATCAAATATACTGCATGTATATACGTGTGTGTGTGTGTGTGTGTGTGTGTGTGTGTGTGTGTGTGTGTGTGTGTGTGTGTGTGTATCTGTATGTCTATGTCTCATTATCCTCTCTGCCCTGTCATCTATCACCTTCCATAACAAGGAAAGACAATTTCATCCTGGAGGAAAAACATCAGGAAATATGTTTTGTGTTGGCATGACGACATGCTTTTTCACCTCGTGCCATTAATGCATCCGTACACAGTGCTCACAGTTGCCACTTTTCCATTCTCCCCCACTTCAGATTTAGCCCCCCGACGCGCAGCCAGACAGACCCCGCGCGAGTTAAACACAGGTATTTGCCTACGTGGACGGACGGCATTAGTAGCTGAGGGAAAAACGTGGTGAAACTTTTCTCCCCATCCTTCTGCCAGACCACCTGCTGAGCACTGAGATGATTACAGTGCGAGATTGCTGCGCCAGATTACTGTGACCCCGAGGACCCCTCCAGATGGACACACACACACACTCCACACACACACCCAAACACCTGGCATCTCATTTTATGACACTGTCTTGCCACCATAACTTTTTATACAAACTCTATACTTTGTGTTTTTACAAATGTCCCATCGTCTGTGGCAGGTTGTTGCCATGTGAATAAGTTCAGGGTCATATGTACACAACAGAAGCATACAGAGGAAATGGAAATTTGGGATAAAGGAGGATGGTTTCCAATAGAAATGAACATTTTCTGTAAATTGGTTCTATAAGCAACCTAAGGATCTATGAGTTAAAGCATTTACATTTATATTGTTAAATGCTCTTGTCAGGTATAAGCCTTGTTGGATAATAGCAACTCAGAATGCTTTCATTATATTTTTTCACACCCAGGGTCACTTGTATTATTAAGAGTAGATTTTGTGTCCACTCTGCTCCACCGGGACTCTAATATATAAATCGAATACAATCAGAAGACAAGTGAAATCCAAAAATATACTGACAATCAGTTGTAAAGCACCTACAAAACTGTGCACTGCAGCATCACATAACAATAATAAGCATAGAGAATAATTTGCATTAACAGAAATTACATTAAATCCTTATTATATAGAACTATACTATCCTTTTGTCTCACTTCATTTCATAATTGCAAAACAATATATGTATACACATCATAAATAATGTCAAATGCGATGATATGCTTTATTATTCTATATACCTGTAAGGTGTTTTTATCAGGACAGCAAAGAGTAAACGACTCATTCCAAGATGAATACTACAGAGATGAGACACACCAGCTTTCAAGAAATGCAAATATACATATAATTGTTTCGGCATGTCATTTGCACATGCACATTGTACATGCCTGGTGCATGGCAGAATGGTAGCCTACTGTTATCCCCACAGATTCTATTGAAATGAACAGAGGGAGAAGAGAAAAAGCAGAGGAGAGGTCTCTGTTGGTTGACATGACAGAGCATCACTTCATATCACACGTGATGGACTGTCATTACGCCTCACATCCAACTGCACATCTCTCCTCACCAGACTGTGGACGTCACATGATATCAGTGAAATGGAGGAGTTAACTTGAGGCTCTCTGTCCCTCCGTTCCCTTTCTCCACCCTCACCCTACATGCCACCTCGTGCTATAACACCCCCGCCACCGCTACCCGCCCCTCCTCTCTTGCCATGTTTGCAATAGCGAGGGCTTTGGAGGGTGGCACTCTGATGGCGTGAAGCCAGATGGCAGCCACAAGGCAGGCGACGTGGCGCAGAGTAACGAAGGATGCGTGCACGCACGCACACACACACAGTCAGTCACTCACACTTTCTCTCCTTAATGAACAGCCATGAATTATTCATCACACACTTGCACACACGCACGGCTCATACACAGCTCCCGTTAGCAGCAGAAGGCTCTGAGACTTCTTTCTATTTTATTATCATTTCTTCAGGCATTTTCCTGGGTTGTAAAGGAATACCAGGTGGTGCCCGACCCATCAAACTACCAACTCCTCCTCCTCCACACTTCCTCTCATTTCCTCCACTGTGCACCTTGTCCTGAGTCCTTGTCATCTCTCAGCATGTTTTTTTTATTTTTAACTTTTCCCGTCATGCCTCCTACAGCTCTGCTGCATACCAGCATACATAACAGAGGAAAGAAGCAAAGCAGAAGGAGGACGCTCCGAAGGTAGCCTTACAGGTCCTGTGCAGAACATTAACAGGGGTGAAGTCACAGTTTCGCACGCTGTTTTAAATTCCATAAATTAAAGATGTAAGATGGGAGATGCATGCTTACTTAAAGGTGGCCTAGGGATACATTACATTCACTACCATATTCAATGTGTCATTGAAAAATCATTTTTACTGTGCTTATTGTGCCAAAAGTTTCATCATTGCATTAAATATTATTAATCTGGACCTTAACTAAAATGCTAATCTAAACATAATTTAAAACATAACTAAAAGCTTTATTCATTCAACACATTTTCTTTTGTGTAACATCCTTGAGGTTCGGGAAATTGTTTTGCTTGAGCACACCAAATGTTTTTCTAAAGCAGAGTGGCTGAAGATTACTGAAACAAGCTTTCCATTTTAAAAGTTGATTTTAATTCATTCAAATTTTAATTTCCTATTCTTCACCTTAATATAGCTATTTCTCTGCTGCTATACTTACTAACTACAAAAGAGCCAAACCTCCGCTGAGCAGGTAATCTCCCCATTTATTGTGACTTATACCTATAGTACAGTATTATAAGGCAGTAATACAAGCTTATATAACATAATAGGTTGATTTATGATGACTGGCCTTTGATCCCTGGAAGCTCAAGGGTCAAAGTCCCTCTGGAATCTGGAACATTGCCTAAATTTAGTTGTCTCTTCCCCTGCCCATTATTAATGTTTCCTGAAAATTTATTTAAAAGCCATTCCTAACTTTCGTCTATTGCACATAAAATCTTATTAGGTAGGGTTATGGTTTGTGAATGGTTAGGGTTTGGGAAGATTTCAGATTTCCTTTACATTACATTTATTATTGTGACACTTCTTCATAAAATGAGTTGGGGTGGGGTTTTTTTTTTTTCCCCCCAGATTCTTTTTCTTTTTCCCAACATGGGGGATAATAGCTGTGACAGATATATGATGGATGGATAAATGAAAGCTTGCCCTCACTGTTCTGGGCAGGTTCTGAAGAGGAAGGAGTGTATTGTTTGAACAGAGGAAAGAGCAGAGCTCTCTGGGGAGAGGGAAGGATGGGAGAGTGTGATAAGCTGTTTGAGGATGAGAGGAATGATGGAAAAAGAAGTAAAAAGCGAAGGAAGGGGAGGGGGTTATAGAGTGTCAAGAGAAGAGGGACAGCCGACGCTGCTGTAGTAAAGGTCACCCGCCTCCCCTGTGAGGTTGAGTGGTATTTGAACCTCACTTTTGCGGGCACAATGTCTATTCACTGTCATCCCTGTGCCCGTGTGTAGGTGGGTTGTGCGCATGTTTGTTTAGGGGAAGCTTGACGGCACGGACCAGAGCGCAGTTTAATTGTCTGTAACAATGAGCTGAATCCTTCAGGATCTGTTGTGCACACACAAGCACACGCACACCTTTAGGCTGGGGATAGTCACGCTTTTCCACATGTTTATACATTAATGGCACTAAGCTGTGTGAAGCTGTTGTTTCGCCCTGATTTACAACAGTATTAGAAAAATAATAAATAGCATAATAATGAATCAGCAATAAAATGAGTCCTTATATTCTGGGAGCATGAAACAAAAACGGATGAGCAGGTTTTCCACATGCAATATAATCCTGACGTTATCAGGAGCTGCTGTATGAGTAAAAACAAATGGCTGCACTTTCATTTTTTTTCCAAAATCTGAGCTTCAAAGAGTATCTAAATGCAGCAGGAGAACCTTTGGAGCAGCACGTGGCAGAAGAACAGAAAGGATGAGAGTTATTAAGAAAAAAAGACTACAACTAGATCTTGTTCAGTTGGAAAGATGGAGTGATGACTGAAAGACTGCCAGCAGTCCAGCAAACAACAAGCAATGTGGTCACATATGAGCACTCAGAAGATTGTGGCTTGTTTGCTCCTCCCACATGGACCTCTCTCTCAAACCATCTAGATAAATGAACCTTTGAACGATGATCATTTTAAATACCTCAGGGTGAGCATGTGACAGAACCGGTTGGACCAACCCAACCCTGGACCAACACACCGGTACTACTGATTTCAGGCTCCCCCTCAAGGGGCTCAGCGACTCTTAAACCTGCACCATCGAGAGCATCTTGTGTAGGAGCATCACTCCATTGGGAATTGGGAAGCTGAGCGGAAGTAAAGCGGGACCTCTTGGCCCTTAAAAGGGTGGTCCATTCAGCAGAGCGGACCATTAGAACCTCCCTCCTTTCTGAGGAGGATATTTGTGCATGTGTGTGTGGGGAGGGGGGTAAAGATGACACACTAAGACATATGATTTAATAATAACAGATAGATAAAAATAAAAATAAAATAAAATATATATCTTTTTTAATCTTTCAAACTCACAGAATACAATGATAAAAAAATACTGCATTTAGATCAAATTGCCTCTTGTGGCTTTTTTTGTGCCAAACAATCTGACAGGCAGTGGCAGCTACAAGCAAATGCTCTTTGTCAGCATACAGACGACCGCGCAGGTGATGTCTGATAAATGAGCAAAAAAAAACCCCAAAGTGTCAGATATTATAGAGTGCATCCTCGGATGGGCTTAATTTTTAATACACTGCTTGTTTTACATTTAAAACATGAGCCCAACTGTCAGAGTTTGGAGGTGAAATTTTTTGTGTACCATTTTAAAAAAAGAGAGAAAAGTTATTGTGTGGCTGCTTTTGCATCTTTATTCTAAACACTGACTCTCTTTATGTGAAGTGAAAATACAGCAGTTTGATTGGGGGGAGTGAGGCCATTGTTCTTGGTGCTTTATTTCTGTGAAAGTAAGTGTGACTAATTTTGAGAGACATGCAGAGGGTGGCTTATGTGTATGTGTGTGTGTGTGTGTGTGTGTGTGTGTGTGTGTGTGTGTTTTATCTGAGACAGAGGGAGCGATAGAATCACAAAGCAGCGGGGGGCTTGGAGAGAAAGATATTTAAGACACGGAGGGGGGACAGCGAGACGACAGTCATTATCACCTGGGCTTGTCCCCCTGCACACGATGCACCACCAGCACCTCATTTTCTCACCCTGCCAATCAATAGATCCTCCATCTGATTGGTTACCCCTGATCCTTTAAGAGCAGCGGACCTTAGTGAAGACATTGCTGGCTCTACTTGTTTTATCCTCTGACGTAACATCAATATCCCTCCACCTTTGCTCATTTACATTTATAAAGAACAAAAAGGTCATTTATGAGGGACACAAAGATCCTTTTAATGCCTCTAATAAAGGCTCTCTTTTGATTATCTCATTAGAGGTAAATAATTTCAATTGATGCCTGTCAAATCATCAAATCACTTATTTAAGAGTTTAAATTTTAAGAAACTGGAACTTGTGGGTTATATTATGTACATTTTGATAGTTTTAAATTAATCTATGCTCTAAGCAAAGGCTTTATACACAGAGAAGTCTACTGGAGTTATACCTGGATTTCCATCTGTAGCATTAATGCCATTTTAATGCAAATCTATAATAATAAAAAGAGGAAGAACAGCCTCTAAATAGCTATTTATTGCAAAAAAGAGAGATGAAACTGCTGACAGAAAAAGCAAAAATGTCTCACTTTAAAGACATTTCAACTGTTAAGAAACGTGATATTTACTCGATCTGGACACTTTAAAGCTTTTAAAAAACACATTAGACAAGTGATGTCTACGAAAGTTGCAGAATAAAAACATACGCAGAAAATCAATGAGCAATTTAAAGGACAATAAATTTAAGTTAATTGGAATCTGAACTCCACTTCAAAGAGATAGAGTTACGAAAGAGTGAAGCCTTTCAGAGGCAGTAATGCTCAGTGTTCCATCGGCTGTTGTTCTGCTTTGGGGTTCTTTAAAAAGGGGAAAAAAAGAGTAATTTAAGATTAAATGTGGTTAAAATCATTCTCCAATCATTCTCGATTCATGAACTATGTTGTATGTCAAATTTAAAAACAGGTTTGTCCCTATTAGGTTCTGTAAAGAGGCAGCAGAGGCCCCGCCTCTCTGTGCCTCTATCTTAAATGACAGTGTAATTGCAGGGCTGCTGGTCGTCGCCCCCCCCGCGGAGCTGAGATGAGCGCTTGACTGCATCAATGCTGACCCCTTGATCCCACCTCTCGTTTTGTCTTTTATTTCCACTCTGCTCATTTTCTGTCTCCATCCCTGTTAATGTCTGTCTATCTCCAATCTGCCCGTGTCCCTCTCACATGCTTTAAAGCATGTGTACAGTCTGCGCGGATACATTTCTTTTTTCAAGTAAACGCCCCAGCAGGGAGGTGGACGCGTGCTGGTTTGCGCCAGGTTTGTTAATGCGCACAGGCACTGCAGCCTCACTGCTGTCACCTTTATAGCTCTAACAATGACACGGAAATAAAGAGGGAAGCGGCGTGTAGCCGTCGTTACGCAACGTGTAGTATCACAGCAATGACCCCCTCTCTGCACAGAACAACACAATAGTGACACTGTGCTGACCCAAAAGGGATTTTACACAACACAGCAGTTTTCTGCTATTACCATTAGACACACGGCAGTGTTGCAGTCTTTAGATCTAGTGTGTTTGCGTTAAACAGACAAGAACAAGCCTTTAGGTGAGTGAACTTGGGCAACTAGCTCCAGAAACCACCCCCAACTGCTTATACCATCTTTATTGTGCAGCGCACGACAATATGAAAGTGAAGGTGTAAATTCCTGCAGGATGTACCAACAATGGAGAGAGCCATTGTATGAGGATGAATCAGAGGGATGGAGCGTGTTTGGACTGTAATTGAATATCAATCTGGACACTGAAAATACGCATTAACAGCTGGTATGAACAAATGTGATGGGAAATAGTACCTGCTGTCCATTAAATACAACAAACAACAAAACAAGAATACCTCCTGGTGCATCAGAATGTTTACATTTCTGGTTGTTTTCTGTGCTAGCTGATAACCGCTCTTTCGCCTCCCAGTCCTCCCAGTGGTGGGTTGCATCAATGGCATGTTGAACCTGTGCTTGGATGGTTGCACAACTGCATCCAGACCAACGAGGCTCAAGCAGGGTATTAAGGAGCAACATCCGGCGATCCCAAGTTGTCGTCTCTGGTGTTTAGGTAAGGGGGAGGTGATGCACTGGAAGCATAATTTCTTTTAGTCTGTTGATCAATACACACGGTGGGCAATCTGTGGTGGATCAGTACACTGATTACCGAGAAGCAATTGTAATCAGTGACCAGCTGTTCAGGGGACTTCATCATTCCAGAGGTGAGCACCATATGCAGCAGTTATTAAAGCCGGCTCGTCCTGCTTTATTGTGCACAGGGATGATGATTCATGATGAGCTGCAGGACCAGGAAGACACTCACCGATACCCTACGGTCCTTTAATGGTAGTTACACACTTGTAAGGTCTCCTCATGGCCCACATAAACAGAGACAGGTGTGAAGAGTTTGTGCCCTGAGAGTCATCACCTGTGTGACATGTGACCCCCCCCCTCCCACTCCAGGGGCGAGGGTGCTGGATGAATCACCAGCTCATCGCAGGGCCCTAACTGAGAATTTGGGTATTTGGAACCTTGCTCAAGGGTATCTCGGTAGCACCAACAAGGCGTGAACCGAGAACCCTCCACATCTCAGCCCAGCCCCTTACAGACTAAACTACCACTGAACTACCACTGCCCCCATTTTCATTTAAAACCCAGGTTCACCAGACTATGACATGACAGAATGGCTTTGACTGAGCTCAAAGATTCCTCGTGCAATCATTTGCACATAAAGGGCATAATTTTAAATTTCGATACTTTGTGGTTGACAGACGGATGGACAGATGGATGGAGGGACAATTCTGTCATTTTACGAGGCCAAAGCAGGGGAAACTTAATGATCAATTACTGACTCCCCTGAAAGCAAAATCCTTGCGAGCTCATAACAGAAACATCGCCGTCACGTTGCGCAGTCCTCCCCAAACTTCAGAGAGGTTTAAAAGAAAAAGCCATTAAAAGTCACGTTTGCCACTTGGTTTTAGAACAGATGTTGACATAATTACAGGTGGGGGGGGTGCCAAATTAATTTAAAATGTAATGTAAATTATAATGATTGACAGAGCCGCACTACTCACCACTCATGTACAAAGAAAGCGTGCATGCCCGCAGCTCATGTGGGTGCTGGGAGGAGCTCCGAGTAACGGGCCAGCAGAGACGGGCACAGGCAGATGTTAACAAAGGTGGATGGAAAATGAACCAGAATATATATATATAATATATATATCACAACAGTTTCAGCTTATTGGAATATATATATATATATATATATACACACACACACACACACATATATATATATATATATATATATATATATATATATATATATATATATATATATATATATATTTAATGGACAGTATTTAATGGACAGTTTACATATATATATATGTGTGTGTGTGTGTGTGTGTGTGTGTGTGTGTGTGTGTGTGTGTGTGTAAATTAAATGTTTTTTTTGAAAGCCTTTAAGCATTTTTTCATATACAATTTTGTGTGGTGCCGGCTTTACAGTAAAGAGTCGGTTTTTTTTCCTTGTACTGACTAATTTACTCATTGAACGAAATAACTCTTTGCATTTGTATACTGCATTTATATATTTAATTGGTGACAAAACATAAAGCACAGACTCTGTTTCAGTCAGTGTCACCACAACAATCTAATGAACTAATGTTTCAGAACATTTTCACAACATCTGCAGATGCGCTACGCACTAACATCTGCTGCACCCACAATGAAAACACCCACCAACCCGCCGATTCTGCCGTCTTGAGCAGGTACGACTCATTGCACACATCAAACAAAATCATCCCATTTAGATTGAAAAAAACAGCCACAACTGTAATAACAACTGTTGACGTGCTTCTGCTGGTAAGTTGAAAAAGAAAAATCTGCAAACAGGGGTGACGTGTTGAAATCCTCTCATTAGTTATCAGCTTTGTCTGCTGGATGCACAGTTTACATATATATCTGTGTTAGATTTGTCTTCAAGATAAATGAGGACATAATACATTATTTAATGTACTGATACTTATTATAGCACAATTTCCCTTAAACTGATTAAAAAAAGAGATTATTATCATTAAACATAGCCATAAAATACAGCTATGAAACTTACATTCTGTCATGTATTATTCCTTTTCATAACTGCATGTTTAATATAATTCCACACTACTTTTTAGCTTAGTATTGTTTCACCAATTCAGTTTTATTCATGCAAATCCTCAAAGATTTAATACAATTTCTTTATCAGGAAGCTGTTAAAGAATAAATGAATTCACAGTCAAGCTTTCTTTGAAGCAATAATGCTGTATACCTGTACGTTCCATCAATATGACTGTCATTTTTGCCAGTGTTGCCTGACTCTCCATCTCATTGAATTTGAGCACAAATTTTAGAATAAAAACACTTGTTTCCTCATAGAATTGCACACATAGAAGGTGAGACCAATGTGCAACATCAGGAACATGAAGCTTTTTAAGCAGACACCTAAGGAGCATTTGGATAATAATTTTAAACCTTGCCAGAGCTGTACTGATTTTACCTTCCTATTAAAAGCGTGACTGTGCCAGATTAACACAATTTTGAGTCACTGAGGTGCACTTTACAACCTACATTTCGAGAAAGAAGTGACAGGTAAACTCAAAACCTGCATGAATTACATGATTCAAAGCGCACCCTACTCGTGTTTTCAGTGTTGTTTTTGCAGTTTAAAGAGAACACTTTTCAATCCTTTTTTATACGCTAATGTTTAATATCACTTTTTTTAATTCACAAATTTATTCCACTGTTCTCCTCAACGCTTGCTACCCACAGCGTCACCTTGGCATATGGAGTATGCCCACCTCCACCCAAATTAAAACAAGGAGGGCAAAAATATATTTTCCAATTCAGCAGATGTGAGTCATTTCATCTTGTGATTCAAATGAGTTTGGTGTTTTGTGTGAACAGATGTCCGTATCCCACCTCCTTTATCAGCAT
Organism: Lagocephalus sceleratus; assembly: GCA_911728415.1. NCBI lineage: Eukaryota > Metazoa > Chordata > Actinopteri > Tetraodontiformes > Tetraodontidae > Lagocephalus > Lagocephalus sceleratus. The sequence continues at coordinate 5,801,262 of CAJVRN010000017.1, read as the reverse complement.
TAGCTGATTGGGTTTTAGCATGCCGCTTGCCACGCTCCTGCCTCACAGGTATGAACACACTAATCTGCCTCTGCACAGCTGTGCGGTGGCAAAAAAAAAAAAAAAAAAAAAAAAGGAGGGAGGAGAGGAGAGGAGAGCAGGAAAAAAGCAAGGGCAGAATGTAAAAGAGGGGAATGGCTGAAAGAGATGAAGGAAGAAATGGAGAGGGGAATGATGGTAGGTGGGCAAGACAGGGAGCCAGAGGGATGCTGGGGAAGAGAGGAGAGGAAACAAAGACAGAAAATAAAGGAAGGAGTAAAAGAGCCTTAAGAAAGAGGAAGCTTTCATCTGGCAACACTGAGGGAACAGGCAGGTGAGCGTGTGACAGTTGTGACTCTCAGATAATCCCTCAGTGACTTCCTGACCTGTAACACTTCATACAGAGATCACCTGCAGCACAACAGGGGGGTGGGGGGGGGTCACGCTGTAGCGGTGCGCTTCCTGCTTAGGGAGCGTGAGCTCGCAGGTGTGTGCACGTGGCCTCATCATCGCAGTGGAGACATGTTAAACATTGTTCCTCTGTCCTTCAAGTCTTGTACGAGTGCTTTGATTGGCCTGTCTGTGTATGTATGTGTGTAGGTGTGTGTGTGTGTGTGTGTGGACGTTCATGCGACGCCGGTCCACAGACCTCTGAAGCCTTTGTTTCAGCCTGCTACAACAACGGGGCTCTTTCTGCCCGCACACCTGTTCAGCAGACCTGACATCAGCAGCACTCAGTGCACAAAGACCACCTCTGCATCCCCCCCCCAGTGCGGAGGGGCAGGGAGGGAAATTGAGTTTGGATGGAGCGGACGTGGCGGGGGGGGGGGGGTCCGAGTACCGTAAGGGTGGTGACTGGAAATCAAATCCTCAGTATGAAAAATAACAAAAATAGGACGCGATGCTTGGCCTGCGATGACGAGGTGTAAGTGCATGGGTGCCACGTCCCCTGTGTCATTTTTCTCCACCCCGGGGGAGTTGATCGGGTGCACTCAGCTTGCGGGCTCATTAAAAAGCACCCATTATCCCGACATTTGCACGCATCAGATGCAAAACTAATTTACTTGTAAGAAATTAAAAGTTCATTTTAATTGAGCTCGCACTGCAGTATGCAAATTAGGAGTACATAATGTACATTGATGCGGAGCAGACAACACGCTGAAAATGGACTTAACCCTTTCTTATCAATATAGGCAGCAACAAAAATAGAAACAAAGAAACCCCAAGACGAACAGTGCAACGCATGAGAGGGGAGATAATTTATGCTTTTATTTGGTATTAATGAAAGCAGCAGTCTGGCACTTTATCACTAACATCAGTAAAAGTGTCACATTTGGTGATGCTTTTGAAGTCAGGCATGTGTGTGTGTGTGTGTGTGTGTGTGTGGGGGTGGGTGTGTGTGTGTGGATGTGGATTTGTGTGTCTGGAGGTCAGAGGTGAGGGATAAAATCTGAGGTCAAGCAGTAAATAGAATGGAACGGAGCTTTCATCCTTTGTGCGTGTGCATGTTGTAGATAATACATGCGTGTGTTTGCAGCCTTCTCCCCAGAGTTGGCCTGCTCGGCTTAAACGTCGCACCCTGACCTTCTTGACCCAGCACCGGCCCGTCAATAGCAAATAAGGTGTCAATAAACACAGTCACCTGCAGTGTCCCATTGTGGGGGCGGTGGAATGAGAATAGAGTGTGTGTGTGCGTTTGTGTGTGTGCGCGCGTGTGTGTGTGTGTGTGAATGTTGGTTTAGGTAATCTCCAGCTGCAGGGATCTTTTATCTCAAAATGAAGTCTCTTTTTTTAAAACCTGACTCCGATGTCAATGACATTCATTTGGATTTAACCATCTTTAGAAACAAGAGTACATTTTCTTGCAGCCAGGTGAGGCGTGAATGAGGCTGTTTGCCGTCCGCGCCTGCAGAGGAAAGATTCGACAGCATACAACAGGAAACAGGATTGCGGGATAGCGAGTCTTGCATCATTTCCTGACTGTCTTTCTGTCTTCCCAAACACAGATGCCACCAGAAGCCCTTGTCGGCGCCACTTTGAACATAACGGCGCGTTCGCTGCACATTACACAAAGTTGTGCCATGCAAAGTCCCTCGAGTCAGCCCTGACTCAGCAAAGCGTTTTCCCACAAGTGATTGTGTTTGGTAATGACAGGTGAGCACGGCACTCGCGGGGGCAAGGCTGCTTGGCACGCGGGGTCGACTGGAAGGCGGGCGCGCTGTTAGCTGGCATGTGCCGGCCCTTAATGAGCAAAGTGTTGATTTGGCGCCGATCCTAATAGGATCAAAGCTGTCATTTGGCTCCCTGGATGGCTGACAGGAGGCCAGGCCTGGCACGCCACCAAGAAGGAAGAGAGACGACATCGCTCTCGCAGCCTACGTAAGTATACATAGTCGGGCGCAGCCTCGCTTCCTTTGGCATTCGGGTCTTTGGCAACGCTCTGCTGTTGCTTTTGCTTTCCATTCTTCCATTTGCCTTCCTCTCTGCTTTTTTTTTTTTTTTTTTTTTATTTTGCACAATGCATTTGGCCACACAAAACTTACAAAGGAGTTAAAGTTCGCCATGGGAAGTAACCTCTTTGGACTGTTAGACTAATGTGCATTGTGCTATTTGTTTTTTTTGTTGTTTTTTTTTAATACAAATTAAAAAAGAAGCAGCTAAAAGCCGCCCTTTCGGCGAACCGTGAGTCACCGCCATCGAGGGCAAAAGGGGATTCTGTTTTTTTTTTTTTTTTTGTTTTTTTTTTACTGAATGTATTTGATATTATAATGTACTCCAGAGCATCTCAGCAGGCTTCAGCTCATTTAGGAGAATGATTTATTGTGCAGGAGTAAGTGGAGTTTATTTTGGCTTGGGAGCTCCGCGTGCCCCGAGGGCTTGTGATGGATTCACTCACAGACCTGCGTGCAATGTCACTTAGAGACGCGCAAACACGTAAGAACAGTTTTAAGATAAGTGCAGCCTAATACATGAAGGCTGCGCGGGACAAATTAAACTCTGCCTCTGAGGCAGCGGGGCCAGGAGAGAAGACAAAGATGCACAATCCTGAAAGCTCCTCTTCTGCTTCCAAATTAAAATTCTCTCTCTCTCAAAAAAAAAAAAACAAAATCATTATTTGCCTCATCCTTTTCCTCCCGCAGTCCAAATCCACCCTTTTTGCCCTCCACCCCCACCCCCACCGTCTCCTCTATCCTTTTGTCTCAAAATTAGTGAAGCAGAGTGCTCGGGCGGCTAATTATGTATTCAAATGAAAGAGGCTCGTTAATGTTGCACTGGGGAGAAGCAAGATGATTGGGAGAGGGTGATGGAATTGAAATGAGTGTTGGGGTGTCGCTCACTCGCTCCCTCGTTCGGGTGGCAGTGGGGGGAGAGGCAGTGGTGCATCTGGAACCAGCCAAGCACATCTCAGCAGATGTCACCTCCCGGGGGGTGACTGGAGAGCAAGGTGGGACAGAGCGAGCGGGCGAGAGAGAGAGAGAGGGAGGGAGAGAGGGAGGGAGAGGGTGAGGGGTAAGGAAGGAAGGTTGAACGAGGGGGAAGGGGGATGCAAAGAGGGAGCGGTGAGGTGGGGTAAGGAGAAGGGGGAGTTCAGTCAGACAGGAGACGCACACTTTACAATGACAGGATGGGTGGAGAGTAGGGAGGGGAAGCGAGGCAGGGAAGGAGGAAGGGGTGATGTGAAGGAGGGGTGGGGGCATATGGCTTTGTTTCTACAAAGGACACACAAAGAAGCAAAATGGGATGGTTAATTTAGCTCGAGAGAGAGAGAGAGAGACAGAGAGAGAAAGAGAGAGAACATAAACAAAAATAAGCTAATGAGCATGTTGTTGTTGATCTCGTGTTTCTGTACGCTTGTTCTGCCTGCTGCAGCTCTTGCATGTGTAGAATCACGTGAAAAGGTCAAAATACAATACACCTACACAGAAAGAGTGTGCAAAACACCATTTTCAGCATACATCAGACATAGCAAGGCGAAAGAAAAACTTTGCAAACATTAGGATGCCCAGAAACTGATCGTCTGAGGTTTAGTCCTGTATGTGCATGCATGCTTGCATGTATGTGTATGTGATATATAGAAGCAGGAATGTGAGAGGTGCAGTGTCTGTGTGTGTCTGTGTGTGTCTGTGTGTGTGTGTGTGTGTGTGTGCATGTGTGTGTGTGTGAAAACTGAAAAATGTAATGTTACAGAGAAATGCAGCATGAATGATGCACAAAGGCTGACACAGAGAGAGAGATAGGTTGAGGTGTCCATTCAGCCTCAGCAAGCCATCTGCTGTGTTTGTCCTTCAGCTGACATACTTCTCACCCATAGTGGTCCATACAGACACACTGGACCTGTGGTCTACACACACACACACACACACACACACACACACACACACACATATACACACACACATACACAAGCATGCACACGCGCGCACCCACTTCCACAGTGTGTTCTCTGGTCTTATGCTGTATTCATGAGGGCTGCCCTGCCAGCTTGGTACCCCGAGGCCTCTGGCCCTGTGGCCTGCAGCTATCATTAGAGAGCTCCTGTACTCTCATTATTGATCCCTGATAATGTTATGCATGCTCTGTCCCTACGGGGCACCTCTGGGAAAGGTGCGCCCCAGCCCACTGACCACCAGCTCTGCAATCCATTCGTAAGGTTGTTCCATCAACATCACATCAGTATGCGTAGTATCTATCTATCTATCTATCTATCTATCTATCTATCTATCTATCTATCTATCTATCTATCTATCTATCTATCTATCTATCTTTTTGTTTCTTTCTCTGTTTCTCCATCCCCTCCCTTCTCTGTTATTCTCTGACGGAGATGCATGGTGTTTCTAATTTGGCATGCAGACATTAATTCCAGCACAGCTGCTGCCTCCTCCTCCTCCTCCTCCTCCTCCCTCCCTCCCTCCCTCCCTTCCACCACCACAGCCCCCCCACCAACCTCACATCTCGTCCCCTCCCTCCTCCCTCTCCCTCTCCCCGAAGGCTTCTCTCTAATGTGCAGCTTCAGAGAGGCGCAGCAAATTAACACCATTTGTTCTGCGGAGCATGCCTGCTTCTCAACACTACAAGCATATCTTATGAGGTTTGTCTAAATGTGAGAGGGGGCAAGAAAGAGAAAGAGTCACAAATTTTGGGACATTGTTTTTGACGTCCGTCCAATTTTGCAGCTCAGGCGAGCTTTAGGCACATCTGTTTTGCTTTGAGAACAAATACTTTTAATATCTGTGAAGATACCCTATCAGCAGTCACCACGTAAACATTCCTCTCGACATTAAACCCCCATTGTGACCTAATGTCCATTTTGTCGGGGAAACGATGATTGATTTTGTGGACCGTGTGTGAGGGACGGACCAGGAGGGGGGAGGAGAAGTGCGAAGTGGCAGGAGCATCTGTATACTCCCAGACAGGTTATTTTGGTATTCACAGTCCGGGATAGCGGAGATATTGAATATGGCAGACCTGGCGTTGCATACTCTATCGTGCACAAAGAAAGACAGCTACATGCACAGAATCATTTTGAGCCACTGGCTAATTCCCACCTTCCCTTCTTGTCTTCTCTCTTCTTTCCCTTTTTTTTTTTCCTTCTTCATCTTTTTTTGGGTCTTTTATCTTCAGACTGAGCCACTCCTCTCCCATATCTTAACTCACACCTTCTCCCTCCCCTTTTCTCCTGCTTCTCTCCCAGATAACAGCATTATTAACTGGCCTATTTGACCTACACTCCTGATAAACTCATCCCACCAAGGATCCCTGCTTTTCTTCGCCTGCTGTTGAGTGGGGATTACTATCTCCTGGACCACAGGAGACCTCAAAGATTGAGTGATCAAAAAAAAAAAAAAAAAGACCTGGGAACAGAGTCAAGATACAGATACACGCTAATTACTGGAAAAATGAAAATGAAAAACTAATTGCAGTAACCAAGACAACTAAATATCGTATATTATTATTTAAATGTATTTTAAAGTCATTATTTTAATGAGCAGTGTACTTAAAAGTGTATTTGAGCTGCCTTTTGCACTGGAAATATTAATTGTCTGGATAGTTGCCTTCAACATTTTGTTTTGAAGTTGTTGCAAGTCAATAAGACTGACGCAAACTGCTGCAATTCTTCTTATTTTGTTTTTACAATTTTCTTTTTTTTTTTGGAGGGCAGCTTTCTGTTAACATTAATTATTTTTAGTCTACTAAATAATGATGGAAGAGCAGTTTTAGCTGCTAATTAGCCAGTGATGTTATAAAGCAGTTTTGGTGCAGGATGCGCGCCAGATCGTCGTGTTTCTCAGCTGGCAGAGAGCTGAATAAGCTCTTTACAACAGGTGCATGCTGGGAGACGGCAGGAGGTTCTTTCTGTGAAATGCAACAAATGCCGTGGGATTTTTTTTTTCTTTTTTTTTTTTTCTTTTAATGACATACATCAGTTGTTCGCTGTCGTACGAGTAACACACATAAAAGTTGAAACAATAAGAGGTTTTGCAGCGGGTAATACGACTTAACAGGCAGATGAGTCCGAAATTCACGGGCAGGTACGCAGAAGGGAGGGAAAGAGTAAAATTAAGTGTTGCTGCATTTGGAAAGTTGCCGCCACATCTGCTCGCCCATGATGTCAGTGCAGCAGCCGTCAGCTGTCATTTTGGACCACAGTCAAGTGAAGCAGAGGTACCTCCCGGCTCCCTGCCTCTCGGCCTCCTTTTGTGCTCAGAGAGAAGGGCTTCTCTCCCTCTTGTTTTGCCCCTGACCCTGAATGGCCTGTTTTTGCTTTCATTTATTTCTGTGTGTTTTGGTCGGGAGAACGCTAAAGGGTTTTCCACTGTGTGCTCGCTGAGTCAAAATACAAATGGGTGTGTACTGACTTACTGAGAAGTAATGGCCTCAAAACCTCTGTCCAAACAACAAGCTGATCCATCATGAAAAAACATGCCACTAACAGCCAAACAGGATACATTACTGTGGAACATTTAGCCCAATTATCACCACCAAACAAAGAATTTAAGTGTCCCAATGCATTAGGCAGGGTTGTAAATAATGGCATTGTATTTAAGCGCTACCATTAGGCATCACAGACAAACATCAGTTATTCAGCACTCCATTCACATTCCCCACCCATCTGCCTAATAAAAGTGTGGGGTGGAGGGACAGTGCAAAATCATAAAAGAGCGCAGAAAGGAGCGAGACAATCCATCGATACACCCACAAATGTGGACTTGTTTATGTATTCTGTCTGGAAAGAGAAACAGAAATGTGGTGAGTGACTCAAAGAGAAAACAGACAGGGGAGAAGATCCTCTATGTTCAACTGTTGTGCATCAGAAAGCCAGGCAGCAGGGTGATGAAATTAATAAATAAGAGGGCTCTGGTCTGTGCGGCACGGTGCTGTGCTGCGGTGCCTGGTTGCCCATGAATATTCCATGAGGCAGAGAGTGGGGAAGTGTGCTGCCTGGAACATCTGGTCGAGTCCACGGGGACCCTTGTGGCGAGAAAGCTGCAACTTCAGGAGGGAAGGAGGGAAAAAATGCCAATAAAAATGAAGGGGGGTGGGGGGGGGTGGGACAGCAGCAATCAGCAAGCCTCCGCATCATATGGTTGATTTGTTTTGCTAATTTGATTTTAAGACTGGCGGCCCCGGCTAGTACAAAACAAACCCAATGAACGAATTCAAGTCAGCAAAATAAATCCAACACAACGTCACCAGGGTCATTTTTTTTTCCCCTTCGGCATTGTGTTTGATCAAATACATATTTCAGGATGCAAAACCATACATGAGGCATGTTTGCATGCTGAAAAATTTGCATTCAAATTGTCAAGTCTCATTATAGGTAGACATGCACAGTACAGGAGCTGTTATGCTGCGTTGTGCAGCTTTTATTCAGAATGTGCTCTGGATGAGCATATTACATGTGTGATTAGGCTCGTACTTGCGTAGTTGCCCGCTGCCATGCTATCTTTGTGTTAGTGCGAGGCAATGTGTGATGAAAAACAACCCTGTTAGGTTGGAAATGTGAAGATGATGAAGAAGTACAAAGTGGGCCATTAGCATAATACACATGGCAGAATGCAAAGCAAAGTGCTACAATGATTGTGGCCTTGTTCCCGTGACTGTATTGCAAGAGCGAATCTGGGAAACTTTTCTCATATGGAGCATCAGCTCTATTCTAAGAAAAGAATCAATTCTGGTGTGTTTTGACGGCAATGGACATTGTCTTGTATACTGAATATCTTGGAGGGAATGGGTGGATATTTGATGTTGTAGCTCCTCAAACTTCACTGTACATGGTTTACATGATGCCTCTGCAGCCCCTCCCCATTCCAACTTTGATTTTTTATTTTTTATTTTAATCTTAACTTTCGAAAGACTCTGACTCTCTCTCTCTCTCTCTCTGTCTCTCTCTCACACACACACACGCACACTTTTGTCTAGTTTTTTTCTTGCAGCAGCTGATGGCTTTTATGATTGAAAAATAATCCAGTGAATGGCATCATTCAGACTAGAAGAGAAAGCTCAGAAGGGTGTAATGAAGTTTCCACTGAAACACCTCAAGGTTTTTGGCTTTGGAAAACATTTGACATGAAGAACAAAAATACCAACTCAATTTTTTTTCTTTTTTTTTGGCAATAAAATAGCTGCAAGGTTACCATAGTTATAAAACCCTGCAAAACGGGTTGAATGCAGCTTTCAAAGACACAAAACACGGCCCGCGGAACTTAATTAATTTGTTTGGCTTACTGCAATTCCACTTTTAATCTCTGTGAAAGTAAAACATGTTTTCAGCTCTGGTAAATCTGCGGAGTTTATTTATGTGATCCTTTCCCCCTTTATTTTCTCCTTCCTTACTTTATTCCCAGGAATTGCATATGCAAACATCATAATGCACAAAAAAAACAAAATCACATAATTATTTTTTTCAATTTTACTGGTTCATTCATTCATGGATCTCTTGTTTGACAACTGAGAGTTCAATGAATGATTGCATTTCTTTTGCAGGTTTTCCAAAGTACTACATTTTGTTTTTCTTGTGTAGAGGTGAGACCTCAAATCACCACTTATTTCAATTTCAAAAACACCACACTTGTAATAAAATAGAGTAAAGGTCAGGTACAAGTGGTATGTAATAACAACCAAAGCCCTTGTGGCGGAGAGCGGAAGGATGGGGGTCAGGGTGCTCTGTCCTAGATACCGGTTCAAGGAGATCCCCTCATTAGGCAGAGCCAACCCTGTGATGATTGGCCTTTACCAGTGAGCACCTGAGCACTGCTCGCTGGGTCGGCTCAGCCCTGACAATGGACCACCAGGAAGGTTTTGCCGACATGGCTGCTGTGCACCACTCAAACATGTTTTTATTTAAAACTGCGAGCCAACAAATATTGTTTTGCTGCACCATTTGGTCATTTGTTGGGTATTTGTAGATGTGTGTCTTTTCGCCACCGATCTAAAATTTTAATGAGCTGTGCGTCACGTTGCACCATTAAATGTCTGTTTTTCTTGTAGGTCGATGCAAATGACGTGCATTTTGACACGTGTTTGCTGCTGTTATAGGATGAGTGGAGAGCACAGTACGGAGGTGAGTAGAGGAATCCTCTGGTCCAATATGCACTGATGGATTGTCTGTTTGACCAATATATCTGTGGTGAGAGACCACATGAGTACACCTCATCAATCACTCACACACACACACACACACACACACACACACACACACACACACACACACCCTCACTCGCATGCAGCACATACACATCACTTCAGCCCTCATATTTCCTTTTCCACCTGAGACCTCATATTCAGAACAAAAAGGAACACACACATCTGTCCTTTACCCCTCCTCCACAACAGAGATGACCCCTTCATCTTCACCTTTACTCTTTTTCACACCCACACACAGCCGAGCAAGGAGAATCACTGTGCCCACCCCCACGCCCCGTGGCTTTGTCAGTGCTTTATAAAACTCATAAGCACTGTATGGCACTCCAGTGCATTTGGAAGCATGTCCTTGAGCTATTCACATCTAGGTTTATTAATTATTACAACCTGTGTTGATAATTAAAAAAAATGTGAACAAAGGCCACAGAGACAATTTTAATGAGGTACAAGGCTATTTTAAGAAAGTATTCATTGATTTTACTGTGGTTGATAATGTTGACTATTATATTGATATATAAAATGTAGTAATTACAATAAAGCTGCCAGTTCAAATGGCAGTATTTACGAGAGGCGTTCAAAGATATCCTCCTCACAAACGTTCTACACTGGGCTATAATTTTGCCACTGTTACATGCATATATTCCAACAGAAACACTGTTCCAATAGTAGCCGTTTAGTTGCAAAATGGTCTCTCGTTATAGCTTAGAGAATTGAAACTCAAGAATGAGAACAGCTTTTGCAACACAAAAGAAGAATTTGTACTTATCTGCATGTCAAAGAAATGTCACAGCTAAAACTATTAGGACAAAACAAGAGTAGGATTTATTTTCATAGTAATGTATCTGCAAGACAGATGTTCAGTCCGCTGTGATGTCATATTTCATTTCTCAAAGAAATGATTGAGTGGTAAAAATTGCCCAATAAAGTCTATGAGAAACATATCTTCTTTTTCTTCAGTCCTGAACTTCATTCAGTATGATTTTGGCACCTAAACACAAACTGAATAATTCTTTGTGCATTTTATTTCCTTACAAATTTTACACACAAAAGATTTTTATAGTTAGTAAAAACCAGTGCTTACTACCAGAAGGATCTGGAACAGGGATGCATGCCTCTGTGGTTTTTGGTCGGCGAAGTTGTGTCTTTGGACCATGAGGAAGCAAACCCCAGCTTTCAATGATGAGGTGAGACTCTCTGTCCATCTGGTCCCTGCAATGGTCCTTGCTGTCATTGGGATACTGGCATTTGGGATGTGCAAACTCGCACGGCTTACGCACACACCGTGCAATATGCTGCCTAAACTGTGTACACAATGCAACGCTCTTCACTTCTCCCTGCAGTCCCTCTATCGAATCAGCAATTTAGATGGGATGTTTTCACAGCAGACGCAAGGAGTAAATTAAAAGCAGTGGATGACAGAGAAACATATGGTCTTGTTCTCTGCAAGAGAAAAAACACAACAAAGATTAATTGATAATTGCTAGCACTTCCACCACCTCCAACGGGGATAGCTGTGTGTGTGTGTGTGTGCACGTGTGTGTGTGCAGACAGATTTCAAACAGCATGCCTATATTAAAAGGCCCATGAGGGGAACCTGTCAGACAAAATTGTTTGTATTGTTTGTCTGTAGCATCAAAATGCTTACATTTTTAAACTTGCCATCACGGAACAGAAAAACATTACTCATGCATGAGAGCTTTCAGGCACTTTTTGAGGTTTTTTTATACTGTTGAATTTGTGTCTCTTTGACTGAGGCTGTCTCTTGTTGTTTGTATTTGCATGTAGCCTGCAGCCCAGTGGAAGGTAGGGGAATGCAGTGTTAAAACAATGCTTGAGCATGATTAAACACTTCCAACCGGCAGGGTTGTACAAGGTATTCCCTGAAATATTGTTAAATCTCATTTGCGTCCGCATGCGTATTTGAGTAGTCCAGCGGTCAGTGAACCCTCCAGCTCACAACTGGACAAAATTAAACTGTGACATCAGGCAGAAGAAACTCCCTGCAGGAACAGGCAGTGCTGGACGGGTAGAGAGGGCAGAGAGAGATACTCTTTGATTGGATGGACAGATACTGTAGTGAAAGTAAAAGAGAAAGAGACAGAAAGAGAGGAAGCGAGAGAGAGAGAGGGAGGGAGTGAGGGAGAGAGACACCACTCAGGGGAAATCAGCTCTCTCCACTCATAAACAGATTCATCATCAGCTCTGACACACCACACACAGCATAACCATGAGCTTAAGTGCACAGAGGAAGAGAGAGGAAGTGTGTGAGAGAGATCGAGACAAGAACAAATACTAAGAAAACTGGTAATGTAAGTGTGTTTCTGATAAATGTGACCAGGAAGTTCTTGTGCATGCATCCATGCAAATTGTTGCATGTGCAGAGAATCTGCTTTAACTGGTGGAAGCAGGTGCAAAGTGTGTAGGTGCTAATTAAGGCAAGACATCCTTATATGTTCTAACTAAGGTTTTAGTTTTAGCGCACTGTGAGGGGGGAGTACAGTAGGCGCTGTGTTAAGGTCAGATATGTACATGATAATGGATGTTGATGGCTATCTGGGTGTGGTGCGCCAGCAGAGGACATGGATTCATGAAATGGAGGAGCAGAGGGGGTGCTATGAGCCGGACTGACAGGCCATAATTACCGCTCATTTTCAGTCATTAATCCATGGAGTGTGAGCTCTCACACTTAGGGAAGGATCCTGATTAATAATGAAGCCCCCCCTCTCCTACAACTACACAAGTGCAGTAAGATGTGCACCCGTGGACACAAACCGCGAGATGTGCAAGTATTAATAAAACTCGTCTGATCTTTAACCAAGGATCCATCTCAGTGTTTCAGGGTATTTACTTGATACCGATGAAAAAGAAAACCCCTTTTCAAAGAAAAATATTGAAATTAGGTACCACGTGCTTTTATTAATTCCCAGTCTATCATTTAGTTTTCCTCAATATGATCTTCTTCCTTCTTCCGGCTCTGGCAGTCTCCTTTGAACTCCTACACCAGTCCCCTGCAATGATCAAACTCAGTGCTCCCTGCCATCTAATATTTACCACAGAGAGAGGACATATTCAGTCGGTGTCAGCTGAGAGGTTGGTGCAAAGGTGCAACATGAAAGAATATGAATCATTTTAAAGTATATGAAGACGATTGTGAAGCGGAAACCTCGCTGTTCAACCGAGGGAGAGCATACGGAGCATGATCAGTTAGCGTTTTACTGAATGATGTAATATTTTGGCAAAGGATAAATAATGCATCTTATTCCCGATGCACAGTAAGAGGAGGAGGAAAACGTCAGACAGATGGAACATGAAAGAGTTCTCACTGTCATCCAAACAAGTCTCACAGTTCTTCACGCTGCCATCCTGCATGTTTTCTATTCAAATCCATGTCACGACTATGCAAAACTACAATGTTTAAATTACCCCAAGTATACACAGACCACAGATGAAAATGTGAACTTCTGTTGATGCATCACAAAAGCATGTAAATATTAGATAAGAAGCGTCATCGTGAGACAACAACCCTGGATCTGTCAGCCTTGACTCGAAAAAGAACAAAGGAGCAGCCGCATGCAAATCTTTTATTCTCAGGTGAGCCTTTTCAAAGACTGAACCCCAGCGGAACCCACCTCTGCCATCCCGGGCACCACCGCTGCAGGCTTCCCCGGTCACCAACCCGAAATGGCGCATGCATGCAAGGAACACCAGCAGCACCAGCAGAGACGGGGCCGGGACAGAGCTGGCTGGTCCCAGCTGGTCCCTGCTAACACATTCCACTGCACCCTAATGACAGCGGGCCCCCCAGCTTCTGTGACCCTGGCCCTAACACCCCTTCATGGGCCCCCAGGGATCCTGGAGGGCCAGGAGGGGTGAGGAGGAGGGAGAATGGGGGGGGGGGGGGGAGGAGAGGAGTGACACAGATGAGGGAGGACACTCCAGGTGGCGGGACAGCTCTGAGGGAATTGGAAGTCATGAATATATTAACTGACAGGAGGGGGAGTAATGAATTCAAATTAAATTATATGTGCCGAGCGCCACACGAACACGCGCAAACACACCGGGGATATTTCAAGGGGGCCGACATAATTACACCTTTCAAGAAATTTGATAAAAGAGAAATATGTGTAAGACAATCAGGGATGCAAAACACAGCTGCCAAACTTGGAAAGTGGAAAGAAAAGTATTTATGGTGTGTTTAGGTAGTGGTTTCTCTTTCCTGTTTTTACTTAAAAGGTTTTTATTTTGGGCAGTTCCAGATATATCATATTATCATATCATATATTTTTAAATAGATGTATGTGCGGCTATAGGCCCAGAGTTTTTTTTTCCCTGCTAAGTAGGCTGTTCATTAGACCCCCTGACCACATCAATAGATATTGTCCATGTTTCGGGCCAGGGATTTGGTCCTTATAGTAAACAGGGCTGACCCCCCCACAAGCCAGAAGGTTAGGGGGAGTCCAGCTGTCTCCAAGGGCTCAAGCCGACTGAGGCAGCCATGCAACCATGCCCTCTCGCCATCCCATCACCCACTTTGTCCCTCAGTCTGTTTTTGCTTTGCCAGGGGCAACTGTCATCCCCAAATCCCCTCTGCTGTGGTGTGGGGCCAGGTGACCAGAGGGCAGACGGCACTGGAGGATGATTAGTCTACAACAACAATCAGGACATGCAGCCCATGAGGTTGTCCATGACTGGGAAGGAGAAGGGGACGGATCAGAAGGGACGGGGCGGGGGGGGGCAGAAAGGGATGGAGGGTGAAAGGCTGGAAGAGAGAGGTCAAGATGAGGAAAAGTGTTGGTTTGAAGGAGGAGAGGAGGCGATGTGGGTAAGGCGGTTTTCTGCCCTGCCTGAGGCCAAATTGTGAACAGAGGGGAGAGTTCCTCTGGCCCCCAGTTCAGCTGATCCCATAAACATTATTCCAATCCCTGAATTTTGTAAAGTATTACTTTATCAATAAAATGCGAATATTTAACCAAAACAGGCCACCAGCATCGTCCGGACAGCACAAACATCCTGGAGTGCTGGAGGTTTTATATACTTTTTCCATGCAAAAATGTAATAATTATCTGCAAAACACAAACACAGGGTTGAATTAGCAGAGTTGAGTTGTCAGTGTGAATTAAACTTCTAAAATACAGTAATGGCCAGCAGTACATTTTCTGCACGTTGAGGCACAGTGTTAATTATGGATTCTGGAGACCAATTAAAAACCACAGTCACACTGGGCTTTGTTTCAAGGTTTCTATTATTTTCAAGAGACTGGGAGATGGTAGGAGATAAGGCACAAGGCAGCCCAAGATAAACGCACACTGAGATGATGCGGGGATAACCAGTTATCTCAGCTTTCACATGCCTTCAGCTTTGTCCTTCTTTTACCCTCCTTCCCGCTCTGCTTTTCTATCACTTTTAGATCTTTCACAAGCAATCTGTTTTTTTTTCCCAAGCCACATGTCCTCATGCCCTCTTTCAATGTAACATGCTTATATTGGAATGTTGGTTCGAATATCTCACCATCTCCTCGCACCCCCTTTGTCTTGCTTTTCTCTTTCCCTACAGGTCTTTTGACCATGTTGTCTTCATCTTGGCATTATCTCGATGAAAATAGCCTGAAACCTCAAACCTGGAAAAATATATGAGGATTCCAGCATAAAGCAATTTAAAAAGGCATTTCAATGAGAAATAGCTAAGTCAATGTCACCAGAAGACATGAATATCCATTTTAAACTTCTAAGAAATCCAGGACTTTCTATTTCAAAAGAAGAGTTGTAAAAGTGGAACTCGAAAAAAATCTTTCTTTCTTTGTGTTTCGACGGGGTGGGGGGGAAGGGGGGTGCTGGTGTCGCTCAGAAATGTATTTTGATCACAAACAATTTTGTACAAGCCAGAAACGGTATTGCGATTTCTTTGATACTCAAAAAAGCAGACAGACCTCAAGAAACATACATGAATATTTATCTTAAATGTGTTTCTTTTCGTATTCTCACTGTGGCATTGTTACCGTGGTTTGTGTGTGTGCGTGCGTGCATGCGTGTGCGTGTGCGTGCTTTATGCTGCAGATTAGAAGGTGCGAGACAGCAGATGGGTATGTCTTAAAAAAGCCCCAAGCTCAAATCAACTACTGCAGGTTGAGAATGATGTCGGGGAGGCAAATTATTTCATCGCCACGCATCCAAACTGATTATTAGCTACAGAAATCACACCACGGTAACACAATCCATGTCTTTAACCTGAGCTCATCTTTCAATAGCTCGGATTATATTTCCCCCCCGATGTGGCAAAACAATTGATTTCTCTTTCCAAATGTTTGAAGAAAACCTTGTCTGTGTTTGAGTGAGACAGCTGCTCAGTCAAGCCCGTCGTTCCCCTCACCATATCTTGCCGGGTCAGTTCTGTGTGTGTGTGCATGTGTGTGACAGATGAACACAGACTAGTGTATAAGCAGAGTGGCTGATGACAATGACAGGACTTGATGAGCAGATCTAGCCCACTGCTGATGCCCTGACCATATGGACGGGTACTGTTGTACCTCCCCCTCACCGCCACAGATGGTGCCCGCAGCAACACAGCACAACAAAAACCCAAGCCATTGTTTTACCGGTAGCTATCATAACAAGGGAAGGAAGGGGGATAGACGAGAAGAAATAATTACTCCTGTAGCGAGGAAAAAAAAAAAAAAAAACAAACTCTGTCCATCTTCAGAGCTGGTGTCCAGAAGGGCAGATTCCTGAGAGAAAGCACCCAGAGTGGTTGTTGGTAATTGACTGATATGGTAATGAGCGCCTAATTATACCCAGCACACGGGCGCAAAGGGCTGCCTACACAGTGACTGCCCCATGACCCGCTTTCTGACAAACTGTCACTTCATCTTGCCACATCACTCAAGGGCTTATCAAATGTGACCCCGAAATAGACAAGCAGCAATGCGCACACACGGAAATACACACATCTGCGCGCACACACACACAGTTGCCTATTTCTTCACACACTTTAACACTTCGGTGCGCGTGTGCATCTCAAGATAACGACTGGCACATTCGTGAGACTAAAGTGTAATAAGCATTAAAGCAAAGGCAAATCTTTGCTGTGACTGAATCTCTTATTGTTGCCTGTCTGAGGGAGATCCACTGCGTGAGAGCAATTACTTTCAGATGCATAACAATAATGCTTATAATAATTGCACCTAACGGTTTGAATTTTTCAAAAAAATCATACGGAGGGAGGGTTTACTCTGAGTATAAAATAAATAAGTATTGCTCTGTTCTCATAATTTAGGCAGGTGAAGTAATCCTTTTTTGTAATGGCGAAGGTCTTTCACTTCATTCAAAACCTCACTCCATTGTTCTCATGGAGCCTTCTATTTTTGACAGTAATGTGAATGTTATTCAAACTTACTCTGTAGGGAGGCCAAATTAAGAGCTGTGCTGACCAAAACGGATTTTAACTTGCTGAGATCCCAACAGTCTGACAAAATTATAACACAGACATGATGCTTTAATTTACCAGAGAGGGCAAAGTCAAGGAAAGCCTGTAAAACAGTGCTGAAAGAAGGATTATTCATGCTGTATATATTAAAAATTCTGAGCTACTATAGAAATAGTGTGCCTACAGTGGCTGTTAATTTTTCACATAGCGACATAATATATGCAGGCTTGAGAACAGTTTTCAAGGCACAGACTAAGGCGAGGCAATGATGTGCATTTAATATAAAAAAAAGTCAATATTTGCACCAGTTTCTTTGTTCTAACACATATTACTAAGAGGTATTTTCTTTAACGTATCTAATATCACAATGCCAAGTTTGAGTTGCATCATGCAATGACTTTTGTTTTTACTGTCATCATTTAATCTCGTCTGGATCATCCTCAATTCAAGTGCCGTACAGCTTTTTTGTTTTTTAACACTTTATTTAAGACAAAAGACCGTCAGTTTAGTTTAAGTCTCTAAACATCAGGGCCTGTCACTATTGCCTCCACTCACTTCTGAGTGTGAATGTTTTTTTGTTTTTTTGTCAGGAAATAAATTAAATAGAAGAAGGGTTTACAACACAGCGTGAAAATAAACAGAAAGTGAAATATATTAACACAGTGTCTTCCTTTAAAGAAACATACCAATTAACACCATTTAAACTACTTGATGGATGTGCTGGCTTGTGATGGGCTTGGTTATAAAATGCTTCGACGTTTACTTAATCAAGGCAGCAACATCACACATTCAGAATGAAAACCAGGCGAAAAGATGTGTTGTAGCCCCCCCCACCCAAAAAAAAGAGGGATAGAAAGCTGATAGAAGGATGGAAGGGATACACACGGGACACTTCCTGTCATGTGATGTGATCATGTGTCATTGGTCAGCGGGCTGGGTCAGAGCCTGCAGTATTAATCCAGAGAGCAGGCCCAGCCTCCAGATGGCCGCGGTCCAACAGGTGGTCCACGGTGGGGGCGGGGCTGAGAGACCTGACATCTGCCATCAACAGCTAACCCCACGCACACGCACACACACGCGCGCACATGCCCAACGCACACACACCCACACACACACGCACTCAACTGAGTTAGCAGCATCGTTGTTAAGTCCCCGCTCTACAGTATCTACTGAGCAGAGATCTCGTGGCCTGGGGCCTGGGGCTCCCACTGTCTGCCTGTTTCCTCTATCAGATTTCACACCCATATCACACGCTGCAGAGTGTGCTGAGTGTGCGCTCATTCAAATTGGATCAGTCCTCAGACAATGGCGTCTCATTAATATGGATTGTACTGTATAGCCTTGGACTGTCACAAACAGGCAAAGAATGAATATGGATTCTTTGCCGAGGCCTTTGTTTAGCTCTTCAATTGACTCATTATCTTAAGTAGTGTAGTTGTTCTAGTGTTACTCTGTCTTTGAGCTTGTAGAAACTGTCTATGTAAATTTGCTCATTTAAGAATGATGCGAGAAAATGCAGCAGATATATTATAGAACAGAAGAAAAGTGTGACGTAGAATTAAATATCTGAACTTTTACGGCAATTACCTTTTCATTTAAAACGTGTTTACTCACACACGGACATTAAAAAAAAAGGTATCATGCAGGCTGCACAATGCAGAGACCTCAAGGTTGAGTAGAAATTGTGGCTAAAGTTAAATTATTCAACAGACATTACTACCTTTCTTTTCAACCTTCAATTGGCAGGTGTCTAGGTGAGACCAAGAGTGGACACACATTTACAGCAAGGGTAAGAGTGTGTGTGTGTGTGTGCGTGTGTGTGTGTGTGTGTGTGTGTGTGTGTGTGTGTGTGTGTGTGTGTGGGCTAAATTAGTCCCCTCTCTCCCCTCCATCACACCTGCTCTCCGAGCGTGCACCTGTCACAGCACACGTGCCCATTTCTGTGTTCTAAAAGGTTAAACGTTTCATTTCAAACACTCACGCACCGACGGCAAATTATGCTAATTTGCTGGCGACCATCAACATGGACGGAATCATTAATCAAATATCTTATCAGACCTGGAATGAAACTTTCAGACGAGCGAAATTCAAAAGTATTTTTTAACCCTTCAGTCTCAGGAAGCAAAACGAGGATCTAGAGGCTGTTGTAAACATTTGCCAAACTGATGAATCAGACGAATGTTCATTCTTTTCCACATGTGTTTATGTCATCGACGCTCTTTAGGTTGCACATGCTGCGCATCTCCATCAATTTCCAACATAAACAAGGAACATCAAGCATATGTTGCGCATTGTTAGCTAATCATAATGGTTTATTTATTCCTCCTCTGTGAACCAGAAGGTCCTGGCTGCTGAAGCAGTTCCCACGATTCACCAGGAGAGAGGCAGTAAAAACAGCACATTATTTTTAGTCCCACCAATTTACTCGAAGAAGACTAACGTGGTTATGATTATTTGATTTCAAAAGCTCCAACTTTTCTCCTGACTGTCAGTTAAAAGGCATTTTCCCCATTAATCTTTGCTCAAGTCGCCTTGATAAAATGAAACATTCTGCTTGATCTCCAAAACAACAGAGGCGAAAGGATGAACAAATCAAGGCTAAAAGTCTACAACGGACCATCGAAGTGAAAAGGTTAAAAGGTCACTTCGGTCATGACCCTTTTAGTGATAAAATGGGATGTGGTCTGTGCTGCCACCACCCCAGCAGCTTGTTAATGCTGGTCAGGTCATCCCTGTCAGCCCCATCAGTTAGTAAAACGGAGCATTACCTTATCGATAAAGATTAAGACAGAAATTATGTGTATAAAGTATGAATTAATGTGATTCTGCTATCGCCTGATGTTACTTTGTTATTTTCCGGCTTCAGTGCCGACTGACACGGTGTGACCTTCCTCCCAGAGCCTGCAGAGACCTTCAGAATATTGCTTTTGAATGGGGTCCAATAAACAAACAATTACAAGAGAGGAGGACGTATTTGGCAGAATTGCTTCATGATGGTGAAGCGTTTAATTTCCGATTTCACAGTCCTTTGGCTGAGGGGAAAAGGGGGCCAGGCTAACAGCAGTCGCTTTCCCATGGACACACAAGCATACAGCTCCTCCATTGCCTTCAGATTCACACACACACACACACACACACACACACACACACACACGCACACACGCAGACAAAAACACACACTTTCTTATTTTCATGCCTCAATGTCTTTGAGCGGCCTGTAATTACATCTTACGGCCAAATGTCACGGCTCCCTTTGTCAATTTAGCATATGGATGTGTTGCATTGTGCAGCGAGGGAAACATCCATCTCTACCTGGGTTTTTACATGCTCCTCATAACTGGACTGCATATTGAATAATTCAATTTGCAGCAGTACATAATCACTAAATATTGCGGGGAGTGACCACAGTCTCAACACTCGCCTAATGGATTGATTCATTTATTGCAGTGGTCTGGAGTAAGTAGTTTTCCTGCTGGCTTGTGTAACCGCAGCATATCCATAAAGACCAACATTAAGCTACACGCAGATCAATACATACCACTGGAAAGAGGATGGGGAATATATCTTGGGTAAGAACATGATGAAGCCTTTTTCCTTAGCGAAAGTTAAATGTTCAGTATAAAACATCTGTTAATACCCTTTCATCTTGTGCATTCATGTTCCAAGCAGGGATATGTTGTAGCCACAGAAATAATGGGATAGATTTGCAGATATTCATTCTCAGACTATGTATGGTTTCAAACCTTGGACTCCTACCAAGCAGCATCAGGGCTTTTGGGTTAATATATATGTTACATTTTTAAAGGTCATTTTAGTTCTAGGTTTTAGTTCTAAGTTCTAGTTTTCTATAGTACCTTAAGTAAACCAAATGTTAGTCAGATCCAAATAAGATTGATCAAATCCAAATAAGTAGACACAGACACAAAGCTGTTTGTGCAGCCTTGTGATTAGTTTTCAATTCATTTGTACAGCCTAACTCAAAATACCAATTAAATCCCAACCTCAATTCAAAGATTACCTTTAAACTTAATCTGTTGCTCTGAAATATAACATTAAATGTGCCATGCCATTTGAAAATGACTAGACCCCCCCCACCCCACACACACACACACACACACACACACACATACACACACGTGCAGACACGTGCTCCCCCATTGTTCTGGTGTTATTGTTCTGTGTGGACTTGTGTGTATCACTGATGCATCTGCCAGCCCTGGTCCATTGTCCCACAGTGTGCCACACAAACAGGCATCAATTAGGCCGGCTGCTCCTTTCTGTAGCCGCCTGATTGTTTTGGCCTGGTCTCCTTCGCAGCACCTGTCTCACACATGCTGGAGCCCTCTGAGGGGCTGGGACTTAACCCCTATTCAAATTAACCGAGAGGGCAAAAATAGCATGTTCATGGTCAAATAGAGGTAATGATTAGTTCAGTTAAGATATTCCCAATAAATAAAGTTACTGGATCCAACCAGTTATTTTCTAAGTGCTTTTGTTCTCCCCAAGGCATCTCAAAACCAGCAGGTACTTTGATTTTCAATCAGACATTCATTGGAGTTATTAAAATGTACGCTGACCCTGGATTGTTTTTTATTTATTTATTATTTTAATGATTTGTCTGGACTGACTGTTTCCAGAGACTGTCTGTGTTTTTCCTGATAAAATACTCTACTGTGCAATCTGAGGTCATTTTAGATCAAATAAGATCAGTGAGTCAGAGTCCTATAATGCCTCTGCGTAGAGAGGGATAAATCTGGAGACTGTTAGGAATCAGGAGTGATTTTTAACTCAGCTAGCGGCGTGTGGATGATGAAGTTAAAGAGACAGACGAGGTTTCACCATGACGGTGCACCTCCTGTTGAGGCCACAAAGATGATGAAAATGCAAGACAAAGGTGATTCATTTTTATTAGAGGTTTGCTCACTAAAGGCCATTCATCCTCATGCAGACATCATGTCAGAAAGCCATCTCTCTCTTCTTTAAATCATGGTAATCAATCTAAATATTGGTGTCAGTGCCAGTAACAGCCCGCAAATATCACATAACCGTTTTCTTATACCATTTTCACATTATATATATGAGTACATGTTATGTACATGTGCATATAATACTGCACATGATTAAGTTATTATGTTATGTAGGCCTTTTTTGGTCTTTGGATTCTTTATGGCAACACTCACTGACATGCACTTTATTCATGTCTGCTCGTAAGGAAAGTAAATAAATACAATCTTGTGTACAAAAAGATACTATTAATCCATTCTCATACTACATGGTTTAAAAGAACCGCAGCTAATTAACCGCACACCAAAACAGGAATACATTTTAATATTGATCCCCTTATGTCCTGGTGCATTGTGGTGTCTGTGTGTGTGTGTGCTGTGTGTGTGTGTGTGTGTGTGTGTGTGTGTGTGTGTGTGTGCAGACAAGAGTATGATTATGAATATTTTAAGAGCACATTTAACATGGCGAATCCAGAGCAGGCTCGGTGAGGGATTTGCGCCTACTCTTCAGCTAATGACCCCAGGCGCTTCCAGCAAAGCTTCTTCATATTTTAAAGAAAGTCGATAGAGCTGCAGCCCAGTCAGCAGCATTAAGATTCATACAGACGCCACAGGGACCCTGAAAAAAATTAATAACACGCGTGTCTAACAATCCTTCCTGCGATTTAGTGGAGCAGCCAAGCTCTCTGCCTGAAATGCAAAGCAGCAGTGAACTCACAGCTAAGATAAATTCTGAACATGCATCCCTTAACCCTCGAGTTGTCGCACAAACACAGATTACTCCCACTCCTCCCAGTATAACCACCTTAAGAAACACAGCCATTACCTCCCCATTCCCCTCCGATCCTTGCCAAAGTTATCCAGACGCAGTTGCTGCCGCACTCAGAGCTGATTATTTTTATTAATTGAATGTTATTCCAGGAGATGGAGGAGAACTCTTTTGGCTCCGAAATCTTTTCATCACCAACCACCTCGTTAAAACCTGGCCAGAAACTGCCGTCAAAGTGTGATTGTTGGTAAAAAAAAAAAAAAAAAAAAAAAAGAAAATGAAAACATGGCATAAAATATTGAACTTAATTAAACTGTGGATTGTTTACACGTTTATGCTTTTTTATTAAAGAGTGTCTGGAGGTGTTGTGGTGCAATGGGCTTCCCTCAGTCAGGACAACAGTGCAGTCGCTGGGAGGCTAGACAACATATGGTACTGTCTCTGAGAGAGCAGCACACTATCCAAGCAGCCTGGCAGCATCAGCGCGCGTGTGTGCGCGCGTGTGTGTGTGTGTCGGCGAGGTGAGTGAAGTCACTCTGGTGTGTGTGTGTGTGTGTATGTGTGTGCCTGCTGAAGATAGATGCCTGCCAAGTTTCCTTGCATGGTGAAAGAAAATAAATTGCAAGTGTTATTTGTTTTCACAGCAATTTCAATCCAAACAGACATTAAATTACACACGTCAAACGTTTGCATGTCTGTCTGAGTGATTAAAAATTCTATTTTCGTCCGAGGGGTGTCCCATATATGCTGCAAACACAATTTAAAGAGGGCTGAAAGCGATACACAACACAGCAATATGCTTCAAGAAACGGCTGTTTGATGAGGATGCTCAGAGTGTTTCAGTGTTCAGATTAGGGCAGCACATTGTTTAGAAAGCAAGGAAGAGTTAATGAGCTGATTCAGAGGAGGGAGAGGAGGAGCGTGGAGAGTCGTGGTTGTCTGTTGAGCAAAATAGTTTCCATTCTCGTGTGTGAGTTAAAAGGGAAAGAATCAATAAGACATTAGTGAAAAGCCATCACGATATTCTGCAGCAATCTCGAGCTTACCACAGCCAGTGGGTCAGGAAGTTGGATAATATCTATTTAAGGTGAGATACCTTAAGACTAATGTTAAAACAACTTTATTTCATCAATTTGACCATTTACCTAGGAGATCATAAAAGTTCATATTCATTTTATGCATGGTTTTACATTAACCCAAACAATGGAAAGCACATATAGGCATTTTTAAACTCTCCTTCTTGCTTGCTCTCTCTCTCTCTCTCTCTCTCTCTCTCTCTCTCTCTCTCTCTCTCTCTCTCTCTCAGACCATTATTAGAGAAGCTTGTGTAAGCAGCTCATCAGCAGCCTGTTTGCCCATATGTGCCTCACACCCCACATTCCCCAGTGGGTCCTTGGTTTTGTGCAGTGATACCATCTCATCTGCTAACACAGACCACTTGGAAAAAAAAAAAAACCCAAACGCTTTCTCCCCTTCTCTTTGTTTCCCTGACGGTAATGATCCACACATGATAGTGTAGTCACTCTGATGTCCAAGTCAAGTGCCTCATCAAGGTCTGGTCAGTTATGAAAAAAGCAAAAGTGAAGCAGATTAAGTAAAGACTGAAGCGCCGAGTCATGATGTCACCTGAAACCCGTTGAAGGACAAATCCTTCATGTGTAACAGTAAACATACAGTGCTTTTTTTTTTGCTTTTTTTTTCGCTTTTACAGGGTCAAACCTCCGCAAAGGTGAGAACAACCGTTGTCGGCATCACGGAGGAACAACAGGAAGAGGACAGACAAAAAAAGTGGGGGTGCAGTGTCATATCCACAGTCTGTGTCAGCAGGTCCCGTGCGACGGAGATCCGCATATCCCCCTGCCACCACACATATGTTTGGGAAAAGGAACAGTTGGACGTGGCCAAAGGCTAAAATGGGTCAGACCGACACAGATGGAGGAAAAAAAAATCCCACTGGGTCAGTGTCAGATGACACATCCACGGAGCATAGCGCAAACATGTGCATACTGTAGGTGTGTGCATGTGGGTATGGGACAGATTTAGGGGGGGAAAAAAAGTTTCAACCTACAAATTTTACCACGTGATCACAAAACACCTCGTTTTATATTTTTATTTTATGCTCCGGTGACATTAGGTGCTCCGGCAAGGAAGAAGAGGATGAAATGAAAATGTAGCAGAACCAAAAGTCGAATCAGAGAGAGACTGGCTTAAATGTGTCCATTCCAAAACGGTATTTTTGTCTGTAACTCTGAAACTACCAAGGCGTTTTAAACAAAATAACATGGCATGTTCACTCACAATTACACAGCTGGAAACTCTCAAAAGACTCAGAAATGATTCAGCCCCCCCCCATGAATCCACTGTGCCACAGTAAAATGTATATAGAGCTCTTCTTGGAAATGTCCTTGGATGTCAAAACCTTCATCAGTGAGGCCACCGTTGCTGAAGGTGAAAGGTCGTCCATCCATTGCTTTGGATTCTGGGAAATGTAATCCTTCAGTGACACAAAGAGACAAACCAAAGCTGCCCGATGAAGGCCACCAAAGCCCGAACATATCGAGTTTCCAAAGAGCTCTCGCTTCGGTGCGGGGCCGTGTTCCTTCGTAAATCCACGTGGATGGGACGTAAACGCGCTTGCAAACATCGCTTCGTCTTTTACTGAAATGCGGCGTCAAATTCGGATTAACAAGTTCATTTCTGGTGAAAGAAAACATACGAACACAAAAAAAAACAACACACGCTGTCAACCCTTCGTTATTACGTGGGAGGCTCACGCTCTTCGCGGCCGGGGTACAGTATGTTTACAGTGAGTCTCCTGGATGAATGTCAAGTTTGCAGCTGCAGCCTCAAAATAATTCATCGCTCTCCCTCTTACCCTGGAGGAGCCACAGGTAGTTGATGAAGTGGCAGTGCCAAGACTCCCAACTGGCGAAGACGAAGCGCAGCTGCCAGGAGTCAGCGCGGCCAGATGCCGCTGCTGATGTACCATGTGTTCCAAGCAGGGCAACAGTGTGTTTTGTGCGTGAGCTGGAGTGGGAGGGGAGGAAAAGGAGTGCTTGCCAAGACATTCTCGCACTGATGCCAACCTGACACATGCTTGTGTACTCCCCGCGGTTTGCGTTACCATCTCATCCTCTCTCACAGGTCTGTGGGGGGTCCTCTTGCTCCCTTTTTTCCCTCTGATGATGTCCTTTGCCAAGAGCGGAGTTGGCGCCTGATTGCAGCCACCCAGCCCATCCTTTCAGGTGGTCTTTTCCGAACAGGGTGCTGGCAGCAGGCCATCGCAGCAGAATGCCAGTTTCTGCTAACTACTCTATATAATCGTGTTTTCTAGGCATAACCGCGAGTCGTCACGGTAGTCGTAAGGCGTCCTCTAATGCCCGCGAAAAGAAACATGCAGCATAGGCGATTCCCTGTCTTCGTCCATCCCTGCATCTGTGCAGTAGCTGTACATAAGCCTCTCTGTGGCTCAGATTCCAACACTCATACACCTGTCAAACGTGCTGCCAGCGTACGGGAAGGAAATCCGAAATCCTGGATTGTTTCTGCCTTATTTTTCTTCATCTGAGATGACATCCGGTCAATTTTTTTTTTTTTTAGGGGTGAATCCTTACCCCCAAAAAAATGGCATCATCATCATCTTCGTGGAAAAAAAAAGAATGACAACAGGCTTCAAATGCCGTACACAGAGAGCAGTCTCTTGAAATTTCATAACTGCTGGGGTAGCATAGCATTCCCTTGAACAGCGTTTTACCCCGAAATGGCAACGAGTAGTCTTTGACGATACTATTCGTAGGAGTGGAGGGGAGTTCTCAGAAACAAAGGCACCGGTTTCGTTAGGAACATGCCATCCTTGTTTGCAGTGTAGGGGGTTTGGGGAGGGAAGCGAAAACTTTTTGAACGCGTGCCATGCCTGTACCATTCTCTTATCTGAGGCCCACGACTGCCAGCTGGCGGTTGAATGTGCCCACTTGCACTGTGATGATGGAGTAAGCCAAGCTAGTTGGCACACAGATTGGTCGGGTTGGCATGTGATCTAAAGCCAAACAAAGCTGTGTGCGGTAGCTGCGCACATACTGCAAACTCAGTTGCCTTTCCCCTTCTCCAGCGAGCAGCCTAGCCAATAGACCTGCAAGAGGACTGTAGAACAACAAAACAAGGGTTATTTTCAAATAACACACACAAACTTTTTACATTTTTTTACATATTTATGTGTTCTGTACAAGTACTTTTGTGTGCAGTGATCAGTGTAGCAAAGAGAAAAGAAATGCAAGAGAGATAGAAAGAGTTCGGGAATATTTTTAGAATGTGGCTTGATATTCATCTCAGCCAGTAGATTACCATTAACTTTACAGTTAAGTAGTTGCAAATACTACGTGTTAAGGGGTCTTTACAGCCTGCATTCTTTCAGTCTCATTCAACGGTAAATTTGGGTTCCTACGCGAGGCGGAACCATATGCGTAACACTCATTTCATACCGGAAGATTACCAGTGTTGCACCGCCCTTCACTACATGTCAGTTTTATCTCTGGGTAAGGTGAACTATAATCAACATCAATTTAAATTAAAACAACGCGTTTACGAGCTAATTGAAAGCGCGGTTGTGGTCTGCTGTGTAGACTGTGTTTGCAGTTTATTTTGTTTGAATTGCGATCTTTCTGATGGTCTTTCACAGCCCTATTTAGCTCAGTAAATGTTAAAAATTGAAATTCATTCAATGTTAATATTAAAATAAATCACTGTTCCACAGCAAAACCTTGCATGGGTCGAAGTTATATCTTAGCGTGGTTTCTGGAGTCTAGTGTGTGTAAAGTAAGAGTTTTTAAGTGTGACTATTGGAACTCACTTTTACCCTGGTAATTTCTTATTATTCTTATCTCACACACTTCAGTTTTGACTATATTTATGTAAGATCTGCTTTCAACTGGAGGCTCGTGACTAACAGTTAGCGTGCCCACATTATCTGTGCCAAAGCTCTTGCTTTTAATTTGCATTACTAATGAATGGAGTTATAGATTTGTACTACTACTACTACTAGATTTACTAGATTGTTACTAAATCAATGAAAACAAAAAACACAATATGCACAATAATCATTTCAATATCCATTCTAAATTGTCCTTTTTTTGTGTGTTGACTGACAGTCCCCTGATGATAGGACACAACCAACTGATATATCGGATGGAGTCGTCGTGATATTCCAACTCTGAAGGGTCATAATAGCTGGCAAAGATGGTCTCGGGATGCGTTCCTAGCATGTTCCGCTCGCTGAAATGGTCATCGGTCGGGTGGAATCGCTGGGTCCAGCCATTGTTTTGCAACCTAAAACCAAAGGAATATGTACTGCAAAGCATTTATAGAAGAAATCATGAAATGACTACGCCGTCATCAAGGATAAACCAGAGGCCGGTCTTTGCCAGAAGTCCCACATTTGGGGACAGACTTGCCATCATAGACAGCAGTGGGAGCCACACCTATAAGCAGCTGTACTACAGCAGCCTGGGCCTTGCAGAAAGAATCAATATGGCGCTCCACTCAGACTTTGGTGGTTTGGAAGGGAAGAGAGTCTGCTTCATGTGTGCTAATGATGCGTCCTACACCGTGGCGCAGTGGGCCACTTGGATGAGTGGTGGGACAGCAGTGCCGCTTTACCAGAAACACCCTCATTCTGAACTCGAGTATATCATTTCCGACTCACAGAGCTCTCTGCTGGTGGCGGGGCATCCCTATGACGAAACCCTCCAGCCACTGGCTCAGAGGCTGGGGTTGCAATGCCTGGCACTCCCTCCCACTTCTGATTTGGGTACTCTACATGGAGCAGACTCAGAAGAGAAAGAAATAGCCATTTCAGACTGGGCTGATCGACCAGCAATGATCATCTATACCAGTGGCACCACAGGGAGGCCTAAAGGAGTTCTCCATACACACAGAAGCATCCAAGCAATGGTAAATGTGCACTGGGGCAAAATTGTAAAGTCTAATACCAACAGTTGTAGCCCAATAGTTTACCAGTTTATCAACAGCACTAAAAAAAGTTAGTTATTAAAGATGATATGGGTGCCAAGAGACTTCAAAGAAATAACCAATTAAAATAAAGTTTGTTTGTTAAACAGCTACAGGGTTTTTTCAAAATCAAGACTGAAAAAGCAGCAAAAAAAAAAATAATTGGTTCATATTTTCAGGATTTAATTTAGAAGCTTGTAATACAGATAGTTGTGACTATTTGGCTCACTCGTAATTTTGCAAAGACGATTAGAAAATCAGGATATGTGCTACAGTTCATGCATATATCGGAAAGTGCTCAACCACATCTATGCAAAACTAAGAAATATAGACTGATATAATGTATGCATGTTTGCCATTAATTTGACACCCTTTGCCCATATTTGACTCCTTGTTTTGCATCATTTCCTTTATGTTCCAGTTGAGCATTCTGACTAATGACCAAATTATGCCATTAATGAAGATTTTCCTGTATATTTTAAGTAAAATTGACCTACATCTTCAGTAGTGTAGAAAATTGAATCGAGCTGAAAGACGGCAGAAGTTCATTTGTGTCTAACTGCTTCAGAGAAACGACTGTGTGATTAAGTAAGTGCGCCTCTCTTCCTGGAAGGCAACAACCAAATGTGTCATTACTCCACAGTTAACAAATTGAATTTATCTTCTACTCTAGCATTTAAGTTTAATAGGTGAACAAAAGTGAATATGTCAAAAAAACACTTTTCCACTGTACAACACAAAGTAATTTTAAGACTATTTCTTTATAAAGTTATATTTTCATTGCTGTCTATCTTTAATCTTTTTTTAAAATCAGGCCTTTAATTGCCGCTCTGTTAGAGTCGATGGTTTGTGTTCTATTTCTTCGTTCATTCTGTTGTTTGGGATTATCTTTATCTTGACAAATTGCAAAAAACACGGTGATGTCACGCTGGGACATTGTCAAAATAATCCATCCAAATTAGCATCATGAGACCAGGCTGATTGTTATCGTAGCTGGGTCTCGGTATTGCGTTAAAAAAAAAAAAAAAAAAAGCAGACAAAATAAATCACAAAAGAAATCTAACTGTATGCCTGCAACGTGAATGTTAGTGAGATTATCGGGAGGCATTAGGCTGGGCTGTGCTCATTCTCTTTTCTGTCTCTCCCTCGTCCTCCAGGTCCAGTGTCTGGTTTCCGAGTGGTCGTGGTCCGGCGATGATGTCATCCTCCACGTCTTGCCACTCCACCATGTCCACGGCATCGTTAACAAGCTGCTGTGCCCACTCTGGGTGGGGGCCACCTGCGTCATGCTACCAGACTTCCACCCTCAGAAGGTCTGCCTTTCATTGACGCCCGTGGACGTTTGTCACACGTCGGTAAAAACAACTTGGTGACAGAAGAAATCGATGAAACTGAAGTTTAGAAAGGCTTCGCATCTGATAATCGTTTTTAAGGTGTGACACGCGGCTGAGACATAGCTGAAACCTTCCAATTTTTCCCTCATTTTTCTCAGTTTCTTTGTCTGCATTTCCCATTATTCTTCATCTTTCCTTCTCCTTCACCTCTCTTTGTATCAGCGCTCTCCTCCTCGTCCTCGCCCCCCCCCTCCCCGACTGTCAAACTAAGTGTTTGGGGTTTAGTGATAAATTGCCCTGTGTGGCTTTGTATCTGACCAATGCCGACTCACGGCAGGAGCTTAAGCAGCGGATCAATCGATGAGCTGACATTGAAGAATGATAGTACTTGTTTGGCTCAGACAAGGGAGGGGGGAAGATGAGGTTCTAAGTGTGTTTGTGTTGGTGTGGCTTTGAAAACAGAAAGGTGTGTCAGTGCAAATGCCGGCGTGCGTGTGTGTGCGCGTGCATGTGCACGTGTCTTTGGGGGTGGTGGGGGCCTCACTGGCCATGGTGGATGGAAAGCAAAGGTCTTTAAAGGAGACAGTATCTGTCGTCATGCATATTGTAACACCGTTAGCCGTAGCTATCAGTATTCAGCTGTTATACCTGACCTTGTGCACTGAACCGCAAACCCTCTCCTCTCATGCACTGAAAAAACCCTTTATTCTCCTCCTGAAGTTACAGTACATTGATGAAGTGATCAATATTCTGTCTCTTCTATCCCCTAAGATCTCTGAAGGGTAGCCTAGGCAGCAAAGGCTGCCATTGATTTTTTTTTTTCCCCTGATTTTGCCCAAAGATACTGACAAAAAAATTTCATTGCAGGAATTGTGATTCAGTAAATGGTACAAGTCTATCTGCAGCCTGTTTCTTAAGACATCAGCAGATGCTGCTCACGTAGAGTTCCTGTCTTTCTGTACAAAACAGCGTTTTCTGCTTTTGCAGCTTCTTAAAAAAAATGTATTCAATCAATAAAATTCAAATTCCAGATTGAAGTAATTAACAAAAATATATGCAACATTAGTCCTGGGTATAAACCATATTTTTCTTTAAATCCTACCATAAAAGGCATCATTAAGGAGACATTATTGTAAAAATAAATCTGGTATAGCTTTATTATCAACAAATTTGCCAACATTTGCTCCTTTTTGGTGGCACATGGTATTTGTATTTATTTTTCGCTCCAGTTTCTACACTCTGTGCAGTTGAGAGACAGTTATGAGACAGAACACGCATCCTGTGATTGGATTTAACTCTTGCTTGAACTCTCTAAACTCTATATAGATTTGTGAGCACCGACTAATAATTACTTTGCACAAAATAAATACGATTAGATGTTATCGTGACATTCATTCTTATTGTCCTTTGACTAAAGCACTGTTTGCGATAGGTTAGTGAATGAAAATTGTTCTCGGAAAAAGTAAAAAAAAAATTGCATTAAAATTTTATCAAGCATCGGTTCCATTGTTGAGCAGAGGTTTTTTTTTTGATTAAGATGCAGGACATGGCTCTGGGTTCACACCACGTTCTGTCCCCTGGTTGTTGGCCGGCTCTTTGACAGACATAAATTGCCTTCCTCTCCCTCCGAACTGGACTTGGAGGAAGCGCTCCGCTGCACTTGATGGACACCGCCCAGAGGGGTCAGGGCTTGCTCGGTTAATAATCATTCTCACTGCGCAAAGTTTTCTTCTGTATGTGCCGGAAATATTTGAGCTCGAACAATTTTACCGCCTTTTAACTGGATGACTGAAACGGTGTAATGTCTGATCAGAATGTTGACAACTCGCATCTCTCTGATAGCGCGTTTCAGTGTTCCTGAGGCCAAGCTCTTATATAAGCTTTTGACAGGTAAACTAAAAGAAGGAGCAGCAGATAAGTTATTTCTTTATTATTTTCTATTAAGAAGGATACATTGGTGATGTGTGGGGGGGCTGAGGGGAAAGACCATCTTGTGTGAGGCTGCTGGGTAGCCAAGCTGAAAATCACAAAATGGGGGGTGAAGGTAAGTGAATGTGAAATGGGGAGGGGGTGAGAAACAAAGAAAATGGGAAGACACAAGATGAGACATGAAAGTAGAGAATAGAGGAGGTAGACTGAGGGGAAAAAAGGTAAGGAGAAGTAGACTACTGTGGAGGTAATTGTTTGTTCGTCATTCATCCCGTGTTTGAATGGAGTTGATGTGATTAAGTAATTCTTTAAGGGACTTTATATCCATTAACCCTGCGGGTGTTTAGTTTCCCTCTCTGACCATGTGAATGTAGATTTTTATGCACTGTAATATATAATACGATCGAAATAGGCTGACATTGTTGTTTCCGATATTTTCGTATAGGATGCCCAAAAAGAAATTTTTGAGGCAAAAATCAGTTGTGAAAGCCCGAGCAGCTTTCTGACATCGCACTCGCTTCAGCGATAGACAAGGGTGTCTTTCTGTAAATGTCAAAAAAGGATATTTGTCAAAAATAGCTGCAGTGCAAACGGCATTTTACCTGCCCTGTAGCAGAGTGCTGTTTTCCTCCTCCTGACCTTTACGATTCTTCTTTTTTTTTTCTTTTCTGCTTCGCTTTTGTGTTGACAGGTTTAATATGAGGTTGCCACCTGGAGCTTAGTTTACCATTTACATCAAATAAAAGAAAAACTCAGCCTTATATTTCCTAATGGACTGAATTCTAAAGTAATAATATAGTTTGTATTGCCCTGGCCGTTTGATAGACCCTTTGGTTTTTTTTAATTTTATTATCATTTTCTTTTGCCTTTTTCCCCCCTTGTCCTTTTTATGGCGTCTCATCTCCCTGTGTATTTATTCCAGGTGTGGGAGATGCTCTTGAGCTCCAGGGCTCCGCTGGTTAATGTCTTCATGGCCGTGCCAACCGTTTACTCAAAGCTAATTCAGTACTATGATCAGCACTTTACCCAGCCTCGCGTCAGGGACTTTGTGAGAGGAGTCTGCAAAGAAAGAATCAGGTATTGGATTTTGCTTTTATATATTTATCTTTCGAAGTCCCCCCCCCGCAACACCCCCTGTGGGTGTTTTGTGTAAGGTTATTATTTCTCAGCTTTAAAAGTAGTAAACATTTTATAGCGGAACAGGAGAAAATGTTATTCAGAGCGGGGCTACTTTCACTCATGCTGCCATTCTTCCTCCAGACTGATGGTTTCGGGCTCGGCTGCTCTCCCTCTTCCCACACTGCAGCGCTGGGAGGAGATTACAGGTCACACGCTGCTGGAACGTTACGGCATGACTGAGATTGGTATGGCGCTTTCCAACCCTCTCAAGGGCCCACGCATCCCAGGTACACAAGTTTGACACGTACTTCATATACCCACAATATAAACTGTGGTACGGGGCGGGATCAAAAACATATAAAGTAGAATAGAAGTGAACTGAAATGGCGCTCAGCCACGTTGTTGTTTTTAGAGTTGATAACAATAATGTCAATCAAGCACAGAAATGGCCCAACATTTTAAACTTCTTTGTGAGGTAGGGTATGAGCCACCTGCAGGATTATTGGCAGGAAAACAAGCTAGGACAAAAGTTGTTTTCAAAAAAGAAGTTAGACGTCTGATAATTAGCAGCTGTTCAAGCCTGCAAAGCCTTTCACTGACAAAGCAAACAGAGGGCCATGATTTCTTCATGCAGTCTAAACTGTATAAACAATAAATGACAGCCAGAATGCAGGTGCACCGCAAGTTTGAAATTTCTTTTATTCATTTTTCAGAATGGGCAAAAAAAAAATCTTTTGTTTGCTGCTTATAAAGCCCTTTCAGAGTCTTCTACTTGTTGACTGTCAGCCACCAAACAGGCTACTGGACTGTCCGTATCTACGAAGCGCGTATGCGAGTTGACTGCCGTTGGACTAATAAAATATTTTTAAAAATGAAAAGTCCTTTAGTAGAAATCTGTCTTTACAAGAGTAAAGCTTCAGAAGTTCACCGCACCCACAGCAACTTAAATATGAATGGGTTTGCAACTCACGCATGCCAAGAAGCAGGACGAGATCTGAAAAAGGAGGTCAGAATAATGGCGCGTTTTGTTTTCATCTGCCGTCTTCTCCCGTCCTGCCCCGTTCCTCTTTCCCAGTTTCGTCTTCCCCTCCTGTTCCCAAGCCAAATCTTTTACTTTACAAGCAGGGCTAATTAGCTTGCGAGTGGATTGAGTAATCCTCTGTCTGGCTTGTTTTGTTCTTGTTTTTTGTTTGTTTGTCTGTCTGTGGGGTTATGGTTTTGCATGTAGTGAGCAGGCTGCGTTTGATTCCTCTCCAGTGAATATTAAGAAAGGCTTCAAGAGGTCTATTGATGTTTCCACTGCAGCACAGACTTCAAAATGTGTGCCTGGTTTTGTGTGTGTGTGTGTACACGTACGTGTGTGTGTGCGTTCGTGCGTATGTGTGTGCTCGCGTACAGGTATATGCGGTTCGTGTCTGCGTCTGGATGCTCCCGTCTTGTCTTTAAGTAGGTTAAAATGGATCAATATTGCTGTAGTAAAACAAAGAGAAGAGCAGAAATGTGCTGCTTTTTTGCTACTTATATTCTTATACCGGTAATCTACATTTCTTAACAATTTGGCAGCTTTGTCTCACAAAAGTCATCTTTTGATACGTATCTTGACAGCACTTTCTTCTCTGGGATATTTGGGTCATTAATTTATTCTCAAGCATAACAGATTAACAGCAGCCTGCCTTTCTGGGTCATGTTGCCTATGTTGCGATGTATGTACAGTGTATATGAAGATAGTTTAACCTAATTCACTCTCTGGCATTGTTTTCACCCTCTGTTGTCCCTTTCATTCTTTTGTTCCTCTGTCCTAATTTTCGGCTTTTGTTTTTTTTTTTTTTATTTGTTGAGAACAGAAAGCCAGCCTTGACACCAGTCTGGTAAAGCGTTATGTCAGCTAATGTCAAGCATGTGTACTGTTTGATGATGGTCTTTCCCGGATGTCCCCCAAGCCTGCACATGGCGGGCGTGACCTGTCTGAGCTGTTAAAAATGGCACTCGATCTTGTTGAATCATTGAAGTCAAACTGCTGCATGTTTCAGGGTTTCTGCACCTTCCAATGCCAGAGGGACTAAATGTGATGACAGAGGAGGGAATCAGAGTTGAGAAATTCCCCGAATTTCACCTTAAATTGACTTTGGAGACTTTCTATTTTGTAGTGACAGCCTCAAGAGGTTGTTTTTTTTTTTGTTTTTTTTTTAATCTCATAGCTGCCTTCAATCTCATGATGCCTTTCCTCCTTTAAAATCAATCCAGAAGTTGCCCATTATTTTGTTTTCTGACAAAAGTTCAAGTCAAATGAACAGAGTGTTGAACCATCCTGTCTGATATTTACTCAGGCAGAGAAGCAGAATTTGTAGAAATAGTTTAAATCTAGGTCAGGGTGGATTTAAAGTCTGCTGAATCATAAAGGCTTGTCTGCTATACTTGTCATGTTTTGACCATCTGCAGGCAGAGACGAGTTACTTTTGTAACCTGTTAGTTTTGCCTTTGGGTTTGTGAGCTACAGACAGTCTGAGCAGTCTAGTGATCTGACCACATCAGTCCTAAATTGAATTGGATCAATATGAACTGAGGGAACCAGTCTTTAATCAGGACTTGCCCCCCTCTTTATTGGAAGGCCAGTGGCCTGTGAAATGATATAATAGCTTTGAGTCAGGCACGCACACATGCAGAATATAACTTCTTTTTCGGATCCCTTGTGTACTCATTGATGTACTTTCTTAACTCTGAACGTCACACGTGGATACACAAAAGTGGAGGCTGCAGGTGATGTCAGCTGAGATGGGAGCTTTAAATTGACCTTTTCTTTCCAGGTTTCTCATTAAAAGCTCCACTTCAGGAAATACCTGCAGATCGCAGTTGTAAACCATTCATGTATTTCTGACACTTGATAATTTGTCAGTTCCATCACAACATATTAACACAACTGTGGCGAAGAAAGAAATGTTTCTCAGATGCTCAAAGGTATTTAAGACTAAATGACTCAGCGAGCTGTTCAGGTTTCCTTCGGAAAGCGTAAAACATATAAAAAGGGAGACATGGATTTAGTGCATATTATGGGTTTTATGTTGATTTAATGCTGCAGCATATTTTGTAAGAGGGCACAGTCAGGTTCTACTTCTGATAGAACCTGATATTTTGGAGTGTGGTTTGGCCCTGGAGCTACTTGATACTGGAGTAAAGTAGCTGGGAGACACAGGACACAGGCTCCTCACTGACATGAATGAGTTTCAGCTCAGTGTTTTACAAGTTCGGCAAACTTATTTAAAAAAAGACAGAGGGCGGTGCCATCATAAAAGAGAATCTGGTGAAAATGGTACAGATAGAATCATCAATTTCTAAATGTTATATGATTATAAATAATCCAAGGACAGCTCCTGTCCTTGGTCACCTGATTAATTGGTAGGTGTCTTCTAGATGATGCAGAAATTATATCCTCAACGTCTGAAATGTGCTCAAAGTGACACAACGCAGTGTTGCTTTCGATTGACTGTAGTACGTTGTGGATTCTGATTTGTTGACAGGGTCTGTGGGATCCCCGCTTCCCGGTGTGGAAGTTCGGATTGTCATGAGTAACACAAACACCACGATTGTAGAGGGTAACCACAAAGAAACAAAGGTAAGCAATAAATTACAATCCTTTTTTTTTCACAGGCAGAATAAAATATAAGGTTTCGAATCACGCCATTAATTGAGAGGCATGGGACAAGGTATAAATAATTTAGTAGGACAACATAGTCCAAACAAATACTTTGCGAGAGGGTTACATGGTAATTCTGCCCACAAAAAAGCCATCAATCACACATTTTTGCCAACCCTCGTGACTTGAAATGAATGAAAAAAATGTTTGTAAAAATGTGTCAGTCTCAGGAGAATGAAGGTTTCCTCCCACAACCATGCTATTGTCTGATTTTCAGCAAAGTTGTCAACTGCGCCTTTGACTTGATTTTGGATCTGCTTAAATGATCGGCTTAAATGCACAGCACAAGCACATTTTAGATAGTGACTGCACGTTTTCTCCGAAAATAAATATAACAAGGGTGATATTTACACCTGTGTGGATTTATTACATCCTTTCCATCTCACACTCACACTCACCCCCCCCCCCACACACACACACACACACACACACACACACACACACACAAATATTCTCATTCCAGTAATACTTTCTTGATCTTCCTTTTTATTCCAGGTACGTCTAGGTCTGGAGGGGAAAGAAGGAGAGCTTCTTATTCGAGGGCCTTCGGTTTTTAAGGAGTACTGGAACAAACCTCAAGAGACCAAGCAGTCTTTCACCGATGACGACTGGTTCAAAACAGGTCTCATCCTCTCGTCTTATCTCAGACATCAGCGGCATACATGCACACACGCACTTCACACACAGTCCTTTGGAGGCAGTTCTGCACCTTATTGCATGTTCATGAGTGGTTTTGTCAGAGCGATTCTCGGGAGGTTCAGGGTGTAAGATTTTTTTTTTTTTTTCATCTTTGCTGCACTGCACTTTCAGGACTATGCTTTAAACATTTAAGAGCCAGGATTACAGTGCACACAAAAAGTGTGTACTGTGTGCGTTTGTGCATTATGGAGGACGATGAGGGAGTGATAAATGGACTATATGTGTTTTTTGTGCTGTGGGGCATTTTCCTTCTAAGTGGTTGTGACTGCTCTGGGTCTGGAGAAACCAAGTATTTCCTTGTTGCTACTCGCGCGTGTGTGTGTGTGTGTGTGTGTGTGCTGTCTGTCATCAGAAGCTTTTTCCCCCTGCAGCTCAGAAATTCTCTTTTTGCTCCGAAAACCACCGAAGCCACTGGTTATGAGTTACTTCATCAAAAAAGGCAATGAGGAAAAACTTGAAGGAAGTGTGAGGCACGGAGAGAGCAAATGGAGCTTTTAATTGTTTATAGAAAACAAAAAATAAGAGCCTGAAGCCAGAAAGGTGAGGAAAGAGCTGGGACTATTGACCAAAATATATGTGAGTGTATAGATTATAGACAAAATGAACCACATGGCATAGCATGTGAGGTTGCTAAGAGAGGGAGAAAGGGACAAGGTGAGTATAGGAAAGTTGGTGATGATGGGTGGGGGCTTGAGGGAGATGGGGGGTGAAAAGAAGCAGAGAGGAGCAAGTGATGGAGAGCAAAGCAGGGCAGAGTGTGTTTAATTGGCTTTGCAGGCTGGAAGGACAGAGATCCAGAGCACAGCACGGTGCTGTCACACTCCATTACAGCCAGTGGCCACATAATGAGAGCCTGTGCAATCAGCTCCCCACAGATCAATCCTTCAAGACACACACACACACACACACACACACACACACACACACACACTGCAGGAAGCAATCACATTCCTTGCTCACTCACCTGCCTGTTCCTTGGTTCCAACTTAACACACACATGCACACGTGTAATGTTTTTTCTATAGATTCATAGTTCCAGAGATGTGAGTTGGGGTTCTGCTCAGACAGAGCAGCAGAGGGGACAGGTGAAATGATCTCAGACAAACACCTCAGTCACTTAGATGAGCTAGATTTACACCATGTTTTGGAAGTCTGTTGGTTTTGAGTTTCATGGTGTGCTTACAGGTGCTAAAAAATCACTTTGGGCATGTTTTTTTTTTTTAAATCTTCTGTTTCAACCACATTGAAGTCAGTGGAGGACAAAAGTTTTAACATCTTCATCACACCAATAGATGAGCTCTTGCAGCCATTGCAATATCTCACAGGTTACTCTGGTCCTCATATGACCCTGTTTCAGTTTTGGATGTCAGAATTGTTAGATGGAGAGTACTTGCTCTTCATTTTTCCTAGCTTCCTCCCTCTCCACTTACACTCTTACCATTTTTCGTCTCACACCTGCTCCATGTTTCACACTACCTTTTTCTCTCACACTCTTGCTGGTTCTCTATCTTTCACCACCCTGGGCAGAAGGAGAACCTCTTAGGGATTTGAGGAAAGGTTGCGCAACTCCTTCCATGTTAAGAGACCTCTCTTTTACTTCCAACCTCACAGCGATTTGGCAAATAAAGCAATATAGCAGTCACATCACGCCGGTGAAGACATCTGACATTAAAGATTTGAAGCAACTTTTTGGTTTCAGACAGTTTGGTGCAAAGCAACAGAGCCCTCTGACAAAACAATGCCGCCCCCTCACAGTGACATCGCTCTTACCAGGGCGGAGGGAATAATGAATTGTTCCAAATATAAACCAGCTCCAGGAAAAAAAAAACCCGAAGGCTTCTGCTGAAAGAAATTTGGCATGATATGACATAAAGATGTTACTTCATCTAACTGTATATAAATGCTAGAGTTGACATTTTCAACCTTAAAAAGAAAACAAATCATTCAACTTTGTCTCAGTGATTTTACCAGTAGCTTGCTTGCCTGGGTGGTTGCCGTCCAGCGTGAATGGCAGTCGCACAGAGAAGCTTGTCAGCTTGTCTCGACATTTCATTTCATCTGCAGAAATTTCTCTGCCTTTTTTAAACCTGCTTGCTTAAAAGAAAATCATCTTAAAGTGACCAAGGAT
Source organism: Lagocephalus sceleratus (assembly GCA_911728415.1). NCBI lineage: Eukaryota > Metazoa > Chordata > Actinopteri > Tetraodontiformes > Tetraodontidae > Lagocephalus > Lagocephalus sceleratus. The sequence goes on along the minus strand of CAJVRN010000017.1, from coordinate 5,761,508 downwards.
TGTTTTTAGTGTTGAATCGGTGCATTAAATACACACATGCATGTACTTATAGAAGTTCAGAGTGACAAATAGCTGAAAAAAGAGTTAAACTGAACTGGTGGTGGAGATTTTGTGTCTGGCAAACTGAAGAGCCTGGTGGTCCTTGTGGAATGAGCTGTGATGTTCTGCAATAAAGCATAAATGAATGTATGAAAAGTTAAATTAATAAGGACTTGTGGGGGAGAGAGGGAAGCATGGGCATTAGTGAGTTTTCAAATTTTGCATTTCAGTGATGAATAATTGAGGCCCGGTTGTACCAAGCAGCACCGGGGACACTGTGTTTGGGGTTTGGCTATTAACCCTGCCCTGTCTAAGGTGTAATTTATTAAGTTTAAAGGAAGGGAAGAGCTGTGCAGGACAGAAAGTAGCATTTGAGAGCACTGTTGTGATGAGACAGTGGGGTGATATTGTACCAGTTTAAGTCAAACATCAATGTAATGTACAGTACTGGAGTGTTTGAAATCCACAGATAAGTATACAATATATAATTTTAAAAAATTATATTAAAACATTAAATTCACCCATGAATATAGCTTAATACACATCAGTCACAACCATATTATTTTAACAATAACTTTTTTATCTATAAACTATTGCTTATTTCCCAAAGATGTGTGTTGAAAAACTAAAGTGACTCTAACAGCCTGCGATGAAGGCAGAAATATGACCAGGATGCTGTAAAAGGAGTGCTTTTATGGCAAAACTGCATTACTGAGGACACAGGAGATGCTGTTCCTCTGAGCTGATGGTGTGAAAGAGTCACTTTTATCATGTCCCTGTGTTGCCATGGCATCCTGTTCAGAAAACATGGTTGGAAATGCAAGTTTGTCGGTCCTGATGAGAGTGACATTGATTATGTTAACATGCACAGTCAGAGACAAACAACTACTGATTTATTAGACTTTCAAATGTCGAATTATTAGATGTCCATTATTAATGCAGAAAAATATTGAATTGACATTTGTTTGCTTTTTGGAATTTGAAAGTATCGGGAAAGCATGGGTACAATAGTGATCTTTGCCTGCTTCCCAAGTGCCCCTAAGTGTAACCAGCTCAGTTATATTGTCACGGTAATAACAGATGACTGTTTGATTGGTTTATTGTGTGATGGACCCCAAACACAGTAATTATTCAGTCTTGTAAACTCTTTTAAAATTGGTGCAGGATCTTTTTTTTAAACTTGGATCTGGAACTGAACAGTTGAGTTCATACATCAGTTCAAACATCAGGGTTTTTTAATATCTCTGTACTGTCAAAATATATACCTTTTATTTATTTTTTGTGAGCTTTAAGTGTAAGTGCAACAACAGAATTGTCAGATCATATTTCTCAGTTAAAATTAATTAGTGCAATTATTGCAGGTAATGATGGAGGCTGCGAGCTTTATTCATTTATTGTAAACAACCAGAACATGTTGTGCATTTTTTTTGGTAAAGGTAAGCTTCAGGTCTCCACAGACATACACACAGAAGTATTTCTTATGTCCTGCAGAGACGTCGTGAGTTATTTGTGCATCGCTTATTTGCTCTTAGCTGTGTGCTCCTCCATCCCTCTGTGTGTGCCCAATGTCATATTTCCCCCCGAGTCACAGTGTGTCCTCCTAACTCCAATGTCGGAACTCCCTGTGGGATCCATCAACACCGCCACCCTCCCCACAGAATTTTTTTCTTTCATGCCCGCCATTGTTGCAGCATTTACAGCCGAGGCGTTATCTCATAAAGTAGTGTGACAAGTATTTGTGTGATTCAGTGCAAAGAGGAAGCATGCAAACTGCACTTAAATAGTTTTATTTATGAACATGGCAGATATCTGGCAGGCATCATTTCTCGAGTTTCATCTTGTTATCGGCTTGTGAAGAGGTGACCCAGGGAGGATTATTATAAGTAACATTAACATAAAGCAATTCTAGCTTCTTTAATTGCGTTATATTAGGCAAATTAGATCACTCATCCAAGTGCAAAGTGCTTTCTTGTGTGATATTAATTACTAAAAAGAAGCTGTGACAAAAGTTAAGGATGATAAATAATCAGTCAGAGCTTAGATTTCAGCGCTCGACCGTTATTTATCCTCATTAACTCTTCCATCTAGTCATCGGCGCTTTAATGTGGAACATCAATATTCATAATATGCTAAGTGTTTACAGTCACTCTGAGAAGACAGCTCACATTTAGACAGGTCTTATCTTTGTGTGTGGATGAAGCTCGCCTCTCCAGAGTGATGGAGGACACTCGGCTTCCACCTTACAGCGTGAGAACACTTCACCGACACTCACGTGGAGACCTGGATAAATACAAGTCAAACCACTCCGGAGTTTTGCCGTAATTGTTGCAACTGTTCACTTGGTTTAGAAAAAGGTTTATCAGAGTCTGCGAGGGCGGTGCAGAGACGTACAAAGCGGTCTAGAGTTTTCCTGAGGATTTTTCTTTCTTTTACTAGGATTTAGATTGTAAATATTAGTTTTTTTCTATGAGCATTCTCACTCATACCCATCTCCTACTCAATATAAAACATTTTGTCTAAGAGGTTTTTTTTATTGATTAATTAAACACTTGCACTGTGTTTTGCAAGTGTGATTATTATTATGTGGAGATGTTACTTTCTCTTTCACTACAAACTATAATAAATATAATATAAACATCTAATTATCTATTTGATAAATCTGTGTTACTTTGAGGAGCAAATCTTTGTGAACTGGTAATTTAAAGCAGCATACGGAAGTAAACATGTTCTGTTTTGACATACTAGAGTGTTTTAGTAATTAACAGTCCTTTCACAGTAACATCCATGGGAATGCTGGTTTCAAAGCAACTTGTTGAGGCTTTGTAATATTAATCATCCACCTGGGAGTCGGCAATTGCATTTTTGGCCAAATCAAACACAAACCAACCAGAATGAGAGCATAATGTGCACTTGGACATCTTTTCAATTTAGCACTCAAAGTGCACTCCAGCACCCATCTCTAAAGACGAGTGTCTGTGAATACCAAAAACAAGTAAATGGTCCTTACAGGCAGTCTGAAATCATATTCAGTGGGAGCCGCTAACTTATATTTGTGACTGAAAAAAAAAAAATGCTGTTACTGAAATTCAATCTGTCGCTGCCATGCTTCATTTCTAACACATTTAGTTTTGTAGTGGTGCTTGCAGGTTTCTTAGTTGAAGGGAAGAGAGGCGAACAGGTAACGAAGCGCCCAGTCTGGTCTTATCTTGCCTTGTTAGGGCTTAAATGTATGCTCCAACCTTGACTAGGTGTTAAAGAGTGTTTGTGTTGTGTCACGGGTTGCCTTTAGTACATCTCTCTGTGCCAGTTCGCACACTTTAATGTGCTTGATTTACCATGGAAACCACCCCGAAGATGTCCATTGTTGAACATTTATACAGCGGCACAAATAAATGACAGCAGGAATGAAAACCTCTTGCTGGACTTCGTTGTAAATGAAATTCCTCTTCAGGCAATTTTGTATTCATCTGTAGAATTGCTGTAGCCAGAATCCAGAAATGTTGATTGCAGACAGCTCTTTGCAGTGTCACTTTTAAGAAAATGGTGATTAACGGCTCGAAATACATTTGTGTTTATCCGAAATTCCAGCCGTGATTAATTTTTCAAGATGTCTGCAGCCACCTAATATATGATTTTATTTTATTTTTCTGGAACACGTTTGGAGGGGTTCACCCTGCCCTCCATCCTCTAGTTCAAGTCTGGATGTGTTTTTATTTCTCCTTATTTCTTTTCCACACTGTGTGCCTTCACTTTTTTAATGCCTCAGAATGAGATGAAAGCCCAGTGCAATTAGGATTCTTATCGTTTTAATTAAGAAAGCCATTCGGCCATATCTGCCTTCGACGCCATAACGCATAATGGCATAGTCTCTGATGCCTCTCGTGTGTGTGTGTGTGTGTGTGTGTGTGTGTGTGTGTGTGTGTGTGTGTGTGTGTGTGTGTGTGTGTTCTAATTTGTGAGTGTGTGTGTGCATATATGTTATGTGTGTCCTAGTAACACAGTTCCCAACAATCTCACTGCTGCACTTCTTTCCTCTCTTTTTATCAGTCTGTGTTCTCCAATCACTATTCCCACTTGTGCCTCTCTGCAAACATGCTGTTCTATCCCTCTTTATTTCTCTCTCCTCAAACAGACAAGGTCAAAGAGTCCTGTCTAAGCACTTCAAACTCAGTTCAACTCTGTTGTCTGAGTGCTTCTTTTGAGTGTCTTTATCAAACATTGGCTTTTTCCATGTACTTAAACATTGGCAGCCGAAGATTATTGTTTCTTTTTTTTGTTAATCAGTTTTCTGGTGTATGTAATCTCATTGCTACTTCCTTCTGCCCTCATGAGGAGTTTACACTGCATAAAGTGCTCTTTCACCTGTATCTGCGGTATGCGGTCATGATGAAAGAGCTACATTGCTGTGAGCAAATTTCTCACACACTTAATTTTATGTTTTGCCTTTCATGCCAGAACACAGGGACACTGCCTCACTTTTAACACCCAACCAAGAGTTAGTTGCTCCCTCCATGTCACCCCCCCCCCACACACACACACTCCTCCCCTCGCCTGTGACCCTGGCCTATCAGTGCAGAGCAGCGGTCTGTGAAGAAATTCCCAATATCTAAATTTACACACTGTATCAATCTTGTTTAATAGACTGGAAAGCTTATAGCCGCCATGGCAAGCCGGCAGAGAGGGCAGCGGTGATAAATTGTCGGTGTGCAGGCGACAGCCGCCCGTGATGTATAATGAAATATTTATGATTTATCCCAGCTAATAAACTGAAATGAAGTGCGTGATGTATGGGAACAGATGGGCCCTCTATTGATGCTGAAGCTCAGAGGCAAGAGGGGAAGATGGGTGGAGTGAGGGGAACAGGAGATGTGATGAGAGATGCTCAACTACCAGTGAGGGAAGAAATGGAGGGCAGGGATGGGGGGGGGGGGTACAGGTGTGTCACACTGGAACCGAGGAGGCTGAGAAACTGAGAGAAGGAAGGATGCATAGAAAAAGAGCAGGTGGAGAATGGTAGTTGAAGCTCAAAATAAAATGAATAAAACCCCCTCTGGTTCCAGGTCAGCCATATTTGCAGAGTTAAACCTGCAGAAAATGCGCCAGCGGGGCTGATTACTGCTGAATTTAGTGCAGCCATAAAGACTCCAGTGTCCCAGTCCAATCCTTTTGTTGTTTTTATTTGTCAATGGTTTATTGTTTATTTTTTGTACTGATGAGCTATCCATATATCCACACTTGGTATGAATATTTATTGTCTTGTTTTTAAAACACATGGAAGGATTATTGATTCTGACTTCCATGCTGACCTTTCTATCCTAAATCTTATGGACACAGATTCCAGCTCAGTGAGTGGGCCAAATGTCCAGATATTGTGAAGAACTGCCTCTGTGTCGGAGCCACAGCCAGTGTCTCAGACCTCTGCTGAATACCCGCTACTCTCGTCTGATCGTAACTCCAGCATCAGTTTAACCCCACCTCAGACCCATATCCGTCCCCTTCCCCGGTCCCAGCTGTGAATGTGCCACCTGTAATGATCCAGAAGGACACCTTCCTGTTCCTGCTCTGCTCCTCTCTGCTCCGTCCTTTCTTTGTCCATTTTTCTCCCCCTCCATCTCTCTCCAGTCATCCATACTGACCCATTTCCTCCGCTCATCATCCCCAGGCCCAGCTGAGCCCCTCATCCCACATAGCCTACTCCAACTCCCTACACCTATCCCCCAGACACATAGGTTTGAGGGGGGGGGTAGGGGTGGCTGTGTGTAACTTTATATATTTCTTACCATAAAATGTAAAATATCGTCTGAAACCACTTATCAGATTTATTTCCTCCAAATTATCGAATTATCTGCACTGGTAGTTTTTAAATATTGCATTTACATACAAACTGATATGGCCATTAGCACGGTTATTTTCATGAAAACCAGCAACCATGAATAAAGTGATCCACAAATAGATTAAATTTAATGCATACTCCATTTGTCCTACTGCTAATTTATGATGCAGGTGACACAGCGGTCTACAAGGATGGAGTGTACTGGATCATGGGTCGCAGCAGCGTCGACATCATCAAAAGCGGCGGTTATAAGATCAGCGCCCTCGAGGTGGAGCGTCACCTGCTGGCTCACCCCGACATCATCGGTAAGGCCACACGTGAACATTTTCTCTCTTCTGGCTCTGTTTGCTAGCTCACGGGTTGCCATGAAATGATCTTTGATGGCTATAATGTTGGATTTCAACAGTGACTGTTGTATTTGAGGCAACCGTCTCTGAGCCATACCTTTAACTTTAGAACACCAGTACATTGTAGCTGCTGCCCAAAATAGAGCTGTAAAACTAAATCTATGCAATGAGAGAGTGGTAATGATGAAAAGATGCCCCTCTATGGGTTTGGAGGTATCACTGCACAGCAGAGAGGATTAAATCTTAACGCGAGTGCTTCACATAATGTTGCAGATGTGGCTGTTATCGGGGTCCCAGATGCGATTTGGGGACAGAGAGTCACAGCAGTGGTGCAACTGAAGGAAGAGCAGAGTATGACCCTGATGGAGCTCAAGAATTGGGCAAGGTATTGTGACATTTGGTTTCAGGCTACATCGTGTAGTTATAGCTATATATTATTATATATATAGTAAGATTTAATATAAAATAAAGTTTGCATTCACTCAGTACAACTTCTTCCTTTGGAGTTTCCCAGCTGAATAAAACAGCATGCCTTTCTTTTCTCAGCACTATGTGGAATAAACCAATCCAGAATAATGCACCGTCCTGAATTCACAGAAGGAGTGCTGACCTTGTCTTGGGTAAAAATGATTATGGCAACTCAAAAAGCCCATTGAGTCGTGTGGTAAACAAATGACAGCTCCTCATGCAGACTCTGCAGTGCTTTGCAGCCCACACATCCCTGGTGACCAGCCCTGAAGTTTTCAGATCAATATGAAGGGATGTGATGGAGGGAGAGGCCAGAAATGGACTAATGAGGGGAGCTGAGGAATGGTAGCAGATGAAGGGCATGAGGGATTACAGTTAAGCCATTATTTACAGCGGCAAACATTTATTGCCTCTTTCGCTGTTCAAATTAAAAATACGTTAAAGGTTATAGGTTACAATGGGGATGCGAATGGACATTTCACTAATGAGGACACTTTGTCTTGTCCTTACAACTTAGCTGTTAGTGTTGGGATTTAAGGTTAGAATAGCTCATATCTTGTAGAAATGTGTTTGTCAACACATTGGAATGAGGGGGTCTTACTTCTTACGCCTGTGTCCTGCTGGTCCAGCATGATGGATTACGACTGCTGCCTTTGACCTCACTTAACTCTTGCTTAGACATGCATAGAAAATCTATTTTTGTGAGGACACTCATTGACATATTGCCTTACACGCCGCTTATTTTAACATCAGCATTGCAACTACACGTTAAATTCTGGCGTCACCTCTGAAATAATGTTTTATAAACCTTTTTAATGAGGTGAGGACCGGCAAGAGAGCCTTCGCGACACTGATTTATAGGCAGAGTTTGCCTGCACAGACATAGTAAGACACACACTCTTACACACTGTGTTTGCACCCAGGGGTGCAGCCAGCAGACAGACAGAGCCTGCAAACAGGCCACTGCTGAGGCCAGGGATGTAGGGGAAGGGAGCGGGAGATAAAATGAGACATAAACAAGTAGATGGATGCTCACTCTTCAGTGCCCTGGCTTCAGCTGTCAGTCTGAATCTCTGTCACCTCCTCTGCTCCTCACACTGCCTTCTCCATGCGCACACACACACACACACACACACAGCCCTCGTGCACACGCTGCCCTGGAGAAATTGGTGACACGAGTAAGGCCCATTACGGATACAGCGTATGTATGCACATATACTCACTCACACTTTACTCAGCGAGTCGGGGAGCAGCAAAGACAGAGACATCTGCTGAAAGGAGTGTTTCATGGCAGCAGAATGAGTCATTATGCTCGCTCGCGCCACACAGGAACACAAACAACACACACACACTCCAGCACAAACAAACAAACTAGGTTAGAAGATAATAGAAAAGGCTTTAGGCTCCAAGACTTGACGTAACAGCCGAGCACACAGAATGGAGGGGGAAAAAAAAACACTTTTAATTACCCTAGCCTTCTGTTTTTCATTTTATTAGTTTTTTTTTTCATCTCACAGTGATTATATTGTTTTGTAAAAAGGGAATTGTCTGTGTCTAGAAGGCAAATAGTGGATATTAAGAAGGAGAGCTGCAGAATGTATGAAGGACATTTTCTTTCTTTATCTAGACTACCCTGCCACAGGGCCAGGCTTTGTTTTGCAGTTGTTTCCCAGCCTTTGTTTTTTTTTTGTTGTTGTTGTTTTTGTTGCATATGGCACGTGTGCGTGTGCTTATTCTTGTCCATGCGATCGCTGCTGTTTGTGCGTCCTTGTGCAGACCTGAGTGGAGCTGATTCTGTTAATCTTCACCGCAGTGAAACAGGCTCCACTGTATTAATAATAGTGTTTGTTACAGGGAGCACATGGCACCTTACAGCATTCCCACAGGCCTGCTGCTGGTGGAGGAAATGCCACGGAATCAGATGGGCAAGGTCAACAAGAAGGACCTACTGCGCCGCTTCTTCTCATGACCAGACTGCTTTCATATGAGTGACTGCGTCCAGGTTAGGAACAAAATCTGGGCAACTGCTCCAACCAAAGGACAAATTAAATGTAGTTTGAAAGAGTCCAACTTTCCTGAAGTTGTATTGAAAGTAGCTTTTGAAGTTTGAACCAATAAACCTGAATGTGACTCACAAATATTATGAAGCGGTGATGTTATGCAACCTAATATGACCCATTTTTGTTGAGCTTAAAATTGATGCAGTGTCCCAGTTACATATTACATACTGCCTGGATTCTAAACTCATAAAATCTGCAGGTCTTTTTAGAAAAACTGCAACAAAAAAACATTAACAAATGGGATTTTAAATTGTCTTTTATTGGAATATTTTGGTCATGATAAGGAACATGATGGACTTGACATTTTACTTCTTTAAAAGACCAAGTATATAATTTTCTGCACATTTTCTGATGCACTTGTAAGTGTAGATCATGGACCTTTTGTTTTAATAAAGAGCAATGCTGTGTGTTTGCAGTAGCTCCCTGCGCAATGCCAGCCCCGCACTCGCACTAACCCCCCACTCTTCCCATCTCTCATCTTTGCTCATCAGTGCTGCAGCTCTGAGACCAACATTAGCTTTCAGATTTCTGGAGTCCTGGAATGCTGTCGGAATAGACTTGGATGGTGGAGAGGGATGAGAGGAAACGATGATTGGCAAGGGTCTGAGACGACAGGAAGAGCAAATGGAGACATTAAATTAAGGAAAACACTTATGATGAACAGCTGAAAAGCTAAAAACACACAAGAGCAACACAGTCCAACAGTCCAGTCATCCACACGCGCACACACACACACACACATATCCACCCACAGTCACCAGAGACCTGATTAAGAGAGCAGAACTATTGATCTGTGGGCTGGCAGGCCAGGATGGATGAGCAGGCAGGGCAGCAGGAGCACCAGAGGACAGCTTCAGTGGCCCCAAATCCCCACGTTGCCCCACCCAGTTACCCACACCAGAAGTGGGAGTTGAACAGACCCAGGGGTTGCAAGACTGGGCCTACCTCACTGAAGCTGCGGCCCACAGCAGGGGGTCAAAAGCGAGGCTGTGGAGTGCAGAGGTTGTGTTCAGTAATAGATATTCGACTGCAGGTGTGAAAGAGAGAGAGAGACTCTCAGAAGGGTTTCCAGTATCTGGTGCACGCAAGGAGGCTGGTGGATACACTCTGAACCAATGGGGCGCGCCTGTCCTTGAACTACATTCACCCTCTTCAGTCTTCTCAAAGATACAGCCAAACACTCTACCTGTGTTTGCCGGAGCGTGGTGAGAAAAGGTTGTCTACACACGAGTGCTTATTGGGCCCGAGGGCGCTGAAGAGCAGGTCGCCGTGGGGCCGCGGGTGAAGTTGCTATTTTGTGTTGTTCTCTTTACTCACATGGGGCCTGGGTTTGATGGCAAAGGTTTAAAATAAACAGGTGATGTTAAAAAGAGGTGACGGGAGAGTTCTGCTGGTTCTGTTTCGGTGTCTTTTCACTTTGTCACACTTTCATTTTTAATGTAAGCCTGCCTGCAAGATGATATTTAATTTAACTTCCTCTTCAGAAGACATAGGCATAACAAGGAGCCAGCTGGCTTTATAGCAAAGAACTAAAATGATTATTTATCAAAGAGAGCCTTTTTCACTCTATCAAGCACAATGATTGAATGCCAGGTTATTGAATCAAATTCCCATTTTAGAATCACATCCTCTGAAGAAAGACCAAAAAAAAAAAGGCCCTGTTTGCAGCTTCACACAGGGCTGATAGTGTCTTATTAAGGCAATTTGAGGTTTAATATTATGTTTGCAGGTCAGTTCTTCAGTTCATGTGCTCCACGTGTGTTGATAATTGAATTTTCCGAACTTCCTTCAGAGGTGTCAGCAGTTTTCATTCCAGGTATGAGAGGGTATCTATCATCAAAGATGGCAGAGACAAGTTCTCTGCTGGTGAAGGTGAGCTTAGCCCTCCGCAGAACCTTTTAACACACACACACACACATACATATATACATACATACATACAGTAATTGGCTAAATATTGATATAAATGCTTCTGAATCCCAAAAGGTTTGTAGCAGGAAGCAACTTGATCAACATGAATGGTTTATGGACGTACAGTAAGTGGGCTGGAAGAGGGGCGATGAGAGGAAGATAGACAAGACTCTTCTGCCCCGGGGATGTACAGAGTATGTAGCACACACACACCCACACACACACATACACACACACACAACCTCACATCAGTGATTCTAGATCCCCAGAAGGTCTGTGTGGGTGCGTAAACGATGCTTGTAGTGGCAGGTCGTTGTTTACATGGAGCTCATGTTTATTCTAAAGCTGCTTACACCTCACTGGCTCGGCCTCAGGCTTTGTTCCTGTGAAACTCCCGCTGACTCGCCCTCTGATTCCTCTCTGCCTTTTTCCCGGTTGACCTTTTCCCCTCCTTTCTCCTCCTGTCACTCTGCATTTTTCTATCTTGCCCTGTTTTGTCTGCCTGTAATCTTCCACAGCGTTATTTGATAGTTTTGATGAACCCTGATGTGCAGCATGTGGGGCTGTTTCCAACTTCCTGCACTAACGTCCCGTGATAAGCAATCATCTGTAAGACGAGGTGAGACTGTATGTAGAAATCCATTAACAAAAAGCCACATTTGAAGGCAGTCCACTCTCATCTGTCTGCCGTTGTCCGCTTGCGTGTTTACAGTAATATTTGTATTTGAGTGTCTTACTCGGACTTTTACTTGTTTTTCACACGTGAACACAGCTGAAAATATATAAATGTATCTTTAAAAAAAAAAAAAATCAATAGTGAATTATCATGTTCTAGCTCTCATAACTTGGCCCGCTCAACAATGGAGAGAGACAAGGTCATGAGAGAATAAATAGCAGGCAGACTAGCTAATGATCTATCATTCTGGACAAGCGGCTGCACTCGAGAGCGGGCTGGCTGACAAGATCATTAATAAAAGCTGCTGGAAGAGTGATCGATTGGCTTGATGGATGATCGGGGCCGCAAATACTATAAAACACCTGGACGTCAAGACTCGTCTGTCTTAAGGAAAGTCGGGGGGGAGTGGTGGTCTTTAAAACATCCAGATCCCTGCAGGGAGTCGTCAGAGGGCATCAACCCCCCCCCGTAAGATGAATCCATGGCTGCGTCTGCACGGAGATTTTTACACATAGCTGCACTCTAGGCCCTGTCTGTGTGTGTTTTAGGCCCCGGTTTGAGAGCATCAGTGCAATTCGAGGTGGATCAGGCTGTCAGCAGGTGTCCTGCTGTACAGGCAGCCGCAGCAGTCCACGCCGCTGTAATGGGAGGTATTTATTATTGACGTGCTCCCCTCACACCATTACTGAGCTCTGCGGTGGTAATCTGTGTCTGTATCTCCACTCACTCCTTATTCTTTCTTCTCTCTCTCTCTCTCTCTCTCTCTCTCTCTCTCTCCTCCATCTGCCAGTGTGTTACAGTGTCTCTTTTGTCATCCACTCACCCACAATGTCACACACACTCTCACGCACGCACACACACACACACACCTTACTCAGCAGTTCATCTCAATTCCTAATCTTTGAGAGAGAATGAGTTCAGGAGTGTCGACTCCTTGCATGGCTGCGTGTATCAATATCTGTACATTGATCTGGCCTCGCCTCTCCTCCTCCATTCATCCAGATATAGATTGGTTTTCTCAGCAGGTATCAGTGTCTCCAATCTGACTGATGGGCGGAGTGCGCGAGGGAGGGGGTTATTGAACCAGGGTGTCCCACATGCCAGTGGTAGCGTGTTACACCACTGAGCAAAAAAGCCCTGGGCGAAGGCATGAAGGCCAAGGTTACACCTGATACAGATGCACGGCAGCCGCGGCGGCCTTATCGGTGTCCACGTCGATCACTCAGTCTCAGAATAAAAAGTCGCGTCAGCCTGACACGTTTACCTCGTTCGTGAAACACACATTTCACCCAGCCTACGGAACGCCGCAGACTCGGTCTGGTAGTTGAATTCCTGCTGGTTTATGAGTGCTGCTCGTGGGGGAATCAAGTTGGTCGGACACGATTTGTGCATTCATCATCAAAAATATGTAAAAAAAAAAGAAAAAGTCTCTCAGCTTTCAAAGGAAAGCTATCAAAAACCTAACAGCGGACCCACTCATCGGTCCGTTCAAAAACCAACCACCTTTGTTGAGTCTCTGAAACCCGGTCCATAAAAACGAGCATAAAAATGTATTATAAAACATTGTAATTACAGAAATGTGATTTATTTAGTCTTATTTCCCATTTATGTGCTTAACACATTTCTATTGTAAGAGTTATAAATTCTGAAATGAAACAAAATGATGAAGAAAACAAACGTTGCCGAGGCTCCGTCGTTGGGTGCGGGGTGTTATCAGCATGGTTCTTTGCCTGTCCATAAATCAGAGGCCTCGGGTCAGGGGATAGCCCAGCCCGTGGCTCTGCGTGTAATTACAAATCTGACATTTAAACACCAGCAGTCATATTTCACTGGACGCCGACTGGTCCAAAGACCGAGTAAAATCTCTTTTTTTTTTGTTGGTTTTTTTGTTTTTGTTTTGTTTTTTTTTGGTCTTTTAAGAAAACAGGAAAAAGAAAATCAATAAGTGTTAGAATGCGTTCTAATGCCTTGTTAATGGACCCGCATATTAATTATTCAACGCTGGGTGTTTTGTCTGCTCTTTAAAGTGGCAGCGAAGTGGAGAAATATGCAGCCTGCGCAGGAGCAACGCTGCACCGCGCTCACTTTTTATGCCCTCATCAACTGAAGCTCGTATCCATTTGCAGATTATTCTTTACATTTTCCAACTGATGGGCATTTTATTTTTTAATCTCCAGTACTGATTTATTATCATTTACAAAGATTTATTATTATGATAATGAAGGAGGCCTTAATCCTATAAGGGCTGCTTGAATCGATCATTTGTTTGAAGGCTGCTATTGACTGGGCATTAGTTTAAAATGTTTCTCAGGCAGCAGATGAGTTGGGGGGGGAATTAAAATTCTTGTTTGGCCCGCTGTCAACCTGCGTCTGCTGACTGCTCAGAGGAGCCGCTGCGTGATGGGATTCCTAATGACACTGCAGCAGCCATTGCCACAAATTGCTCTGACTTGATTTATTTCTCCTTTTACAACCCTCCACAACCGCCGCCACCCGCACCCGCCGCCGCCGCCGCCACTCCTCCTTTCTTCCTCCAACATCTCCAGTCAAGCATCCACTCTCCCTCCCTCCCTCCGTCCTCACAGACAGATATACTGCGTGCGCGCGGGACACCATCTCCTCTTCTGCACCATGCCAGTGGCAGGAAACATCTGTCTCTAGGTCCCTCTGCCACAAAGTGTTAGAGTCAGGGTGGGTCACTCACTCGATTGGCCAGCCTGGAAGGGCCTGTGGGCAGAGTGGGGTAGGACTGGCTGGGCCACGAGGGCGTCCAGGCGGAAACTTGTCCCCGGGTCCATCCTGCCCTGCCTGCCTCGTGCCATTTGTATCTGTTTGTGTGTTTTGTGAGGCCCTTGCAAGCACGAGTTTGTAGGTCAGAGGGCACCAAGGCATCAAAAACAACTAAGGGCTGCCTTGATATGTCCTCTGCTTCTTTGTGCTTTCTGCTGAGTGTCTCTGATGCTCCCGTCTCTCTCTCTCTCTCTCTCTCTTTGACTTTGCGGTACTCGTGCGTGTCGAGCACAGACCCTCGTGCATGCGTCTTCTTCCTGCAGCGGTGCATAGCCGCCGGGGATGCATCCCTGTGCTCAGCCACTGTTTGGCCAGTTTTAATCTCCTTACATTTAGACTGTTTAAATTGTCTCAGTTCACTTAAGTTTCTATTTACTTAACCAAAGTGGAATGCTATCAGAGGCAGCAGGCAGTAGGCTGCCAGTCACACAGCAGATAGCTTCTTCATGCAGCGACAGCCCTGATAAGGGGGAGCGGGGGGAAAAGAACTGTTTAATCAAACAGCAGAGGCAATGGGGGATAAGTGCAGAGAGCCTAGAATCCGTTGCAGAAACCAGAGGAATATTCATCACCAAGTTCCCGTCCTTCCTGTGCCCTTCTTCAGCACCAGATAACTACTATCTTTTAGCTCAAACCAGTCATTCATCCAGTGGTAAAACACCTTAAAGTTTTACTAAATGCAGCTGGGGAGTGAGGCAATAGTTCATGCAAATACACTGATAATTCCGGAGCGTTGTTCGAACAAACAGGCAAAATAGTCAAAACAACCCAGCATTGATTTAGGATCATCCATCATTTCTGAAATCCATTTGCAAATTCATTTGCACATGAAAATGGGGTGACCAGCTTGAAAGAGAATGTTACGTCAGCAGGTGTATTGAGGAGGACGGTGAACTAATGCTGGATTTAAATTTTTTCCTACTTTATTTGTTTTTTTTTACGCTTTGCCTCATCTTGCCCTCCCCTCGCCCGCGCCCCCCCCCCCTCAATCACTCCATTTTGAGATCTGCCTCTGTCTTCCCTTATCCATCCATCTTCCTCCATGCCCTTTTCAGCTGGTATAGAGTATTTATCATCTCTCTACCTGGAGCTTTGAGGGCCGTGCTATATGGCCTGATAAATGGGTGAAGCACTGATGTGCGGCCACCTCAGGAGACACAAACCAGACAGCTTTTTAGGAGCTGAACAAGACACATCGCTTTTCTTTTATTGTTTTCTGAGCACAAGGGTGTGCATGTGTGCGAGCGCGTGCGTGTACGCGTGCGAGTGCGATTGTGTGGATGTTGGAGGGAGGTTTAAGAGGAGAAAGAGAGGGGGGGGCAAAAAAAAAAGCATAACAACAGATGCTTCTTGGGCGTCAATAAAAATGCAGCAACTGCCCACCAGATAGACCGTTATCCATCTACAGTGCATCACCGTGTTGTTGACAAATCAATGAGTGACGGTGATGATCCTGTGTTACATCAAACATGGAGCACTCAGACAGCCTCCCTGCTTACTATGGAGACAGCAAGGGAGCACTCGGGGCAAGGGTGCTCATAGCCAGGAGGTATGTGTGTGTGTGTGTGTGTGTGTGTGTGTGTGTGTGTGTGAGAGAGAGACAGACAGACAGACAGACAGACAGACAATGAGTTTCCATAGAAAGAATTTCAGTTTTCTCCTGCCGGTGCTGACGAGAGTGTGAAATTTTAATGGAGCCGCATAGAAGTTGCTCATGAAAGCTTCATGATATTGATCACATCTTATGAATCATACATCCTAGTGCTGGGGCTAAATATTAACATTAATCAAGAATCATTTGGACCGGTCCTGATTGGCAGTGACGGTGCCTTTCATTCTCCTCATGAGCGCTCTGCGGAGGGTTTAGAGCCAGCCCCTCCTGGTTAAAGTTGGTGAGGATCAATATGGCTGAGAGGAAGACATCTTTATAGCAGCAGAACGCGCCACAGCGCCGTGATGCCTTTATGGAGATTTACTGTAAAGTTGATGGGATTTATGGATCACATGCTGAGACAGGAGCCCCTATAGATATAGATATCATCCGGGAAACCGGGAGTCACGGCTGAGGGGAGCGGGATGAACACTAATGACTTAGCCCAGGCTGAACCCGAAGAAAGGACGTGCGAGCCGGCGGAGTCGTCTGAGTTTGATTGGCAGGTGGTCTGAAAGTCCCCTCTGGCTGGTGCTGGGGGCAGGTCACTGGGGCGAGAGCACCGCTACTCATATATGAACGCTTGACTGCTGTCAGCCTCTCCGTGCTCCGGATGCAGGAGAGCGGTCACTCCTTATTCCGCACAAGTATTCTTTATTTGTTCCCTCGCTTGGTTTTAGCTCAATGTGGACTACTGGGTCTTTTTTTGGAGTTTCTAATCAATGATCTATGCAAACTTAAAGATCAGCACCTCTCTTCAACCCCCTTTAGTTTGTGTTGGGGAAATGGATTTTTCCAGGACTGCATGCTCAGGTTGTTCCATTCCAGAGGTTTGTTTTTAGAAATTTGAGACTTGAGAGACCAGGTCTGATAAATGGCTGAATTATGAAACTCTCATAATCACTGATTTTATGAGATCGAGATGCATTTCGGTGTGTAAAAAGCATCAGGCTGGACGCACACACACACATGGAAATGGTCTGAAACCTGATGGTCTTTGGTTGACCCAACGAAGGACGCTCCAGACCGCGCTGCCCAAGCCGAGGAGGTCACGGGGAACAGAGAGACGAAATCACCCAGAAGTGAAGTTCAAATCGAAGCGGCACCTCTGATGTCATCGAGCGCAGGCAGACGGACAGACGGGGGGGGGGGGGGGGGGCGTGAGAGCCAGAGGGGTTAAAAGGAAACGTCAGTGGCACGCGGGCTAGAAGACAAGTGTCAAGCGCGACAGGAAAAAGACGGAGGCTGCCTGGGTGTCTGCACCCCCCCACCCTCACCCCGCCACCACCACACACAACCCAACGCCCATACCCCCTCCAGCCCCACCCCGCCCCCCTCCTCTGCAGACAAGCATATGTGGGCTGACAACATGACATTGCCGGCGACGAAGAGGGGAAGAGAGGGAGGACCAGGAGCCTCGGCAGCCCCAACATCCTCCACTCTGACAGCTGACGGAGGCAGATTAGACGCCCGCCCGCACGCCACCGTCAGCCCGGCCCATCTACCCCCACACCCATCACTAATCGCCCCACCCGCCCCGCTCCTCCACACAACCCACACCCAGCGCGCAGATGTTTTCCTCCACCTCACTCATCCGAGAGCTTTCCGCAAACAGCCGATGTTGACACGCCGCTCCGGGGAGGCTGACCCGTAACGGCGACGAGGTCTAACAACCGAATCGCGATTCGAGGCAGAGGCAGACGCGGCGAGATGAGCAAGTTCACGCAAGCCGTCTGCCTATTACAGTGCGGGCAGATATCCATTATCATAATGTCTGTAATCCCCCTGACTCAGGTGCCCTCACACAACCCAGACGCCTCCTGTGGGCACGCCCGGACGTATAGCGCGTACGTGCTTAGCCGATGGATTACTTATACACAACAGATATGCACAGACTTCGCCGTGCAGCCTCGTCCGACCGTGGAGAAACGGGCTCATTCTTTTCCCGGGCAGGAAATATTTTCAGGCGTTTCAAGGCAGCGAGAGCAGACAGATTTCCAGTCTGAATGTATGTTGGTGGTGCTTCTATATTTCTCTGAGAAAGCTGACATTTTACTCAGTGACAGATAAGAGGTGGAGTAGAAAATAGAGTGTGTGTGCGTGCGCGCGTGTGTGTGTGTTTACTGAGGCAGACGTCCACCCTGGGACAGTATGTCATCGATTGAGCTGCAGGAAGAGGCCTATTATCTCCAGCCATGGTTCAAGCGGGGGAGTCAAGTGTGTCATACGTGTTGGCTCTAATTGGCAACCCGCATCGGTGGAGGGAGGCAGAGCCTCGGCGACCCCACCACCACCGCCGCCACCCCCGCTCTCACACACTCCACCCGCCGGTGCTGGAGGTGTTTGTCATCTACCTGGACAAAGAAATCTGATTTGTAAAAGGTGGTAATGAGCAGAGACACAAACAAGGTGACTTGCCGATGAAAATGCAGGGATAATAGTTTTGTGCTCTTTTCTTCTTTGCCTGTCTGACTTCTGCGTTGTGAATCAATGCCACTCGCTGTTCTGCTTTTCGCTGTTCTGCTTAACAATCTGTCAATCATGTCCAGGGCCATCATTTGTTCTGATCATCAAACAAATTTCTTCGAAATTTAGAGAAACCTTTTGAAAAGCAGAAGTTATCGCCCAGATAAGTGTTTTTAGTGGTGTAATGCTGCCCTCTGCAGGAGGTTCAGGGTACAGCAGGCTGCGAAATTGAGCGCTGAAAAGTTTTGAAATTTAAAAAAGCAATACTTGATTAATGAATAAAAAACAGACATACAGAAACACAGATTCATTTTAAAAGTTTAAAGTCTTACATATGTATGTTTCATTACATTTCATTTTATTTCTATTAAGAGCCACGCAATGCTGAGTAAAATAGACACATCCACATCATTTAGAAAGTAGTGATCTTCGGTTGGAAAGTGAAATTCAATTAACAAATTCAATTTTCCATCACATTTACATCCTTCGCACAGCCTTTGCCAAATTCAAATTTAATTACCTTAAAATGAGACGTTCGCGCACATGTTTTTTGTCACGTCGTGACGACTCGTCTCGTTTTTTTGACTTTGCCAATGCAAATATTATTTTTTGCAAAAAGACGACGCTAAAGTCATCATCTGCAGCCTTCCAGATGGTTTGCCGCTGCTCCTGTCACCGCCATCAGTAATGCGGTGTGAAAACTGAGTTTCCTCCGCCTCCCTCCGGTATCCATCATTATGTTACCTCCTGCCCGGCAAGCCAGACTGGTTCCAGGTTTCCTGGTCAGCGGGGCTCCTGTGTGTGTTCGGGGGGGGGGGGGGTATAATGCAGACGCGACCGAAGCGCCACACGTTTCCTTTGCTATTATCACCTCAGTGGGGCCCAGGGTGAGCCGGATTTTGAATTACATGATCTAATTTCAGCTGAGCTGCTGCATCTGAGGTTCTTCGGAGGATTGAAGGTGCAGATCGCTGCTTCTGCTTTTACATCCCATCTGCGGCCTGTAACCAAATTAAACGTTCTGGAAGTTCGTGGGGAAATGTGAAATATCGTTGGCCGAACGTGTCAGACGTCCTTTAATACTGACAGTTCCCTCATACAGCCAAGTAATTTGGTTATTCTACAATTGAGCAGAAATTGAATCTAGAGTAGAAGCACTTTCAGAATGTTTCCCATTCTCTTATGATGCGGCCTTGAAATGAGTGTGGCAGCGAGTAGAGCCCCGAGGCAGATGCGCACGCCATCTTCTCTGCAGAGCCTTGGACGTGGTGTCAGGTTGATGGCCGTCGGTGGACAGCCATTTCCAGAGTCTGGGTTCAGGTCGGGACTCTGGCGGACCAGTCCAGAACATTCCCAGAGTTCTCCTGGGAGCTCTTTGTGCGGTCTTGACTGTGTGGTGTGACTCATTGTCTTGTTGGGGAGTGAACCTCCTAAAAAAAAAGCTGCCTCCACCGTGCTTGAGGATGGTGCCGGGCAGCCGACGAGCACAGCCTGGGTGCCCCCCAAAGACGATGCTCAGAGTCAAGGCCAGGAAGGTTTTGTTTTACTTTTTTTTTTTTTTTTTTTTTTTTACAAACTCCAGATGTGTTCTCAGGTATCTTTTACTGAGGCGGGGCTTCTTTCCAGATTGGTGGAGTGCTGCAGTAATGGTTGATCTTCAGCTTGCTCCCATCTTACTAACATTCCCCCAGGTCTGGTGGGGGGGGGGGTCCTGGTTGTTGGAAGCTGCTTCCAGTTCAGAGTGGCTTAGACCCCTGCGCTCGGGGCCGTCCCCAGATTTGCGTCTTGATAGCATCTGTGCGTAAAAACTTAATAGAACTATCGGACACAAGTCACGTCCGCAGTAACGGGGGGGGGCCTCACATGGAGGTTCAGATGTGAGGCGCGTCGTCGGCCAACAGTGGGCAGAAGAGCAACACCTCGTAGGCGTGCGTGTGTTCGTGCGAGTGTGTGTGTGTGTGTGTGAAAGGAAGTGTAGTGAGGGGGCGTGTCCTGCCGGGTGCCTCTGAGTGAAAAGACAGAGACAGGTGCTGAAAAATCAAGCCTTTACCCTGGAACTCTCACAGGACGCACACGCGGTGACACATGGAAGCATACCGACACCCCCTCACCACCCACGGCCTGCCAGCATCCCCCATTACCCCCCCTCCACTTTTCCAACATGAGCTTGATCACTGTGGCGTCTGCTGCGGCTCCTTCCTGACCGGAACCTTGGAAGAGCGGCTCTGACACTGTTTACGTTGTAGCGATCCACCGTGACCTTTGACCCCCCCGAGCTGGGACTCGGTGAAAGGTCGCTCTGTCGAAAAGATCCGGAGACGCGGCTTTCCCTAGAACCCTAGAACAGAGGACGGGGGACGTCTCCGTCCTGCCCGGGGCAGAGGAACGCTCCTCCCCGCCGCGCCCCGTGGGCGCCGGCCTCTCGGGCAACCGCGAGTCTTCACCCGCATCTTTGACAGAGGCCTTGAAATAGCATCAAAGGGCGGGTTCCGGTGTTCCGAACGCGCGAGGGCACCAGCCGGCGAAGGTATGCGCGATCTGGACACGAAGCTTTGGAGAAGAGAGGGGTGCTAAGCTACGAGAGACCATAAACACAACAGTGTTCTGCTCCCTCCAGCGGGGGCCAGAAAATGAAAAAAACAAAAGAAGAAGAAGAAGAAGAAGAAAAGCTTATGGCTGTTTTCCTGTCGGGGTGGACAAGAGCAACAGATGTGAGATGACTTAGGAGCCGCGAGGGAGCGCGGTCGGGGAAGCGTTAAATTTGTTTCTGTCCCAATTTACTTCTCAGAGTGACATCATTATCCGCTGTTCAGTCGGGCCACATTCTCTCAGCGGTTTCGGAGGTGCGGGTTCTCGTTCCTGGGGTCGCCGTCTCGGTCGCCGTCTCCGCTCACACGGTGATTGGCGGGTGTGTGTGTGTGTGTGTGTGTGTGCCCATCCAGTGATGGACGGGTGACCTGTCCGGGGCGTGTAACCCGCCTCTCGCCCAGAGAAAGTTGAATTTCGCAGCAAAACCAGCAAATATTGAGCGAGGTCTCCCTCTGTAGGGACGGGTCTCTGAGCTCCAGTGATGGAGGGAGTACGCTTGGTTTGTCAAGGGTTTGGAAACATTTATACTTTACACTTTTTGCATCTCCTGGTTTCAGCGTTGTCGGCATTATTAACTTTTAAAACCCTCAACGGTTTCGCTGAAGTTTTAACGGGCGGAGAGCCTGCTGCTGAACAGCTGCCCTGCCTCTCTCTCTCTCTCTCTCTCGCTCTCTCTCTGCCTGCCGTCCTCTCTCGCCCTCCCTCCCTCCCTCTCCCGCCTGTGAGTGACAGCACATGTGCTGGGGTACATGGGAGGGCTGTTGAAATCCTAACCCCTTACCCCACCACTGTGAGACATACCCCAGGCATGGAGAGGGAATAGCTGCGAGGGGAGCAGAAGGAGGCTGAGAGGCTATGAGTGTGAAGGCAGCAGAGGGAGAGAGAGAGAGAGATAGAGAGAGAGAGAGAGAGAGAGAGAGAGAGAGAGAGAGAGAGAGAGAGAGAGAGAGAGAGAGAGACGGGCTGTTCCGGGTTTTTAGTGGAGTAACCTCAGATCTTTGAGCAGAGTTTGTGGGTGCAGGTACTGAGATGGCCTTACGGATGTTGATGGTGTGTGTCCTGGGTGCTCTGCTCTGTCAGGTGAGAAAACTCCTCTGGTCAAGTCTCTTAGTGAGCTAAAAATATAGCACATGAATACCAGCGACGTTTACTGGTCAGACCGAATATTGTAGGTTAATTGTGTTATTCTTGTTGTTCTGACTTCCTGTTCTCGGCTGCATTCACCCTTTGGTTTGAGCCCCTCCCCGCCCCCCCGCCCCCCCACACCCTGATTAGCGTGACCTTCTGCAGCCCCGCTCTGCAAATATACAGTTTATGTTTTTTACCCGCGTTGATGTCTCCAACCAAACATCCGCTAATGTTCATCAGTGCCGCCTGCGGCAGATCCAAACAGTCCATTCTTGTCAAAATGAGGATGATGGAGTGTTCCAGCAAGGGCGAGACTCCAGATGTGTGCGGGGGGGGTTGGGGGCTCGGGGTACAGACACCGCTGTGAGATGGAAAATGGATGAGAATATAAACTGAGTTGTTACCACCAGCATTTCCCAGCACCATCAGTCTTCCTGTGTGTTTGGAGGGCTAATGGAGCCCAGGTTGGAGGACGTTGGAGGGCTTTGGCCTCTAGTGGCTCCTCCAGACGTTCCTGCTGGGATGCGCTGGATAATCCATTCTGATATTTGCACGTGTGATTATGATTGAGGGAATGGGGGGATTAAGATCTTCTCAATCAAAAAAAAAAAGAAAAAAGAAAAAGTGTCTGCAAAGTATTTGCATGCCCTTAGTTATGTTACGCTGCTTGTGTAGTTCGTTTTCTAACATTTCATGACAACTTGTGGACAGTTGAGTGAAACGCACGTTGTCATTTGTGGGAACGGCTGTGATCATCAGTGAGTCGAGGTTACCATAACGTTAACAGTGTCGTCAGCCAACACAGAGACCAAATCAGCAAACACATCAGCCCCTTTAGGAACAGAGAGAGCTCTCATGAATTCACAGTAAAGTCTAACTTGTTCCAGGGTTTTCCTTTTAATTAATGAGAGGACACACACACACATACACACACACATGTTGGTCCTGCTTCATGTTTTTGAAAAACTGTAATAATAAAGAAAAAGTCTTTTTTTTTTGCGCCAGTATTAGCAGGCGTAGGCGGATGGTCGACGGAAGCAGCGCTACTTTTTCATTTTCTCTGAGTGGCTGTTGTTTTGATCTGGACTAGTGTGTTTGGGTCTGCTCAGTGTGTGTGTGTGTGTGTGCGCGTGCGCGCCGCTGTGAGGAGTGGGCAGAAGCAACAGCTGTCCCCAGATGCATACGTGACGCCATTTGTCCCGCTCCATAATCTCCTCGTGGAAAGAGAAGCGGGCCGCTCTGCAACCGTGAAATCGGGAACAAACCAGGAGTGTGTAACAGCGGGCAGCTGGAGCTGACTCTGGATCAGCGGAAGCCCGCGCGGATACCTGCCTTCTGTCAGAGCGGCGGAGGGAACAGAGAGACCTCCACATCATTAAATCTCGCTCACTGAGCTCAATTTCCTGCTCGCTTTTTTTTTCCTTTTTTTTTTCCTTTAAGCTTGTTATTTTTAACAACGGAATTGTAAAAAAAACAAACAAAAAAAGCCCGATGCATAACTCTGACAGGAAATAAGCCAAACATCTGCTCATGGCACCAAAATAGGGCGTCCATACCCATGACTCGGCAAAGAGGCAGGGGACCGGCCCACTTGGAATATTTACGTCTGAGCGCCAGAAACAGAAATGACCACGGGGGTGGGGGGGGGGCACCTGTGTGACCTTTGAACCCGCGGCCGGAGGGACGGTCAGGCGTCCCGTTAGACGCCGGCTCTCGCGTCAGACGGCGTGAGGACGCACAAAGTCAATCTCAAGCTCGGCTTAAAACTAGAAGTTCCCGTCCCAGGCACGTCCCCCTCCAGCTGCAGGTTTACTCCCTCTCGTGAGTCACGGAGGAGGATTTTAAATAAAATCTACGTGTGTGTACGTTTGAGTTGGTATCTGGGAGTAAATGTTTCCACACGGACATGTTTCAGCTAATATTTGTCCTCGGTGTATAACAAATTATTGGGAATATCTCCGCATTTATTTATCTTAAAGTTGCATATATCACATTGTTTATAATCCATATTTCTTTTTCGTCAGTCAAACTGTGTTTTTTGGTATGAAAGTGGAATTAATTTGAGGGAGATTATGTGGCTGAGACGTGACTTAGATTCAGAAATAAACACCCGCCAGACCACGGCGCTCTCCGCCTAATCCACACACACAGTTTATTGGTTCGCTCTTGCCTCGGTGACCTTTGCGGCTGGTCCGGGTCCTCTCTACGTCTGGCGCCAGGACTATTTAACACACTCGTGTCCGAGACATTCATCCCTTTAGGTTTAGTCGTGCGCGGAAAAACAAGCTCGCGTTAACGGTTGAGATGATAAAGTAAGAAACGGTGTTTGTTGTACGAGGAGGCGACTTGGGCTTTAATGTGGAGGGATTAGGACGGACCCTTAATGGGACGGTCCTGTCCTTCAGAGCTCATCGCCGTCCGTGCTTCTGTCAGGGCCCGGGGTCAAAGGTCACGCTGTAAAGGTTCCTGGGAAAAGGCTCGAGAACAGTTAACCTGCGGGTGGCGTCATCACTCAGCCTTTAAGAGGAGGCGCGCCTCGGTCTAATTGGTAACGCGACACCGCCGTTTCCGTGAGCGGTCTGGTAAAGCCATTACAAGCGGCGACTGCAGGACTTTTTTTTTTTTTTTTTTTTTTAGTCTCAACTCCGAACTTCACCTGAACGTCTCACCTGAAGCCACGTTTCCACAGGTGTGACAGGAAGTGCACTCCCTCTCTAGCCCAGAAGGCTGTCGGGAACTATTTTCTCTCCAGTTCCTTTGAGTCCGAAGGTTACTAGAAAGAGACGCTGCTGCTGCTGCATGTGCCTCTGAAGTCATCTCACGCATCCCAAAACACAGCATAGACATCAAAACCCCGCCAGACATGTGACCCATTTATCCCCCCCGGGCGAACGTCGCGTTTCTGATGTGTCAGCGTTTCGACTAACAAGGCTGCAAACTTTTGTCAGACGCGATGTGGCATATGTTCAGCAATAAGATAAATTTAGCAGGTCCCATCCTCGGACGCCCAACTGTGATGCAGCTGTCCCCGACGTCTCTGCCGCATGCGGGATATGCCACCGCGTGTTTCGGAGCTCCCTCACGCTGAGATCTTGAGTATCAAAACGGGCCGTGGGCAGGAATTTACATGGGGCGGGGGGTGAGTGTTCGCTCCGTGGAGCGTCGGCGTCTCCGTGACAGCGGGGATGACGACGGCGACAGCCATTCCGGCAGAATATGGAGCAGTCCAAGATTAGCCTGGCCTCTGACTCGGGCCGGCAGATGCCCGCCGCGGTTGCCATTCCTCCCCGCGGTGTCCGGCAGTGCGGTTAAAAACATATCGAATAGCCACCTCACATGCAGGTCGCGGGATCGCGAGCCATTCATAAAATATCCCAAAAGGGAATCCGCTGGTTGGCTCGTTCATTTGTTTCGCTCAACAATTTCCTGAAACATTTGTTTCTTTCAGACCACGAAGGTTAAAAAAAAAAACAAAAAAACCCCAAAAACCTGGCTGGTGAGTGCATCTACATGTATTTCTGGCTCTATATGACTCTGAGTGCTTAACCACATGTGAAATATTGCTGGAGCAAATGAATTCCCACAGACAAAACGGAAGCAGCAGGCGGAAATGTATAGGAATCCCTACATGTGCGTGGGCGGACGGCGATATCGACGCGTATATATCAAATGTGCGTGTGTGCGCGAGTGTGTGAGAAAGTGTATTTACGAGCGCGTCTGCGGAATTCCTCGAGCAGAGCAGCTTGGTAAGGTGACCCCCCCCCCCCAGCTCCCAGTCAGGTGCGGGGGTCGGAGCATAAAGGGGAATCTGTGAGCTGCGAGCGGGAATGCGGCTGGGGGAAAATCGCAGCATCTAAATCCACGGCCGGCAGCTGTCGCGTGCATGTGTGCGCCGCGCTCGCACGGCTCCGTGTTTTGTTTCTTTTGTGTGTGTGTGTGTGTGTGTGTGTGAACGTAGCCAGGAGGGCGGAGGCCGGGGCCTCCTGAGCGCTTGTGCTCGCCGGTCCAGAGACGATGCCTGCGCCCTGATCAAAAGGAGGCCGACGAAGGCGGTTATTAGCGCGTGAAACCCGAGGCTGCGGCCCTGAACCACCCCCCCCCCCGACAATGGCCCCAACATTCTGCGTTGCAGACATAATCATCCTCGCAGGCCGTTCCGTCGGGCCGTAGGGAAGTTTATAGCGGCGAGGGAGACGCCAGACAACAGCTTAAGCAGCTGCACATGTCAGAAATGACATAATATGTGTCCTCTGTGGAGCAGAATTATGGGAATCAGGAACGACTGCTCTATCTCACATCGTTTGAGTTTGTAAATCTCGGGTCTCGGAATTAAGCGGGGAAATGTTTAAACACAGGAGCAGGTCTGTCCCGGTCTGTGGAAGAGAGATGTGAAGTGGCCGTTGTGTGTCTCAGGTGTGGAGCTCTGCGGGAGAGCGGCCTCCGCCTGTCCTTCGCCCGTGGACGAATGGACGCCAGGGACTGTCCAGGGTCAAGAGGGACTGGATCATCCCTCAGATCAGAGTCCTGGAGAACAGCAAGCAGGTCCCCGAAGCCCTGGTCCAGGTAACGATGTCGGGCTGTTGCGTCACTGTGGCAATTTGAGAGAGAAACAGAATCCGAAGCTTCGAAAATCCATTCAGGCTGAGACGGAAACGTCCAGTCGTCCCTCCAGTGCATCGCGTAGGGTGATCCTTCCCAGTTTTTTTTTTTTGACCTTTAGATTTGAAACGTCTATACTGTTGAGAATTGTTGCACCAAACTGGAGTCGAAATAGAGAGTACAAATATAGAGAATAACAGCGGTCTAGGCTTATGATAGTTTATGATTCATGTCCATTACACACACGTACTGATGCAAATAGAACAGAGGACGTGTCAGAGAATGTGATAATGGCTAAAGTACATGCACTGTTCCTAGTCTCAACTTCGCTTTAAGTTAAAGACCCGAACACGGCTGCCCCTCGTTATAGCAACATCTGGTATGAGAGCACCAGGTTCAAAGCACCTCCACCAGCTTCATCTCCTCTCCCCCCCCATCTAGATCAAATCAGACAAGATCTTCACCGGCGAGGTGATCTACAAGTTAGAGGGCCCGGGGGTGGACCAGGAGCCCAAGAATCTGTTTGAGATCGACGACAAATCGGGAGTGATCAGGAGCAAGCAGCCGCTGGACAGGGAGAAACACCGCTCCTTCACGGTAGGGGAGCTATAACGGGCGGGGCGTTAAATCACTCAGACGTTTGAGGTCTTTTTTTAGGGGGCAATCAACAGAAGTGGGCTCTTTAAGCAAGTCCTTCCTCTGCAGATGGCCTCAGCGAGCACATGTCTGTGAGCAGGGCTCTGTGTTTCTGTCCTGAAGCATTTATCAGTGTCATAGATCCTCGCTCTAACAGCCAGAGGTCAGCCTCCAGCAGGGGTTAATGGCCGACCCGGGACAGGCCTCCGACTGTTTCAAACCAGATGACTGTGATGCAACTCCCCATGTCCACCCGTACATCCTGCGTTGCTTTCTGCCACGTCCAGCGCGTGCGAGATTTGTGGCCGCGGGAGGAAGCGAACCCCCCCCGTGACGCCGCGTTGCCTTCACATACAATTGTCTCCGGTGTCTGCGCAGCTGAAGGCCTTCGCCTTGTCCCCCAGCGGCGAGAGGCTGGAAAACCCCACCACCATAGAAATAGTGGTCCTGGATCAGAACGACAACAGGCCCGTCTTCACCCAGAGCCAGTTTGTGGGAACCATCTCGGAGTTCTCCATCCCAGGTACGTGCTCCTGTTTTCCGCATTGATATTAATGAATACAAATCGGTCGTGTGAACAGGTGCAGGTGACGCAGGGAGTCCAGGAGATGATTTCAATTCATGCACTCTGTAGCCTCACCAGTAGATGGCGCCACATCTCACACATTGGGCCCAGTACGAGATGTTGGTGGAGCCCTGCTGCCTCAGACCATTGAGCTGGTGTACTGGTGGTCTTTTCTGCAAACTGCTTATTTATTTTCTCTTTCTTCTTTTTTTCTTTTTTTTCCTTGCCAGGTACTTCAGTGATGTCGGTGTCGGCCACTGACGCGGACGATCCCACCACCGAAAACGCCATTCTGAGCTACTCCATCATTGGCCAGGAGAGCGTTCCTCCCAACGCCGTGACCAAGGTCATGTTCGGCATCAACAACGAGACCGGAACCATCTACACCCGGGACGTGGGCCTGGATCGAGAGGTAGACACGCAGCTGGAGCTCACACGCGGGTCTCCGCCGCTCGTCCTGCCTGAGCTTGACTGAAACGAGCCGGGATCTGTCGCAGGTGGTGAAAAGTTTCCGACTGAGGCTGCAGATCGGCGACATGTCGGGCCAGGGGCTGACGAACGAAGGCGTGGCGATCATTCACGTTGCTGACATCAACAACCACGCTCCACAGTTCAGCCCCGCCTCCGTGAGTCGCAGCTGCGTCGGCCATGTATTGACCATGGTTGTCTCTGGGCTACTTTAACCCGTCTGTTGCGTCTGGCGATTGCAGTACAGTTTCAAAGCGGTGGAAAACAGGAAGAGCTATGAGGTCGGCCGTGTGAACGTGACGGACAGGGACGACCCGGGAACAGGAAACTGGGAGGCCAAATACTCCATCTCAAACGACCACGATGGCAACTTTGTTATCAGTACAGATCCTGTCACAAACCAAGGTGTCCTGACAGCGTTGAAGGTACAGTCTGATCATCTTTTTAAACTTTTTTCATTCAAATTTAGTTTCATTTAAATAAGTATATATGTTTTTTAATTCGGGGGGTTATACAGAAATCTAACACCAAAACCAGAAGTACAAAAATTGCATTTACTCGTCCTAAACTTATTATTTAATAGTTTCACGTGTTCTTCTCTTATAAATGCAAAATTGCATTATTGTCATCGCAATTTGTAAATCAAAATTCAATTATTTTATTTAAATCTATTTGGAATCAATCACTGTTCATGGGCTCAAACATGTGACTCGACACTGCCACCCCGTGGACAATTCTGGAACTGCATTCTGCATTCCCGCTGAATACATTTTGAGTACAACTCAAAGTTACATTCCTTTCTTTTGAAAATCATTCATTTCCTTTTCCCCCGTGCAGCCTCTGGATTTCGAAACCAGGGAGGAGTACAGCCTAAAACTGACCGTGGAAAATGTCAATCCGCTCAGCAGCAAAGCTCCAAACCTGCCGGCGAGCACTGCGACCGTGCGGGTGAAGGTCGTGAATGAAAACGAAGCTCCACATTTCAGAGAGGACCCTGTGTTGATTGTGGTCCCCGAGTCCGTGCCTCCTGGGACTTTGCTGAAGAGCAACTATGCTTTTGACCCAGACAATTCAGAACTGAGGTGCAAAGCAACAAAAAAAAAAAAGAGCACTTTTGACGGTTCGAAGAAAAGCGCGTGACCCCTCCCGATGCTTCTCGGCAGATATGAGATCAGCAGAGACCCCGAGAGGTGGTTGGACGTGGACAGAGACACCGGGGACATTACTGCGAAACGAAGCTTCAACATGAGATCCCCGCACGTCAGGAACAACATCTACAGAGCCGCCGTCAAGGTCACAGGTTGGTCCGTCCGCTCCACTCGTGTCTTCTCGCGCGCTTGAGCGACGTTAACCAGCTCCCCTGCGTAGACGCTGAAGGCCTGTCCACCACTGGCGCGCTGACCATCACTCTGAAGGAAACCAACGACTTCCCTCCTCAGGTGGTCCCCGTCACCGGTTCCGTCTGTAAGGAAGCAACGCCCGAAGCTTCTGGCCTGGTCGTGACGGCCGTGGATCAAGACTTCCCTCCGCACGCCGCTCCGTTCGCCTTCGAAATCCCCGATGAGCTGTCGAGCAACTGGACGGTTTCCCAGCTGAACAGTAAGAAGGGGGGGGGGGGGCGTCGTCGGGGCGAAGGCGAACCTCACGCCGCTCTCTCTCCCTCTCCGTTCCCCCCCTCCTCAGCCACTCACGCCGTCCTCCGTCCGCTGGTGGCGCTGGAGCCCGGCGAGTACGCCGTCCCCGTGCTGGTGTCGGACTCCGGCCGCCCGGCCCTGAGCTCTTTCGCCCACGTCAACGTCACCGTGTGCCTGTGCGACCGTTCCGGGGACTGCAAGTCGGCGGCGGGAGCCGTGCTGGGCCCCAGCGTGGGGATCAGCTTCATCGCCCTCATCATCGTCATGGCCAGCGTGGCGCTCCTGCTGCGTGAGTCGTCCTCCGCGCGCGGCCGTCGGACGCGTTCGGTTGAAAACCCGAGACAGATGGGACGCTTTCGTTTGCCGTCAAGATGATTTATGAGGGGGGGGGTCTACCTTTTCAACAACTGGAAATTCATTTTAGTCAAATATGGACTGAACTGAGCAGAATAGGTTGATTTATGGGGACTTCCTGTGTGAGTCTGCCTGTTCTCCCTGTGCCTGTGTGGGTTCTCTCGGGGTACTCCAGCTTCCTCCCACAGTCCAAAGACATGAACAACTGGGGAGGAGGCTAATTGGTCATTCTGAATTACCCATAGGTTTGAATGTTACAGAGAATGGTTGCTTGTCTATATGTGTTAGCCCTGTGATTGACTGGCGTCCAGTCCAGGGTGACCCCGCCTTCACCCAATGAGCTGGAACAGGCCCCCCCTCCCCCTCCCCCTCCCCCGAGACCCTCAGTGGAGGAACAAGCGGTTAGAAAGCGAGCGAGCGAGCATTGCCCCAGTGGCATTAATGACCATGTCCACACCAGTTGGACTGGATTTGCCCCAGTCTGGACCATTAAACAGCCCTCCAGTGCTGATTCTCACCCCCCCTCCCCCTCCCCTCACAGTGCTGCTGCTGCTGGCCGTGGCCGTGACCACCTGCGGGAGACGCCACCACATCAGGAAAGGAACGGGGCTGCTCATCGGGGAGTCGGAGGACGACATCCGCGACAACGTCTTCAACTACGACGAGCAGGGAGGGGGCGAGGAGGACGAGGTGAGCCCCGCGACCGCGCCGACCGTCCACGTGACGGATGGGCGTGGCTGAGGTCTCTATCCCCCCCGCCCGCCCCGCAGAACGCCTTCAACATCGACCTGCTGTGGAACCCCCACGACGCCCCCTCCACCCCCCGGGTCCTACTACCCGACGCCGGGCTTCCCGCGAGGCAAGCAGCCGCTCAGGAGGGACGCCCCGCACAACCTGCCCTCCCCCGTCTACCCCCGGCGGCCCCCCGCTGACCCCACCGACATCGAGGACTACATCAATGATGTGAGCAGAAGGGGGGGGGGGCAGCATCTCGTTCAAACTGCAGGTTTTCAGGCGTGAGGCTGAGCCTTCCTGATTTGACGGGTTTTCAAAGGTTTGTTTTGACCTCGGGAGAAAAAACGCCTTTTCAACAGAAAGTGAAATTCTTATTATAGTCGAGTGTATTTGAGTCGAGGTCTCAACGAGCCGATTTTAATTAAAAGACGGAAAAACAGGAGAACAGGTACATAAATCCCTTTTGACTGCAGGGGAAATCTGAATTGACCTCCGAGGGTCAAATATTTCAAATCAACTCCGCTGCTCCTAATGTCTATAAACCCCCAACCTCGTGTTTCAGGGTCTGGAGGCCGCGGACGGCGACCCCAACGTGCCCCCGTACGACACGGCCCTGATCTACGACTACGAGGGAGAGGGCTCGCTGGCAGGCAGCCTCAGCTCGATCGCCTCCGGCAGCTCGGACGGAGACCAAGACTACGATTACCTCAACGACTGGGGACCGCGCTTTCAGAAACTGGCCAACATGTACGACCCGCGCTAAGGTGGACATCGAGGGGAGGAGGAGCACCGCGCAGGAGTCCCTCCTGAAAGACTGAAACCCCCCTCGCCCGAGGTTTGAAGTGTAGAAAGAGGAAGCGTAGAGGCTGTGCAGAGCCGTGAGGGTTTTTTTTTAACGTTTGGAAAGAGTCGAGATGGTTTTAGCCACACGACTTAGACAGCGCGTGTGTGGGGATGTTTATGAAGCACACACAGACCGACGTATAGTCAAATCTGCCTTTCTATGTGTTTCTCTTTTTATATATATATATATATAAGTGATTATTTTATAAAGGGAATCTGCTTTGATATTGACTTTATTGTCCTTATCTTCATCACAACCTCTCCATTCCAGGCTCATCATCAGCATCTCAGCACTAAATTTCAACAAAGTAACCTGTACTGTAGAGTTCTGTTTGGAGAATTTGTTGTTTTGTTTTTTAATACAGTGAATAAATTGAGGTTTTAATGGTATAAGAGAGTAAATGCATCTTTTATGTAGTGTGTTATTGACAGAGCTCCTTCCGACGTTTTAGTTTAGTCATAAACAGACTTATTATGTTTAAATAAATCTTTATTCTGTCATTGTAACAATCAAACCTCCTACACATCCGTGTGTTCCTGAAGGCAAGTCGACCTTTTCTGCTGAATAATTAATGAGTTGAAAATACACAGCATGGTCGGTTGGTTACTGATGGACCGTATAAAACACCTGGAAACACTCTGCATATAGGAACTGCAGTTAAACTGCATCATGCTTTTTTTTTTTTGAAATGCATCGTTATATATGCACTTTTGTTTTTGGTTTGATGCAGAGAGACTGAACGCTTCCTAACATAACATCAAATATTTGTGTTAAGGCCTTCAAAGCCCAGGAGTTCTACAGAGGAGGCGAGTTCTTTCCGACCACCATCGGACATCTCCCACGTTTGACTTCCCTTCAAACACACCTTAAAAAAGCGAAGGGTCGGTACCAGCTTAGGGAGCCGGGCCCCCGCAGAGTTCTGTTCACGCCGGCTGCACGTTGACGTCATCTTCCCCGCTGCTGCGCGGGGGGGGGGCCGAGGTTCTTCCCCCGTGTCCTGCTTGTCCCTCTCGGCCTCCAGCCAGCTCTGGGGGGCGATCATCTTCTTGGGCCCGTGCTCAGGCGGCCCGATGAGGGCTTCGATATCGTCGTAGTTCAGCACTTCGCGCTCCAAGAGGGCGTTGGCCAACTGGGGGGGGGACAAAGACCTGTGGGTTACGACTAAAACCAGCTGGAGCACCTTGAGCCGCACGTGAATCTAAAACGTTGGGCAGCGCTGACCTTTTCCAGCTTTTCTTTGTTGTCCTGTAGCAGCTTCTCCGTGTGCCTGTAAGCGCGAGCGATCACCATCCTCGCCTCCTGAAACGACACGTGACCCCGCCCCCCGCCCCTTGGTGTTACCCACCAGGTAACAACGCAGGCAGACCCACAAGTCCCTGAGAAACACCCACGTGGTCCATCTGCGCCTGCAGGCCCTGGCTGAAGGGACGCCGTCCGATGGCGCCCCGCTCCGCCGTCTCCGGGAAGGAGACGTGGCCCACGCTGTCGCTCATGCCGTACTGCTTCACCATGGAGTAGGCCACGCGCGTCACTTTGCGCAAGTCGTCCTGAGCTCCTGCGGGGGTGGGGGGGGGTCAGGTATCCGTGGGTCGGCGCCGTCGGAGCGGGCGGAAGGCGGAAGACTCACCTGTGGTGACTCTGTTGAAGGTGATGGCCTCGGCGGCTCGGCCCCCCAGGGCCATGCACATGCGCTCAAACAGCTGCTCTTTGGTGAACAGGTACTGGTCGCGAGGGAGAATCTGGGCGAACCCCAACGTGGCGTTGGTCCGCGGGGCGATGGACACCTGAGGAACACGTCCACGAGCCGTCAGCGACGTTTTCGCGTCCTTCGCCTTCATCACTGCAGCTGTTCGTGGAAGAGGGGGGCGTACCTTCATGACTGCCTCCGTGTGCTCCAGTAGCCAGCCCACTAAAGTGTGCCCCGACTCGTGGAAGGCCACCACCTTCTGCTCCTGTTTGTTGAGGATCTTGCTCTTCTTGATGCTCCCTGAGGACCACACGTGCGCACCGGCTCATCAGAAGGCCTTACAGGGGCGTCAAACCGCTTCCCCAAAGGGCTGTGTGGCTGCAGGTTCTTGTTCCAACCAGTCCAGCACACCCAGTTTGACCAGTCAGCTGTTGAAGACTCAGACGAGCTGATTCAGTGAGTCCAGTCTGGTGTGCTGCTGCTGGGTTGAACCAGAACCTGCAGCCACACGTCCCTTTGGGGAAGCGGTTTGACGCCTGCGCCTTAAACGAAGATCCCCCCCCGCGCCCCCCCCCCGTCGCTCGCCCCACCTGCCAGGACTCGCTCCACCGCGTACTCAAAGTTGAAGGTGTCGATGGACGTGTGTCCCTCTCTGGCGGCGTGCAGCGCGGCTTCGTTGCATATGTTCGCGATGTCGGCGCCTGCAGGCGGACAGCAGGCCGGGCGACAGAAGCGTTGTAAAAAAAAAAAAAAAAACGCGGGGCGCCGTCAGCGGACGGCGTTTTGGTTTTTAAGCAGTCGGCTGGTTTTAACCAACTCCTCCGGGGCTAATTAGAAAACGTGTAAATACCGCTGAATCCTGGGGTGAGCTCGGCCAGGCGCTGAGAATAGAAATGAGCGGGCTGGCTCAGCTTCAAGCTCTTCAGATGCTGCTCGAAGATTTCTTTCCTCTCCTGAGAGGAGAAACAAGATGAGAGGATTGACGGAGACACACAGGTCCGTGTGTGTGTGTGTGTGTGTGTGTGTGTGTGTGTGTGTGTGTGTGTGTGTGTGTGAAGGCTTCGTGAACATCGAAGAGCTGAACGAGCTTTCTTCTTCCTCGCGCCTCCACCGCTGATCAAGGCTGTCGCGCGTTTACCTGCAGCGTTGGCAGATCTATGAAGATGTGTCTGTCCAGCCTGCCTGGTCTCATCAGAGCGTTGTCCAAGATGTCTGCCCTGTTGGTGGAAGCGAGGACGATGACGTGGTCCGTCGTCCCCATGCCTGCAGGAGGAGAGTTCCAGGTGTCGTCGTCGGACCCGATCGACACAGGTGACGACCGACGCCGCTTCTAGAGCCCAGTGAGGGCTTTTCTCACCGTCCATCTCCACCAGCAGCTGGTTCAGAGTCTGCTCCTCCTCGGTGTTGGAGAAGCCCGACATGTTTGTGGAGCGCTTCTTCCCCACCGCGTCGATCTCGTCGATGTAGACGATGCAGGGCGCTCGGCTCCGGGCCTCTTTGAACAGGCTCCTCACCCTGGCTGCGCCCAGACCTACACGCGCGATCACACACACCACAGTGGAACACACGCTCAGGGTTGTGTGGCACTGATGATGATGATGATGATGAGCTGTGTTGACGGGATCTTCACCTCCGATGACTTCCACAAACTCCGAGCCAGCCATAGCCAGGAAAGGCACCTGAGCTTCCGTGGCCACAGCCTTGGCCAGCAGGGTCTTCCCACATCCCGGAGGCCCGAGGAGCAGAGAGCCCTTGGGAACCTTCGCTCCCAGCTGGAGGTACCGCTCTGGATTCTGACAACACACAACATCGTCGTGGCGATAAGAAACAGAGGAAAACATGAGACAAACTCTGAGCAAAGAGTAGGATTCTGAGATCGTGGCTTCATACCTTCAGGTAGTCCACAAACTCCTTCACCTCCATCTTGGCCTCATGCATACCTGCAACATCTTTGAAACTCACACCTTTACCAGACTTGCCATCCACAATGGTGAACTTGGCCATTTTCAGCTGATTCTGAAAGAGATGCAGGACAGAGCGTCAGCGAAAGAGCGTCTGAAAGGATGCGCGCTAACTCATCAGCAATGGAACTAAGCACATTCCGTCTGACTGAGGGGGTTTTCATAGACATTACTGGGCTGCTTTTTAAAACGCTGCAGGTTTGCACTCACAAAAGCGCTGAAGCCGCCATCTCTGACACCCATCCCAGCAAGTCGAAAGATGTACCAGAGTATCGCCACCACGATGGTGGCCATCCCCAGAGCGTAGACGGCACTGTAGGGGGGTAGGAGACAGAAGACGTCAGGAAGAGAAGCATGATGAAACATTTACAGAACCTCCTGGGGTGTAATGATGCTGAGAAGATAAAATTCAGACTACAAACCTGGAGAAAATATCAGAACAGACAAAAATCACTTATTAAAACCTCCAGAAGGAAAGGTCATGAGCTCTTACTTTCCAAAGAATCCAGTCCGTTTGTACGACACTGGGATCCTGTCTTTGGTGTCGATGTTGAGCTCTTCTTCAGCAGCTCTCAGCTTCTCCTCAAATTTGTCAATGTTGGCCACCTGCATCCTGTACATGAGCGCCAGCCTCTGCGAAGCACAAGGCGCGTCAGGAAAGGAGCCGCTCTCTCGCTGCAAACCTTCAGGTCTCTGCGTCCGCTCCGCCAACCACGCACAGGCCTTCCGAAGATGACCGCTCCGGGATGGAGGTAGATTTCAACGATGTCGCTCTCGGGAACGACTTGCACGCTCGACACTTCTCCCTTGGCCAGCATCTCGTTGACGAAGTCATTCCAAGAGATGTTGCCGCCGCTGGTGCTGATGGCATTCATCAGGCTCATGGCAAAGGCGATGATTAAGAGGGTCCGCAGACGGTCTCTGTACACCCGTTCCTCCCGCTGACGCCGTTTCTTCTCCTCTAAAAAGTGGACGATTGAAAGAAAGCATGAAACCGATAAGGAATATAAATAAAAGGTCACGGTCAGCTTATCAGGCCATCTCATCAGCTGAAACTTTAGATCATTTACCTTCATCTTCCTGCGGAGTTTTGCCCTTCGGAGCATTACTGTTGTTTTTCTCTTGCTTTGACTGGGATGTGCTGAAGAAGTTAAACGACTCTGAAAGGGGGAGATGTTTTTCATCAGAACAAATCTAAACGACTGGTATACGAGGGTCCAGACAGCAGTTTGGCGATTACCTAAAAGGTTGACCAAAGCGGCTGGGTTCCTCAGCAGGGTTTTCCAGGTGAGCTCATGACTCATCCCAACCATTCCAGGACCCGCCGGCCTGAGGAGAAGACTCTGACATGGGAACGTCAGAAAAAGATCACGGTGGGAATGACAGGAAACGAGCAAAACCAACTTAACAACACATTTTACATCCTTTTCCACCTGTAGGTTCCACACACGTGTTCTCTGACTCACCTCGATGATGCCCTGTGACTGACTCGTAACAGTCCGGCTTGGCTTTAAGAGGGCTGCGCCTCTGAGGCGATCCCACCTGGAGAGCAGGTGTTTGGCCCGGTGTGCAGCCCCGGTCCTGGGTGCTGACAGAGCCCACACAGCCCGGTGTGCAGCCCCGGTCCTGGGGGCTGACAGAGCCCACATAGCCCGCAGCAGCGCCCTGCTGTATCTTCCACAAAGACCACCGCGGTGCTGCGCCATCAAAGCTGACATCGTCACACCAAAACGCGTATTCTAACTCATTGATTACAAAAAAAACCAAAAACGAAGCACCCTCGCCGCCGTTCTCGGTGCAGATTAAGCCGAGTTGGAGGTTTGTTGTTGTCCTCCGGTTAGCGTTAGCGTGTTATGTCATTTATTCACGCAACCACACGTCAGGGGGAAGAAAAAGAGACGTGAACGTAGATCCCCGGCCAGTTAACATTTAACGCTATCGCATACTTTTGCCGGCAGCGGCCATCAATGCTGCGACGATTGTCTATTCGCGATTACAAATCCTTTAAAAGTATTGTTTTACTGTGAACTTTAAACTCTGACCTTTATTTGGTTGTTCGAGAGACTCCAAGTTGCGCGCAGTTTGCGCATAAATCCTTCGTCGCTCGTTTTAATGTAGAAAACAACGGAATTATCCAATATTACACTCCCTGTTGTATTGAATTTTAAATTAAATGCACGATAACTAGATCGAGCAAACGCGTTTAACTTTACTTTATTATTGTTTAAAACTTTGATGGCCCTGTAAAGCTTCTCCGCCAGATGGCGCTGTTTATTCAGATGGGCTTCAACAACCGTTGGCGTCGACGCCAAACATTTTAATACAATTGTAATGCTAAAGTATTTTCGCTATTCTCGAGGTATATAAAAATGCAAGTGTGCATTACGTAAAAAATATATATTTTTTGTAAATTTCCATAAGACGTTACTGACATGACTGTAAATAAATAAAGTTGGAGTGACGTGTTTACTTGAGTGACGTAAACCAGTGGCCAATAAGAGGTCAGAAAGGTTTGTTTTTCAGCCAATAGAAGGTTTCCTTTCATACATTTCCCGTATTATTATTTTGTGCATGGGTGCGTCAAGTTTGCTCACCAGAACCTCCGCTTTCAAATTGAGCTGTTTCATAATTAAGGTGTGACCCGGCGCTGCCCTGGCTTAGTCCTCAATTAATTATTATTTACCTCGACGGGAAACAGAACACATTGAGGATATTCGCAAAAGCAGCGTTGCATATTTTGATGACGCGTTTACTTTTAGAAACTGAAAAGTTGGCGATTCCAAAGGAATCCTTGTGATATCCGGCGCTGCAGAAGGAAAGCAAAGATGATTGCAATAACGCGCTGGTCCGGGGAAAGTCAAAAGTGTCAACAAAGTTACGAAACGAGCACACCCAATGTCTGTACTCCATTTCCTTTTACTCGGTCTCCGACTCCATCACGGAGCGTGGTCTCTTGTGTGAAACTGCGGGCCTCGGTCGGCCATGTTGGGGCCCCGCCCCAACGGGTTTGAGCGGGGAGGCGGGCCGCCAGTCGGATCCAAAATGG
Organism: Lagocephalus sceleratus; assembly: GCA_911728415.1. Classification (NCBI taxonomy): domain Eukaryota; kingdom Metazoa; phylum Chordata; class Actinopteri; order Tetraodontiformes; family Tetraodontidae; genus Lagocephalus; species Lagocephalus sceleratus. The sequence continues at coordinate 5,723,021 of CAJVRN010000017.1, read as the reverse complement.
CTTCGTTTGCACCCCCACCCACCTTCCTCGTCTTGCGCGGACGCGGCGCCCGCCCACCCCCCAAGTCGGTGCCCAATCCGAGGGCCCGTCTCTTCCCGGAACAGTTTCCGCCCGCTGGGCCACACCGGAGTCAAAGGCCGCTCGCTCGGAAATCGGTCGAATGGGTCGGCGGAGAGGATTAAACCGAAAACAAAACACGGTCTTTTGACGGTCTGCGCTCGCCCTAGCGGGTCGGTCTGCGTTCGAGTGGAGTGCTGAGGGTCCGCGGCGCGCGTCGACGATGTGATAGCCTCGCTGCGGGCGACTTTTCGTGGATATTTTATTGTGTGTTCTCTGGACGTCTTGTGTTTTTTTTTTTTGTTTTTTTTTCCTCCTCCTCCTCCTCCTCCTCCGCTCCGCGCCGTCTTAGCCCAGCTAGCTCTAGCCTCGGGTCCGCGGCCATGGTCGTCCCGAGTTCCTGCGGGTGTCTCCGGACAGCCGCCGAGTGAAGCGACGCCAACCCGCGGCAGCGTCCGGCTGGAGCCCCCGAGGCCCAGGCCTTAAGCATTAAGGCACCCCCCCCACACACCCCGAACACAGGCGGGTTTGCTCGGAGGATCGGACAGGTGAGGCTCCGTTTGCCGCGTTAACAACAAACAAGCTGCTGGCCCGGGCCGACCTGCAGCGGCTGCGTCTGCAACAAGCTCGCTCCTGTTTTCATTTAAATGTCTGCCGCTGGCCGTAGCCTGCTCCAGGGGTCTGTTTTCAGGGATTGAGGCTCCTTCTGGTGCTGCTGTTTCTTTTGATTTTTTTTTTTTTTTTTTTTGCTTATTTGCTCAAACCTCCTCGAACCGTTCTGTATTTTTAATTATGATCGATAATCTGTAAAGTCCCGCTGGTGTTCGACCTGCACCCGCACAGTGTTGGTATTTGATAAGTATCAGTGATTTGCCCCTGAACAAGCAGTCCATATCCCGAAGCCTTGGCTGCACGTCTCCATGCTGATCTTCCTCCTCCTGCCTTGGCTTCATCGGTTCCTTTTCCCTGGTGCTGAAGGTTCCACTGCTGACCAACCTGGAATCGTTGCTTTCTTATTTAAAACGGCAAGCATCCCTCTTCTGTGTTGTTTGTTGGTCGGTGGCGCTGCCACGCTGGTTGTTTTTACAGATAAACATTTGCTGCATCGATGCTCCAGTTAAAAAGACTGTTTTGTTGCATGCTGCAACCCTCCCTGTAGGGAAGGCAGCAACCAAACATTGGTACGTTTGTGTTTTTCTGATCACTATATGTCGTCAGAAAGTGTTTGAAGTCCGCATTGACGACCACTAAAGCGGGTACCTAAGTTAGCTGGTTGGGGGCTGCTCTATTTTCCATGTTATTGAGGTGCAAAACATGGCGGGACTTGTAATGAACTGTAAGGGAAATTGAATACGGAGGGGGAAGCTCTCCACTTTGGTGCAGTACCAGTGCTGATGAAAACACTGCAGCACGACTGATGGTGTTTTCCACCAAGATACGGAAAGAGCGTTTGTGATGATTCCACTGCAGAGGCAGTGATGCATATATCGTGTCACTTGGGCTTGCGTTGCATAAAGATCTTGGCAAATGTTATGCTGGTCACAATTTAACTATGAGTGTCATGAAATGGTTGTGGATCTCTCAGCAGTTTCCAGAACTATGCAGAATCTGTATGTGCGAAAATGACCAAATATCTGACATATGCATACCCATATTTCAAACCAGGCTCCTTGAACTTCAACTTAAATCTATAATAAACGATTTGCATTACACTTGTGGAAATTGAACATATAAATATAGATGTTCCCATGGATTTGGATTTTGAAGTCTGTTGTTGAGGCTCTTTCAAGGTCCACGTCCTTACGTATATCAATGTACTTGTGACTGAACATTGCAACAGTTTTATTACCTCTGGTTGCTGCTATAACTTGTCAACAGAGCTCTGCTGAAAAGAGTTGGTTGCTCTGAGAGATTGGCAGATGATTTGTGTCAACAAATAATTATGCACTCCATTCAATCAGTCGTTTGTGGAAAGGCTGCTCAGTTGGTGATTTACATGCTTTGCCACATCAGAAATATTCAGAAAACTTCGTATGACTCAACATTGTTTACATGAGCAGACTTATCACATTGTGGGCCTGTGCAAAGTCACACACCACTAAGTATGTGATTAGTTTCAGGCATTGCTTCATGGTTGAATTCACTGCTGTCTACTGTTGCTATTTGGGTTTGTTTTTTTTAACGAATACTGCTACATCCAAGCACCTATCTATGTGTGATCATTTTTAACTTGGCTGGGTTGACTTATGTGATAGTTAGTTATCTGACCTTTTAGCCTCAGTAGTGGTATTGTAAACTACCACGGACAGGACTTAGGGCCTAATCCTTGCTTTTATCTTGCAGACTTACTTTGTTAGAATTACTGATGGACTTCACCACCATTTTATCAGGATGTATTTTCTTTGTGTTATTCACTTACAGTTTTCTTGACTAAAAACAGGGTGTGTAGCTCTAAAAATAGTAATAATTGAATCAGTATGTGGTGCACAATGTTCTGGGGAAATACTGAGTGGTCCTAATTTATGAGGAAGGGGGAGATTTTCTATGTGTAGAGTGTGATTGCCACAAGAGCCAATAACTCCAAAGTGCAGTTTGATTTAGACTCTTTGGGTCTCCATTTGATCCAGTTCTGACTTGATATTAAATGACGTTCTTCGATTCTCTCTGATCTGCAGTACTACTGGAGAGCAACAACTGAAGCTAGCGACACAATTATTTACACCAACAAAAACGAGTTTCATTTATTTAGCAAGGTTACACATTCCAAAGCTATGGGTAGCACAGTAACATGCAGCATGAGGCAAAGACCAGATGAAGAGATGTGAGCAATGGCCTTGTATTACCAGCACGACTGATTTTCACGCAACTGAAAAGGTAGGGTATGTTGTTTCTGATGAGCTTTGTGCTATTCAACTTGGAAGTATTGTAAGCCTTTTCCATCCAAAATTGTAGATGAATCTTCATGCGTTCCTTTAAAATGCACACTTAACTTAATTTGGACAATAATAAACATAATTGTGGCCTCCATGTCTACAAATCAGCAGATGTACTGGTATTCCATGTCTATTCCAAGTCTAAATCCAGGTCATTTGACATGGTTTCCTCCTCACCAGACATGAAATTGGAAGTCATAGTTATGTAGTGGTTACTCAGACTCAGTTACATTGAGTTGGTATTTCTTATGGTTTGGGTGTGTTTGACACCATATTCAAGACGTCTTCTTTTCAGACTGACAGAGCCTTAAGATCATGACACCTTTTTTGTCCTATTTGTTTGTATGGTTTTAATGGTAGTTTACAGATTCAGGTGACACAGTCACACTGGAAATAATCTATTTAGTTTTCTAAATAGATATTGAACTGGAAAAAAACATTGAACATTGGTTAAATATTGGTTGACGGGAGGCACGGCCTTTTGTGGAATCTGGATTAATGAAATCTGTGACCTGATTGATGGGTGTATTAGCTTTTTGCCTTACCTTGCACTGTTCAAATATTCAACTTTTCAGCTGAATGGAGGACTGAGGGGAAGCTGTTTCTCACTGCTCCATGACAAAAAATGTGGCACAGTTTTGCTGAATATCTTAGAAGCAAAGTTGAAAGCATCCTTGACCGTTGGAGAAACATAACCCATGACCCCAAATGGTTTGGGGCTTAGGCATTATGGAATATAGGGTTGTGCTACATTTGCAAATGTAATGCAACAGTACTGGTAAATATTATTATAATGATAGCATCACTGACCATCAATGAAGTTGCAGGATAAATTATAGTTACATTTGCATTACATTATACATTTGCCCATATGTTGTATCACCATAACATAGAAACTGTCTAGGCATTATATGACGATATTTCCTCATATACTAACCAATTGGTACTCTGGGGCCTTCACTTTGATACCAGAACTTAAAGAATATTTAATGCCGTAGCACTCGGCTGTATTTTTCACATCCACGTCTTATCATCTAATATGTAATGCAAATGTAAAAAGTTGTATTAATCATGGTCAGTAAGACAGTTATGAGATTCTGAAACAGGATTATATAACAAAATGTGTAGGTGGCTCACGTAGAAAGCTATATCTGTAACTGCAGAGGGAAAAACAAACCTGGTATTGCAGAGAGAAGGGAGCAGCAGCTCTGAATCCAGCCAACCCTGTCCGTGCAGCCCTGCCCCTCCCCCTCTCATGCTAACAGTCTGATCCTTTTAGGTAAACAAACATGGCTGCTTACATCTCACTTGTCTTTTTTTTCCCGTCAGCGACTCCCATTCCTTCCTCCATGTTGGAGCAGTGTAAATCTTTTATAGCTGCCGTTCTCCTTGCAGAATCTCTGTGGAGACTCAAATGGCATCTGAAGCGCTTTGAAATTCTGCCTAGTCCTTTGCCCCCCCCACCCCACCCCCCACCCCCCCCCATCCTAGCAGCGAGATGGAACAAAATGGCGGGCCCCAATTGAGCCGTTTCCCTCAGGGACTTCAGAGCCTCATTTTGGGGTTTAGGAGGTTCTGTTAGTTGATAGTATTTTTAACTCGCGTCAGGTCGCACTTGCTTTCTAGCATTCTGCTTTACAACTTTAGATGCTATTTTCTCTTCCCTGAGTCTTTCACATCAAAGGAAAGGGGGCTCTTCATGCTGACATGCTGCTTTACCCCCAGAAATGTGCTTTTTTACACATTTCCCTTTTGATCTTTCTTTTAACAGTTTGGAAACAGATTATCTGCTTTTTAAAAGTTTATGTATTATCATTTGAAAATGACAAGCCAGAAACTCAGTGCTTCTCCCCCTTAGAGATCATCCTGTACATTTTCTTTGTCAATCTGAAGTCACCACAGCCAGCACATCATTCTGAAACTTGCACGCAGCCACACAAAAACGTTAAGCTCCTTTCACATGTGCGTTCCTGAGGATCTGCAGCGACTCAGATTAGATTTTCTCCACAGCCGTCTGTTCATACATGCAGCTAACAGCAGTCTGTCTGCAGGCTCACAAGTGTTGGAGATGGTCCAGATGATTGGAGCGAGGGGTGGAGCACGGGTGGATCAAATGCTGCATTCTTGTAGGTGCTCATACATGACTAAATGCCACAAGAGTCTGGATTTGTCCGGGTATTTTGGCATCAGCCTCTACTGCCAGAAGCTCTTGGATCAGTTTATTTGGAAGGAAACTTGTTGTAATTGTGTAAATTTTACTACTTCTCTAATTTCTAGTGCTTCTTGTACATTATTTTTATTACTTCTCTTTCAGTCTGCTTGTCATGTGCCTGCTCCTGGCTCTACCTGCTGCTGTTGAGTTAAAATGCATGACACACCTGAAGTTTATATAAAGACACCAACAGGATAGAAAAAATACGTAATAAGTTAAAAAAAAACACAGACACATATTCACACATACAACTCCTCTGGGTATAATCCTGACAAAGTTGGGATTACAGTGCCCGCGTGACCGGGGATTTAGTTTGATATTACTGATGCTGATTTAAATTTATGTTGCAATAGCAAGTTTTTAGGTTCAGTGTCATGCAATGAACTAGTTTGGCTTCTGCAGGACACTTATGCGTGTGTTTGGCAACATGTGGTTGAAGGTTCACTGGAACTTCAATGCTCTGGACTGTAGACCAAAGTTATATCCACTGTAACAAACCATTTAAGTAACTATGCTGTGTAATGTGTTAACTGTTTAATGTTTATCAGTGTGTTGACCTCTGGTTATTTGTTTGGTTGTGCTTAGCAGGTAAAATACCAATTTAAATTGGTCTGCGTGGGGTTTATTGCGTCATGTTTTCTTCGGTTAGGGTCTGGGGTTCTTGGTAGAAATTTTGCTTCAAAACAGCAGCAGGTAGTAAAATGTCCTAAAGCAGCAGAGGCGTTTAAGTCCCCCAGCCACTTTATATTGGGTGTAAGGTTAGCTATAAACCGTGTTGGGACAAAGTGTTGTGTGGGGGAGGGTAGCAGTGGGGTGGCCCGGCTGAATCTCAATCACCAAGACTCTTCGGCAGGGCTGGTCTTTTGATGGGCCAGCTGCAGCCATTCATCCCCCATTTACATTGAAAAGCAACAACAGGAAGGGGGGAGGGGAGAAAGATGGGGGAGATGGGCCTCAGTGCTTATGCGGGTGGGATGTGAATGAAAAGCAAAGGCATACCAAAATACCAGAGAGGTGAGGTCCTTTATTCGGGGCCTATGCCCCTGTTCACTGATACGTACTTCCCCCAGCATGCTTTGGGTCAGTATACTTAACACAAAGCATCTAAGCACCCTTTTGACCGGTACACTCATTTCCACCAGTCAGCACTTCTCTAGTTTTACAACTCGGTTGGTAGCTAACCAGAGAGTGTGATCTGTCTCTTCACAGCTCTATATGTTCTTGTCTATTTTCTGCAAGTTGACTCCACTTTTTCTCTTCTTATTTTACACTAATCTTATTTGTGAAGCCTTTATACCCTACTGAGTATCAGGCTTTTGTTCCTAGCTTACTGTAACCGGGGTTATACTCTGCTTTTGGCTCACAGCAGAGACTCGATCTGGAACTCATTATAGGTTTTGAGCACAGTTTTTAGTTCAGATAAAGCTGCTGTGTCATTTTATTGAACTCAACCAACTTTCCTAGTTACATCAGGCGTCTGTGTGAGCCATTACAACTTAATTCTCAGCCACTGAAACTATACCATCATGCAATAATATCCGATAATAATATCCCCCTCTTGGTTAGCTTGGTCACTTGACTATAACTTTGACAAAATGACACATTTGCATTCAGCCATTCTTTCAGCCACACCTTATAATAATACACAAACTTTGGAAATCTATTTAAAAGTAAACATGAATTACTGCACACAAAAAAATCAACTGTGGCTCTGTTTTCTAACATGGTTCAAATCAAGGTGTAAGGAAACAGTTTAGTTACAGGGAATGGAAAATTACATCTCCACTCTGCTCTGGGACTTTCCCTCCTGTATATGTGGCAACACAGAGCTGCCCTTAAAGCTACAGTCAGGTATGTGTTTGGCCTGAACATTCACACGCTCCCTGTCTTACAGGGAAGTCACTCTAGTGGCAACTGGCAAGGTGTTTGTTTTGCCTATAGAGGAGGCAGTTTAAAATAGAAATGGAAAAAATAGGGGAACAGGAAGGAGAGGAGACATTTAGTTTGGCTCGGAGCTAGCCAGAGTCTGTCCAAAATGTTGTTGTGTTTGCCGATCAAGGATTACAAAAGTCGTAGATCTGTGGAGTTAACCAGACATCATCTCCAGAGTTCTTTTGATTCTAGAATGTTCTTCCCTATAAATATACCGCCTTGTTTTGTTCGTGTGTGTATGAGTATGCGTGTGTGCGCGTGCATGTGCGTGCGTGCTTGTGTCACTCATACTCCCTGCAGAGGATCTTTTTATAGCATCCAGCAGTGTAATCTCTGGTCAGGATGTAGGACAGTCTTTTATTCCTCCCATTACTTATGTAAAGCCAGCTCTCACTCAGTCATTGCGTAGCCTATGTGCTGTCTTCACAAAGGTTTGTATTTAAAGAGTCATATAAATGTTTTAGATTGGTACTTTTTGCACAGGTAATACACGTCCTCACACACACATGCTAATACTTTATTGTCAGCTTTTATGTCACGGTGTCTGAGGGGTGAAAATGCTAAATGGCTGGGACTGGTGAGGGCTCTGATTGGCCCTCAGGGACTTCTGAAGGGGTTGCCAGTTGAGATCCTTTTATGCACCAACACTACTTAAAAACAACACACGTCAACAAAGACCTCCTACTGTGTCAGCCCTCCTCGTGTATCCTGCCTGCATTTAATTGAAATAGGAACACTCTGCCAAGACAAAAAAAAAATGACAGACAAGCAGCTTGTACATTCTGCAGCTGTGTGAGAGGCAGTAACTCTCCATTCATGAAGGGAAGCCGGAACTTTTTGTAAAGTCAAAGAGCTGGCTTCCCTCATCTCATGTTGATAGTTGATCCATCTCATCATGCGTTCCCTGAAGAAAAGAAAACATTATTGAGTTCAAGCCATCTGAACTCATGTCATCACTTTATATGTACATCCTTTTCTTTTCTCGTCCTCTCGTTTGATAAACAGCTATGTCATCCGAACCTGGTGCTGATTCAACACTCTGAATCAGCATCAAAGTAGTTTATCCAAGGCTATCCGTTTCTGAGCCAAATCCCAAATTCTTCCAAGTTTTTGACCTAATATGAGAATTTAGTTCAAATGTGCATATTAGGTATAGCAGAGCTATTTGGTAGGGACACAAAAACATTCAGAAGGTCCATAGCAGGCAGCCTGTTGACACAACTTCAGACAACACAGAACCAGTAAGGAATGGACATATTTGTTACAGAAGCACAGCAACGACTAAAACAAAATAAAAGGGGAACATAGTATACAAAACTCACTTTCAGTGTTTTCACCCATATATTTCCATATCTGGAGTGTTTCCCTTCTTTAGGTTTTGATTTTGAGCCATGGTCTGTAATTGTTTCTCAAAATGACCTGTTTTGCACTTTCACCTTATTGTTACGTAACAGTTGGGCAATTTGAATAACCACAACCTTGTGCTGAGTATCTCCTACCATACAACCACAGCTCCCTGTGCAAGTCTCTGCTGATGCAAACCCAATCTCACATCATCTCCCCCGCCAGAAGAAATGGGAAGAGCAAAGATCGTCTTGTTGGTGGTGCTGACAGTGGCTCATTAGGATTTAGAGGGAAAGGCAGTCTTATTAGCTGTTCTGAACAGGGCTGTGAAACCGGTGTGTTTACAGTCCAATTGTGTTCAATCCTTCTTTTATTTCTTCAAAGAAAATGTGTTACTAACATTTTATTAGACATCAAGGAAATATGTTAAGTTGCAGAAAGCAAGTACAATATGTCACCTTAAAGAAAACTAAATGGCAATTTAGAAGAAATGCTGAATTGCATGGCATATGAAATTAGACACAAAACATGCACATGATACACATTTTTGCACTGACTGTCAAATTACAATTTAGGTTGGATTCTCAGCAGACGCTTATGCCTATCTAGAGCACCAGGGTATACTTGATATATATACTGTATACTTGATGATTTAATTGTAGTCATAATATAGAATATACAGATTTATTAAATGAATTGGGACATTACTCCATCTTCTAATGCTTTTTTCCCTCCATAAGCCTTCAAATTGCTTTGAAGTTTCACTGGAAAAAGCAAAGGACGTTACTGCAAGAAGTGAACAAAACCACTTCAGTTTTTCATTTTTATTTTGTTCACAATTTTGGCAACAGCATCCTTCCCTGTGACTGTTGTATTTTGTTTCATAAGCATGCACAGCTGTCACTATGTTGGTCAGCTTTGGAAGTGTCCTATTTACTGTCAAGTAAATAAAGAATGTACATCAGGTCTTGCTGAGTGAGGGTTGTGTTGGTTAACCATAAGACCGGCATCTGTTATTTAAAATCCATTTGCTCCTGCAGACTTTTGAGGGTGTGGCCTGAATCTCAGCCCATTAGGCAATTTGTCAGACCCTCATTCCCAACTGTGTAGTGTCAGTACAATTATTTTGCTGCTCCACAGCAAGTCAGACTGATGGAAAATCTCTATGGTAAAAATATTTGATATCTGCCTCCAAAGATGCAGCCAACGAGCACAAGTAGAGCAGTAAGGGCCAGATGCTACGTCCAGCTCAAAAAACAATGCACAAAGCAGTTCCAAAAAGAAACATAAAATGGACAATTCAGAAAGAGCACCAGCTTATGGAGTTACGTCAACCACACAAGAGTTTATTCATTTCTTGCCAGATGTTTTGTTTTTAGTTAAGTCAGAGCAGCTAGTAGCTGGCAACGGTTCTCTGCCATACTACCGTATTTTCCGGACTATAAGCCGCTACTTTTTTTCCCACACACTTTGAATTCTGCAGCTGTTTTCTGGGCTAAAGGGGGCGCTCTAGTTGGAAGTGCAAAAGCGCAACAGACAGAAGAGGTGATGCCAAAAAGAAGATGCTAGTTTTAAGCTTACCTTGTTGCTTAACATTTCGTGCACACCGTCATCATGGAAAGCACAAAAAGAAATGAATATGTTGCACCATTTGGACAGTGGTTTCAGTGCACAGGAGGAAGTTGAATAAAGCAATGATGACTTTTCTGTTTTGTTTCATCAGCTGTTTTATTGCCTTGTTACAGGCACCGTTTAGAAACACGCTGGTAAGATATTTAAATAAATATCAACAAAATCTTTCTAAATATCTCATGTTACAACCTGGACATTAGGGGCTTATAGTTCAGTGTGGCTTATATATGTAAACATTTATTTTCCCTTTAAGATTTAGAGGCTGCAGCTTATATCCACGTGCACTCTATAGTCTGGAAAATACAATATCTTGTGTGGTCACCTTTGATCACCTAAGCTTATCTGCAATCTTGTGTCTGACCACAGTGAATCTGCTACAGTCATCAGGTGAGTGGTCTTTCAGTCTGACCAAGTTGTTTAGTGTGTGCATTCATACGATTTATGGAGTTAAAAGTGGTTGAAATAATCTCAGCTGATGTCTCCTTTATTTAAAATCTGTAAAGATTTCCCATGTTCCAATTATATGTCAATAAATGTGTATCAGCATCTCAACCTTTTTTGCAACTGGTCTATGTACTACTCTATAACAGCTACACAACATTGTCACACTGCATGCTGCTATGATCATAACAGGAAATGCAAATGGAAGCCACATAGGTTGTGTGCTATATATGTGTTTGTGGGGTCGTTTGTAATTGTTGCACTATCTAAGAGCATTGTTACATTATATTTTTGTTATCATGCAATCTTAATATAACATTTTTCACAGTTTTATCACGTCACCCTGGATTGGTCTCTGGTTCGTACTGCATTAGTCTGGATCGCTCTGTGCTCGTCTTTCCTGTCCTTCACATTCATTGACAGTTTCCTCCCTTTCTATATGCAGTAGCATATTTTCAGGAAGGATGGCATGCAGGAAACTAAGGGCGTTGGGCCTATTTACTGCATTTCCTTTTTTGAAATAAATTCTAGATTATTCTCATTGATTGAGAGCATCTGTTTTTGTGTGTGTGTGTGTGTGTGTGTGTGTGTGTGTGTGTGTGTGTGTGTGTGTGTGTGTGTGTGTGTGTGTAATTAACATTTGAAATGGTAATCATATAACATATTCTATCATTCCAAACACAGTAAATAACAAAGAAAACCTTCTTCTGTAAAGTAATGAGACTAATTTACATGGACAATGGTAGGTTGGATCAAAACCAACATTTATTGGACATTTGCAAATAAAATACATTTTATATTGCTATACAATAATAAATGTAAACATATTGACTCATTAACATCAGCTGATTTGAGAACTTGCCCTACTTGTACTTAAATTATCTACTGTATTATTAATATCCATGCTTTGTTTTTAGAAAGTCATTCTCTGTATTGATAGAATGTGCAACTTTGGCTTGGTACTCATGGGATCTAAAGGCTGCCTTTGTATCAGAAATGTGTGTCAGCTGGAGATGTGTACTAAATGGATACGTTTTTAAACCTGCCCAAAATGGTGTGGGCGCACGAATGGCTGCGGGCGATCAGATCCAGCACAGTCAACTTGCTTTGTGGTGTTAGAACATGTGCAGGGTGTTTATGTCGATAATGTACCATGCACTACACCTCCATTTGCAGTTTTCATAGAGTGCTGTCTTTCCCTGCAACCATGGCAACAGAAAATGACAAATGGCAGGAATGTGGAAACACTAACGTTGTGCCTGAGATGGAACAACACAAAGCTTTTGCAACAGAAAATCAATTTTAAATGAATGTTCATTTTCTCCTGTGCTTTTTAATTGACACCTTCAACATTTTGCACATTAAATAGCTAAATAAAAGTGGAATCATGTAATCCCCCCCATCAGTGTGTATTTATGAATGTGTGGTTGTGTTGAAGGAAGATACTTCTAGGATTTTTTTTTACCCTCCACTTCTTTTGTATAATACAATCTTGCATTTATGTGTATTATACTTAATTACCAGTATTATAAAAATATGCAGGGACTTTTTTATTATAGTGCCTAGGCATTGATATGTATGACATTGACATATTTTCTTCTCATGCTTTTGCATTTGCCTGTTAATGCTATAGGTTTAGAGCCCCAGTACTTAAAATTGTATGCACTATTACATATGACTCAGTTATAGTCATAAAATAGCTGAATTTGTCATATCTGTTGTGGTGCTATTAAAAAATATCAATTTTGCATGTGACAGTTTTTGTATGGGTTTAGAGAGGGTATTAAGACCATTTGTTGGTAAATAAAGCAAGATAATTTAAGCTACATGCAGGAGTAGCTAAGCTAACCCATGACGCCATACAAATTTTAGTTTTTTATGTTTCTGCAAAGGTATCTGTGTAAATAGTCCATTTAACCCTGTATTTTTCTACTGTAAAAATAATATTGCTTACTAACTATAATTATTGTCTGTTTTACTCAAATACACTGCTTGACTTTGCTTCTTGATAGGTGCTAATGCGAGACTAGCTGTGAGTTTGTCATGGATTTGCTGTGCCGTCCAAGGTTAACCTACATCACACAATTGTGATGTGCTGATGGCAACCCATTTATAAATGAGGAAGCCAGCAGTAGCTTAAAAAAATTGTAATTTTCAATACATCTGGTCTACCTAAGGGCTGACCCTTTCATGACTCTAATGGAAAACAATATTGTGTAACAATAACGGGTAGTCCATAATTTCAAAGAGATTTGGGTTAGATATAAGCATCCACTTTAGGTTTAAGCAATAATAATCTGCTCTCTTTTCCCAGTTATCCCAGTTATTTGATATTTCCTTAATCTGATGTATGGTTCAGCCCATGTTCTGCCCTTTTGTGCCCAGTGTCTTCACATGTGTCAACCCTGTTTAACTCTGTGTTAACGTCACTCATCTTAACGTCAATGTCAGCTTGCATCACTTCAAAAGTCCCCCTGGGAAAATAAGTTTGTAAGGGCACATTGATAGTTAAAGTAAATGTTTCAATAACTATCCCATGTAAAAGTGCCTGTTAATAAAATTATTGCACTTTTTCTCCACTAGAAATCATACTATATGAAATTATGGTGAAATCAAGAAAATACCTTACATCTCCCCAACATTATACAACTATGTCCAAGCCAAAGAAGTTTCTGTTATCAAACAATCAACAATCCATTTCCTGTAACATGTGACTTAAGTCAAAGAATTATGGTCGTTAGGCATTTTAAATACCAAAATAAATCTCATTTTCCACAATATTTTAGTAATCCAGGTGTTTAGGAAATACATGGGATTTTTTCTGGATTTTGTGGGTATGAAATATCAATAAAGCAACACAAAGGTTGCAACACTATAGACAATATCAGATCTAATGAAATGTTGTTAGAAATGTATATGTAGATTTGTGGTTGAGCTGGAATAGCCTTCACTCACACAGGCGGTGTGTGGAACACATGCAAGCTCCAGGTTGATGCCCGCATTTGAAAAGACATTTTTAAATTGTAAGATTTCTTTTCCCCATCCATTCTATATTGCTAGTTACCTTGACAACAGCAGAGGATTCGTCACAAATGGAGCTGAGCCTGTCGTGGCACAGCAGTGCAGGGGGAAAAAAAAACACCATTTCTAACTGTGTCACAAGTGCTGCTGCCTTCTCTTTTTAGTCTTCATTCCCTGCCTTCATTTGTGATCGGGTTTTTATTTAGCAGGGTGTTTGTTCAGCTAGTTCCAACTCATCCCAGTCATCTGACACAGAATTTTTATATTAATTTTCTAGGCACTTCTTCTCATGCAATACAGTTCTCTTTTTATCATCTTGAATGCTTATTATGGTAGTGTTTACTTGAGGTAAACAGGTTCGTGTGCCACCCACGATAGCTGCATTTCCACTGCAGGAAATTTGGGGTAATTTAACATGACCAGGGCTGTTGGTGAATCTCTCTACTGCAGGAACCTCCCCCAAAGGTCCATTTACAGGAACTTTTACAGAGCTTTATTGAGTCCTTGCTCCAGGGTAGGTGCATAGATGGTTCCTGAGAAACTCCTGGGTGGGCCTTGAGGTTTACTCGGTGCTGATTGGCTAAACGCAGAGCAGGATGTGACGTGGAACCCAGCATAAAAGAAGCATTAGCCTAACAGATGCCATGTACACAAACGTACAAACCACAAATGTGGCGACTGCCTCAGCTCCTTCCATCTTTAACTCCTTCCTCTTTCCTCTTTGATGCTTTCTTTCGATGATTTTTGCTTTTGGTGGCTCACCTGGATGATGTTACTTTTGAAACTCTCACGCAATTATGTGGCAATCAAAACTTGTAGCATCACCGAGGGGTCCTTTGCCGCAGTGGAGACACAATCATTGTGAAAGCCAAGTGAGAGGAATGGTGCCTGTAAATTTCCTGTCCCCAGTATTTACCAGGAACTCCCACAGTGGAAACAGGCCTCCATATTCTGCATATTTTCTTTGAGGGATGGAAAGTCACAGTGCCATGGTCATTCCCAGCAACATCCAGGCTTTATCAATAATATAAAGGTTTTTCAAGAGGACCAGTGTTGCATGTGTCACGTCTCCCCACACAGTCCAGTGTCGGGTTTCTCCTTCAGCTTACAAGAGCAGATGACCATATCTAATTAGTATAGATATCACAATAAGTTCTGATATTTGATGCTTTAACCTACTGCAGACCTTACCTGAGCTGTTGTACTTGACTAGTCTTACTTCCTATTGTGTGTTTGGGATCAGAACATTAAGGGCTCGGGTCATCATTGCCAACTATATTTTCAGTTTAATAAGTAACCTACTAGATTATATATTAATTACATTCACTTGTTTCACAAGTTCATAAACAATTGTTCATATCTAAATTGTCTGTCTTTACAAAGTAACTCATACATTTATAGTTATAATCCCAGCATATGACTTGTTGAATTCATAGCTACTTTTATAGTAGCGTAAAATCTCACTGCTGGTTGTTGCTGACTGTCTTTACTCTTGTTGTGATGTCTTAAAGTCAAATTGGTGGAACAAATGTGCGTTTGGTTTGGGTACGTGTTACGCTAATCCCTGTGTATCTCAGCAGTGGGCCTTTTGTTAAAACCCCCATCCCCCATTCCATGCCCTGTCACCTAAATCCTGATACAGCCTCGTCTTCATAGTTGGTGGACTGGAGGAAGTGTGATTAGCCAAAAACTTTGAAACACAAGGATGATGTGACCATGGAGTTTTTGTATTTTTTTTTTAATTGTAAACTCAATTTGTCAATAGATGGAAATTATGATCACTATGAGTAACTGCCTATTCATTTCTAGGTACTATAGTCTTTGATAAAGTGCAACCTGATGTAAATGAAGCTTCTCCCTGGTAGATATTTAAAATGGTATTTCAGTCAGTCAAGTATCCATGCACATGTTGCTTTTTATTTATTGAATCAGCTGGTTTGGTAGTTGCTTTTAGTATTGTCATGGTGAGCAAAATAATTGTCACATTTTTTCAAATTTTACCACAATACTTAATGTACTTATATTATTATATTATTAATATTATTAATATATCCTACAGTGTTTTGTGATTAATCATTACATACTCTTTAGAGTTTTAAATATGCAATTATTCTATCATAGAGCTATTTATTTTTACAGTATTTGTATTTTCGGCCAAAGTATCGAGTATTTAATACACAGGAAATTAACCATAATGTTGTTATATTAAGTTGACTCCATTTAATTTTAATTTTTAACTTTACAAACATTCTGATTCATAATTACCCATCAAATTTGTCATTTTGTCACGTGTGATAGAAAATCTTCAAATGGCAATGTTTGGAGTAAATGCGTGTGGCAACTTGGTTACCTCATGCACTTAACACAGTAGTGCTGCCAGCTAATGTTTGTGGGGTGTTTAGTTGCCCACAGACACACCATTTTTTGCTTAACTTTGTAAAATAACAATAATACATTCTATTTGTAAAGGGTATAGTTTTTACTTGCATGATTCACCTACAACGATAACATCTGGGGTAGAGACTACTGAAAAGGACTAGCTTAAGCCATACTTGTCACATTTTCCTTATTCTTGGGTGCTTCCAGATGTCCAGAGTCTTAAGCCTCATCACAGACCTCTAAGAACAGGTGTCGGCAACCTGGCCTGTGGAAAATCCTCCAATTATACTACAATCTGATCTGTGCACAGTACAAAATGCTTCATTCCAGGACTGTGTTGACTAGATGATATGGAGGGGTCATTGAAGGACCAACTCATTGCTTCCTTCAGCTTTAATCGATGTTTGATTTTCTTTTTGTTTTGTTTTTCAGGTATCTGTGGAATTGGTGCCAGCTAGTGTTTTTGTAGTTGGATTTTAGCCCATTGACATTCTCCCACAGCCATGGAATCGGTATGTTGACTAATATTTTCTTTGAAAATATAATCGCTCTGCCATTTTTTTTTTGGCTTTTTTCATTGCAGCAGCAGTTGATTTGTGATTTGTGTCATTTAAAGTATGATTGGCAGGTTTTTTTTTCTTCACATTATTCTGTCAGCATCATATTTAATGGCATACTGTACAGCATAGGTGTTGTAGGTTTATGTTTGTGGCAATGATTGCAATAATTTTACAATGTAGGATTCAATTGACACATCTTTCAATCTTTTACCATCTTTTATTGACATTGTAATCTAAATAACAACATATATTGTATGAGGAACTCTGTCTTCTTAGGTCAACATGTCACTTGAACTAGCATGTGTGCTTTTGTTATTTTGTTTTGCACGTTCCAATTTTGTCGAATATTGATGAAAGGCCTTATTTTATATAAACATCTGGAAATCACTTTGGTTTTCCACCATGCAGACCACTGAATACTGGGGTTTCTTCTTTCAGTAGGCCAGCATAAATTGCAATAGCTAATAGAATGCATCTATTAACAAACGGGCTTACTGCATGGCCAACCTATGCTCTCTTGTCCACTTTTTTATAGAAGTGTGTGTCTGTGTCGTTGCACACATTAGACTGTGAAAAGTAGGTCACAGTTTGGGTAGTACAGGGCAGGATGTTTCCAACAAAAGCCGTCCATTGCTCTGAGGCCCACTGACACAAGCTGTACTGAAATGCAGCCTTTGCATATGTACTATCTTATGTTCGCACATGCAACTATCTGCTCGTGTAAAATATATAGCAATGAGTGTAAGACAGCTTTTTAATATTTTGTGGTTATAAATATGCGTGTGCGTGTGTATAAGGGTTATATCTCCACAAAATTTTATTGCATAAAAGCTACTTGAGAACATGGCAAACAAAATATGTTTCATAGGAATATTGGTATTTAATTCAACACAATAAATCCAGAGTGATGTAGAAGTCACTCAGTTCATGTGCCACTCTTCTTATAGACAGGAACATGGCAGGTCCCCACTGTCATTCTAATAATTCAGCATTGTGTTCCGCTTGCTTCACTTCCTTTATTAATCAGGTGGCATGTTTGTATGTACAGATACAGTACATTCTCATTCACTCACACTCTCTATATATAGCCCTCTATTTCTCTGCCACTTCACTCCTCCCTCATCTCATGTGATACAATCACATGGTTTCCCAGCAAGCGGCTAACTAAATCAGAATCAGACATTTATTTTTAGCTGCTTTAAATCCTCCACCTGGTCTCTGTTTAGTAGAACGTACATGTAGGTGTCCTTATTGCTTGTCTTTCTCTCACATTCTTTGTCTGTTATGATTTAGTTTTGGAATTTAGTTTTGGAATTTCCTTTTGGGCCTCATTGCAGCTCTTACTGAAATGGTGTTCATGCTACTTATTAGGCTTTATGGTGCTTTGGATATAATTTGTTTTATAATTATAGCAAGGATTTGGAGCCACTATGATTTAAAAAATAATAATAACAGAAGGCCATCAACTGGACTTGACTTCCATTTGTCCATCCAGTCTTGTGTTCCCATGCAAAAAAAGAAAAGCCAAATATTACACAAAACAATCACTTTTTAAACTATAATTCAACCGAAGCAGATAATGAACTAGAAATTAACATTTTATACCATAAATATGACGGTGAGGGTTTGTGAAATAAATATGTCCTTTTAAAAAAGAAATGCCTTTTGACAGCAATGCTTTATTTCACAGTTGCTGCATACCCATTAAAAACTCATGGTACAGATTGTACATTATGATATGGCTCATTTAGAGTAACTACATTCATGACCATTTCACGTAGCCCTAGAATTGCTATATTCCATTTATACTAACAAAAATTGCTATGCTATAGTACTGTAGTTTAATCAGATGAAATACTCTGTGCCTGTGGCTTGATTCTCACTTTGAATCGGTGTCACTCTGCGTGTCAGTGTTAGCACCACCCACCTCCAGTCTGCAGCACATGCACACATGCTTACACATTGTCGGACAGATTATGGGCCAAGAGGAATAAAGGGAACTTTAGAAGAGAACTAAAGTGGACGCCAGATGCCACACAATTACTGGGCCATCAACAAATGATTCAAATAGAGTATATTTAAACTGCATTTCAGAAAGATTATTCAAAATGTAAAACGTTCTCCAGAACCTTCTAGATGGTAGATTGTCCACACACTCTAATCCTTGGAACCTTTGACCTTATTTATCTGGTACAAAATGTCTAGAATGAATAGCCAATTTATTTTTAATGTACGTTGTTTACATGTTATTTGTTGCCACATGCACATGTGCAAGTACTTGGATTATTTTTATGCTGTAGTTGGAGGAGCTGAGAAGGAAGGTGTATGGGGGGAAAGTGTGTGTGTGTATGATTTTGTGCAGATGAAAAGCTAAAATTCTTGTAATCACACCTTCTTTCCTGATTCTCTCACAGCTCCCCTTCTGTCTCCATCTCAAAAGAGGGGCTTGTTCCTCAGTAGGGATTAGAGTGTGCAGCAGCTCTGAACAGGGAAGTGGGCCCTGCCAGTCACATTACATAACTCGCCCCCGGTTGCGCTGCTTAGCCTGGCCCGGCTGGAGAGACAACTATAGACGCTTTGTTTTCCCAGCCTTTCCCTTCTTCCTCCCCTCTGCTGCTGCTCCTCCTCCCTCTCAGGCAGGCTGCATACTGATGGCGTAAAGAAGGAGTCTGTGTGTAGGGAACAGGAAAAGTACTGTGGCATGAAGTGCAGCGAAATGCCCTAATAGCAAGATGAATTGCAGGGTACTTCACTTTCTTTAGAAGAGGAATTTCAAAACTGCCATTAGTTGTACAGTTTCAGGGAGGTGGGCTGTAACATTGACTGTATGGTACTGTCATAATTTGTGAGACAAACCCCTTATACCACATCCTCAATTAAAACATGCTTGATTGTGTTATTCACTAGGCAAACTGCATATGTGAAATGTGGGCTGGCTGTATAAAATCCCACATTTGGGAGGGTTTTGACCCTGATGTCCAGAGTCAAAAATATATGTAGTGCAGGACACCCAGGGTGTGAAAAGGTTCCATTTATTTGAGACAACTTAGACCTCTGTTAGATATTTTTCATGGTTGACATATTACGATAGTAGTATTCCTCAAATCCATGTTTCTGTGCAAATGCACTGTATAGTTCAACCCACCCCCACCCCCACATGCACATACACACACAGCTTTCCATCTGGCGGTCTGCCTCTGGTAGTTAGGAGGGAGTGGACTGTGGGAGGCCAGTATACTCTTTGTAATGGAGGTTTAGACCAGACCAGTGCGCATTATGTCTTATGTCAAAATCCGTAAACGTCAGAGCGAAAATAAATACCAGCAGAAGGCCGAAATTTTGTGTGAATTACTTTTTTGGTCTTAGTTGGAATATGTTACTTCTAAGAGGAAAAAAATACCATAGTTAGGATATTGGTGCCTAACTTAAGACAAGACTATTCAAGTGGTAGTTGTGTTCAAATCTGTCAGAATAAGGCTATATTTGCAATTAACCTGCCAGAAGACGCTGTCCTCGTTTGTAATATGTAAAGGGACTGGAGAGCCACCACACTGTATGTGTTACTGCAATAAATATATCAGTTTCTGCAGAAATAAAGCTGTATTTTTAATATTAAAACCACTGCATGTCAGGTCTATGCGGTGAGATCAGCACATGTGGGCTGGATTTGTTCATTTCCTGGAAGATGTATGCTTAAAATTGCAGTACAATAGGAAACTTAACAAAATATTCTTTACAGCATCATTTTTTCATATTTCTTTGACATGTTGACATGACACTCTCGATTGTTTTGTTTCTCAGCCTGTTTCTAGGCTATAAATAATATGGAACATAATAAGAAAACTGGTTATGATTATTTAAAATGCTCTTTAATTGCATTCTATGTATGTGAATAGAAGGCTGTTGAATTCACTTTTCTTTGGTTGTTTTTGTGTTGGTTCAGATGCATAGATGCAGTGTTGTTTTGGGTTACATTAAGAGATTTTGTTTTTGTTCTTGCTGGGAGGTCATACTTCCTACTCAATCACTGTTTTTGCACAAACTTAAGTACATGTTAATACATGATCAGTGCCTAATGGTTAAACTGATTTGGGCTCTGAGGGGCTGATTCTATTGGGTGGTTTTGTATTGTATACCTAGATATTCTATCATACATTGTAACTCCGTATTTTAAAAATACCTGTTTTACCATTACAGTCTCCATTAGCTTGTGTCATGTGGTAGAGTTGTGAATCTTTGGTACTTACACCTCTGACTGTGCCAATATGCTGTCCCACATGCCTTTGCCTCTTTTGTTTTTTTGTTTGTTTGTTTGGTACCACCAGACCTGAAAACTATTCTAGTGCACACACACACACACACACACACACACACACACACACACACACACACACACACACACACACACACACACAAACACTGATGTATTTTTACTATACCATCAAGCACTGTGATAATGATATTACAGTATCTAACATAACTATCTACTTTTGTCATTTCTTTTTTGTGACTTACGGTGAAAATAATATTTTCTTCTTTAGTCTGTACGTTATTGTCAAGCTCCAACGTAGGCTATGTTGCAGACAAGTCACTGTCTGGCCATACTTTCCTGTCCTTCTCATAACCACAGTGCAGTGACCTTGGTTTCAAGTAGCTGCACTCTGTTAGAAAGCCAACACCTCTCCTGGGATAGTCTAACCTTGTTGTCTAACATACTGTAAGTCTGCACGCCCTTCTTTGTCTCTCTTGCTATCCCCTCGCATACAGGCTCTTGAAGAGGGGCCCATTAGCCTTCTGTCCCAGGTCTGTTTCTGTGTATAAGTCATAGAGGTGTCATGAATATCTTATTTCTGACTGGGATGCAGTAATTTTTCCTCTACTCTGTACAAGTGTAGCGTGTGATCAGCAATGCAATACAAAGATTTCTAAAGTTTCTAAATCTACCATACAAATTCTAAAGCAAACTCCAGCCCAAATTCAGGTTCAGATCTTCTGCCGCAGGACAAATGCAGCATAGGTGAATTTTTCATTCATAAAAGTTTGGGTGATGGCAGATGTGAGATGTGACAATTCTGACGCTGTTGTGTTAACTGCAAAATTCCATATTATTTCCGGTCACACTGTGTGGCGACTTTCAAATGGCAAGGTGTTTCTTTGTGTGAAGGTGTGTTTTTGGTGAATAATTAAAGATTAATTACTGCAATTGTTCTGCAGACTCAGTATGCAAGACACTACTTACAACATCAGCATTCGGAAATATTAACTACATACTAGCTACTTATCCGAAATTAAACATAAAAGCAGTTCTGTGCAGTACATTTTGGTCCAAAACCAACATAACAACTTCAAGCCTCTCCTCATTGGAAGCAACATCTCCAAATGGTGAACACCCATTCTTGAATGCGGATGCAGCCCAGCACACTGTTGTCCCCTCCCTATGTTTAATTCTTTGATTCTCAGCTGTGATTCAGTTGTGCACGGTGCACTTGCCTTCAGTTCCAATCCTTTTGGGTACGTGGTTATGCTGCTGTTGGTGAAAGCATAATATGCACAAAGCTGCAATGAACAGGAACAATGCATAGCAGAATTGATTATACTACAGGCATTTTGAAAACATCAAGGGGGAGAGGTTACAGTACCATATACATGCACTGTAGAATACCTTTTACTGTAAACGTTAGATCAGCTCATTCATATTGTATTTATGTTTCCACTGTCTGTGTTTAAAATATATAATGAGATTTGTATCATTGACTTAGTAATCTAAATTCACACCTCTTGAGTTCATGTTGGATACATCAGACCCATCTCTTCTTACTTTTTGAAGTCATTTTTCATTTTGGTATTTTCGATTGAATCTTTGTCCATTGATCTTCTGGTGGAAAAAAAAAAAGCTGTAGTGTGGGTAAAGGCAACCAAAACATTACCTTCTTATCAAATTGCCATCATTAGATTTACATTTTTTATTTAATTTAATTCAATTGGAATGTTGTGCATTGTGATTTATGCTTTGTGGCTGACTGTGAACTGTGTAAATGCTGAGCCAGATGCAGTGGACAAGCAGGAGGACAGATGAGGAAGCAGATGGATCAGTTTGGACTTAACCCTTCCCACGGTATTTCATCCCCCTGGCCCTCCTCTTTCAATCTGCATGTCTTTACAGAGGGGAAAAAAGCAGAATGGGAGCATTTATGTGTGGTTTGGGGGAGGGGAAGTACATGTATTGCTATAAGTGCCAAGCAGAGAACGCAAGATGACTTTGAACAAGAAATCTTCCAATATTTTGCATTAGACCCTGTGTGTCTATGCTGGACTGTGCTGACACATGCCTCTTGCCTATATTATGGAGCTCTTAGTCTGTCTGGTAGTTGTTTCATGTAAAGCAAAGTGGCAATGTCCTGGCAACAAGTGTCCTTGTGGACTGCACACACATTTGATTATCGAGGCATTCCCGCTGGGTATTTTGTCTATCTGGCTTCAGTAAATAACACTCCCAATCATGTTAAGTGGTTATACAAAGCTGGTTATTGAGTCATTATTACTCAAAGATAAAATTAGAAATGGATAAATAAATGGCTGAGACTTGTACAGCCACGCTGGTCAGTCAGAAATGTGGCAAAATGTTTTACAAAATTGGCTGCATGTGATGAGAGATTTTGTTCTAAAGCATGTTTGTGTTTCTATTTATCAACAGTTGCTCTAGGGTACTGTCATTCTTTATTTTAACCAGGAATTGATTAAGTTAAACGGAAATAAATCCTCAAAGAAATGTGCATAACCAACCTATTGATCTTTGGAGATCTTTTTTTGCATCCAATACCTTCAATTACTGCGCTCTACCTTTCCACTGCTATCTAGAAATACTGAGAGCTGAGCTTGGTGGTTGATGGTAGGATGGACATCTGTGGCCTTGTCCATTCTCTATGGACTCCACCACTTTGTCCTTTTTGTATATCCATAACAGACGGAGAACAGGGGAGCCACATAGGGGTGGAGCACAGAGACACATCTTTTGTTTGAAAAATGTCACAGGTCTGTAGTGCTGGGAAGTAAAACTAATGTGGGGGATGGGAAAAGGTTTATATCTTGGGTGGACCCACTAAAAACACACAATTTTAAAGTACGTAAACATTTATGTATTTTTGGTGATGATTACCAGGTTCCTACAGCATCTTTGTTCTCTAGTCTCTACTTTCATCATATCTTATGTATGACATGATTTGGAAAAAGCCAGAAATTGATGGCATTGGATATCTTGGTCGTCACTGAGTGAATTTTGCTCTAAATCTTAATCAATAAAGGCTGCAGAGTTTTGTCATTCAACTATGTTAGAAGCTTTGTTGTTATTTGCTCATTGCTTCTTGGAAGGACAGCAATAACAACACTTCCAACCTGAAGTGTGCTTGACGATTTGAAGCTCATGTTTCTGTATGAAGTCTAGACTACAGAGAGATGTTTCTTTTTTTGTGTTAGTATACACCCACACCCCAGTGGAATCAATAGTGCCATTGCATTTTTTTTCTGGGTATCGCAAATATCAGACAGGCTAGAGAGGTTTCATGTAAGACATTGTCTGATTCTAGAACGTCATGGTTCGGAGGTATGTGTTTCTTGAATTTTGCAAGCTGTTTATAGGCACAACCAGCTCAAGCTTCAGAAACCTCAGGCATTTGATGTATTGAATTTTATGTTAAATTGTATATAAATGTTTGAACATGGAAACATTATTCTTTCCAGTTTTATTAGCTGTCAACTTCACTACACTGTTTATTGTGGGACTGTTGTATCTGATTTGTGTACACCACGACAGCATAATGGTTTCCATTGTTGTTCTGCCTCTGAACAAGTAACATTGCCAAATCAGCACCTATTTAAAATGAGTTACCTAATGAGCTGGTGAAGATAACTTTGTTGTCATTAGTGTTGCTCTATAAGCTGATACGAGAAGTGTTGCTATTCTAAATTACACAGTACCGCATGTATTGCTGGGTGTACTATGCAGCAAACCACCTAGAACGGAGTTGACACTGAATAAAAATGGAGCTAGAGAAAGTGATTTGAAGTTGCCATAAAGTATGGGAAAGTGACAAATTTTTGTGATAATTCCAAGTCAAAAGAAGATTCTTAACAAGAGTTAAAAAGCATGGTGTGAATATGGCGTTGAGTAATGATTATTTATTCTCCATCTGTGTTTTCCA
The DNA here is from genome assembly GCA_911728415.1 of Lagocephalus sceleratus. Classification (NCBI taxonomy): domain Eukaryota; kingdom Metazoa; phylum Chordata; class Actinopteri; order Tetraodontiformes; family Tetraodontidae; genus Lagocephalus; species Lagocephalus sceleratus. Next base: position 5,698,312 of record CAJVRN010000017.1, on the reverse strand, counting down.
TGATAAAAATCTTTCATTGTGATTTTAAAGTAATGTGTTTACATCACTATCTTTTACCCCAGGTGCACATGTTGCTCCTTGTCATGTCTGGCTTGGCAAACTTCATATAGGATAATACCACGTAAGGCATAAATGAGTACGTTTATTTGTAGTTACATAGTGCTGACCTACAGTGCTCACAGCGATGTATTTTATTACTTAATAATAATAAACCTTGATTAATCAATTAGTTTAATCTATGCTCAAATGTTTAAAGAACCTCCTTGCAGTCACATTTGTTTAAGCACAGCATTGCTGCCACAGATTGCTTTTTTCTTTGGCCATATGGGACTGACTCATCTCAACCACCCTCACATCCATTGTGTTTGTGTGTATGCTTTTGTGTGCCTGTAATGGCTTTGTGTGACAGTGACGTGTTCAGATAAGACATCAGAGGTGTGGTTATTGTCTATTTTCTTCCCTACAATTATTTGATCCTCCTGGACATATCACAAACAGAACGTGTTAGTTTGTATTGAGGTTTTACTTTTTCCATCACCAGTAACCCCACCCTTTGCAAACAATTGTTATTTAAAGGCTGGTATTTTCTTTAGTGTTTCTGTATTTAGCTATGCTTTTGTTTGACACACACAAACTGAATTGACTGCAGACAAATAATGACAACATAATAGCTTTGTGTACATCAGTCATTTATTAGTTGTTCCTGGCAGATGGCATAAATGTGTGTATGTGTGTAATTTTTTTTTTGCTCTTTTAGTACAGCTCTGCATTATAGAACAAATGCTTGTTGGCCAGTGAATGCAATTTATTAGCACATCATTTTTGTACAATGTATCAGTTTAATTATTTCAATGATAAGTTGATGTTTTGTATTTTTGCTAACAACTTTCATCCTCTTGTGTAATCCAGAACACATTGGAACACACTGGTACTGTCTCGTTTTATTTCTGATCTGATGTAATGGCATTCCTACCTTTGCAATGTTTGCTCTTCAACACTGAGAGAAACTGCATTTCAGGTTACTGAGAAGGACAGGAACTGGAAGAAGGAAGAAGGCCGCAATTTACCGCAGTAGCAGAGAAACCAACTTGGCCCACAGTGACAAAGTATATGCAGCAGAGTAAAGCAGACACAAGCCATTTACACATAAGCATATTCGCCGCCTACAGTTAAAAACAAAAAATACAAATTACTTAAAGTCTAATCTGAGAAGTGTCTCCGCTTATATATTTGCATCTTATTGCCTTTAATTTATCATGCACTTCACTTTTCTGTCCAAGAATTTAGATGCATGCATCGGTGTGTCTCTTTCCACCCAAATAGGTCATCAATATGTGCAAATATGTAACCCTTTTAATAAAATAAGTTCCAGTTTTCATATTGCAATTGCTTTCCCTGAAAAAAAGGTGACTTAATGCTTAGTTCACCTGTAACCTAGTTGGCTACAAATATGCAGAGTTGAGTGCCAGCTGAGTTGAGCTGTAGAGAAATGAATTGCAGCACAGCAATGGAAAAGAGAAAAAAACTCACCACCTGTTACTCCTCTGTTGAGGGAGATGGGGAAAACAACAACATTATAGCAATTCAGACTGTGTCTTCCTTTATTCTGTTTATTAATATACTCAACCAGCTATAGATTGTACTAGGAGAGAAAAATGTTCTAGTCCATTGATCAAAACCAATTTTTCTTAAATTTAAGCTTATAAAACCAAACCACAAAAGAACCCACAAGAAACTGGAGGCACATGAGTGCAGAATGTAAAAGAAATAAAGCTAGTGTCATTCTTTGTCAAGCTGCTACTGTTTGTGCATAATAAAGTAATTAATGGACAAAAACAACACATCATTACAGTGGTATGTATCTATGTGGCTGGGAAGGTGGCAACCTCCTCATGTTTGGATTACATTCATATTTTTGAAAATAGGTGTGTGCTGTGTGAGTGAAGGAGCCAAAGTCCTAACGGTGTTGGAGTAGTACGTGATCAGGAATAAAATGAGACTGAACTGCCTTTCACCTACAGCAGAGTAGGAGACACACAGACTCCAAATTCTCAGTGCATTAAAGAAACTCAGCCCTCAGTGCTGGTGGGTTAATCTGATAAATCTCCCATGCAGCACGTGTGCTCACCTGTCAGCACAGCTCTGAGTTCCCTCTTCAATCACGACCACATTAATGGATGAACAAGAAGAAGTATATCTGTAAACAAATCAACTCAACCTCTTATTAAGACATTTATGCCTTTATAAAGAAAATAAGATACTTATTATTACTAAATTATTTTCATCTTCATGGTGCCTCGTATGTATATCATGCAAAAGGCATAATAGAAAACCTGGAGCTGTGCTGCCATTAAATGATATATGCTTATGCATTTCTTCAAAATGCCTGTTTAACATCATGGTAGCCTCATCGGTGTAAAGGGGGATGGTAGATGGTGGAGCATTCAGTGATGTGTTTAATAACAGGATTTGGAAATAAAGTCCTAAACCTCTAACTAATTAGTGAGGTGGCAAATGTAGAAAACCAAATGAAATTAGCTACCGCATCCTTTTTCATTTGTACGAGTGGTTTCTGAAACTGTTGACTGATTGTCTCTAGGCAGAAGAAGCCAGCTCACACTCATTGGTCTCTTGCACTTCCCCTCTACCAATTCAGTGGCTTTCACAGTCTGCACAAACGTGAGCTTGAATAAATTGTCACACGCACACAGATTATCTTCCCAGGATGTTATTTTGTGCAGGGAGGATGTTTGAAATGCCAGTCACAGACACACTGCACCCTCCCCCACCAACTCTCCCACACCACAAATATAATGTACCATTGAGCAGCAGTGGAAGAGTGCAGTCTAGTATTGCAGAGCTCTGCAGGGTTTTTTTTCTTGTTTTGAGCATGTCTGCACACACTGTGACAGTGTGGAGTAACAAGGCAAAATGTGAGCTGTTCTCACAAGGAGACTTGAAAGGTTTACTGCTGGTGTACACCACTGTGTTTCAAGCCATACGGTTGTTGTTCCAGACACTCCCCTTTGTCGCTCTCATTTGGAAGCTTTCCTCTGTGTTTTGTAAATCCTCAAATTTCCTTTGCTCCACCTGGCTTTTCGCTTGAACGGGGGAGGATAAACTATCTAAGACAGAGACGAGGAAGACTGAGCTCGGCCGAGGCATTGACAGAGTAGTGAGACCCAGCAGGAGTGCGAGCAGCTAAATATAGAGCGCCTCTTTAGAGCACTGATGATGTCACAGGCCAGAGAAAAGAGGAAAGGCAAACGGGGGGGGGAAGAAAACTGCACGGCACATTTCAATATTTAGTCATACTCTTCTTGAGCAGTTTTACGAAAAGAAATATTCAGGGCTCTGTTAGAAACTTTGGAGGAAACGAGAAATGCTGTTGTCTCTGTTTTTAGCCTTGCTGTGCCATCAATGCGCTACATAGTAATTCATTTGTAATACTCGTTTACTGTGAATAATTTTGTATACGGTTGGGTATGCATTGTTGGTGATGTGGTGGGGGAGAAAGAAAACACTAATGTCATTAAAAGAAATCTGGAGGATGGTTTGGTGTGTTGTGGCTAGGTCAATAGTAAGTCACAGTTGAAAAGCATCAAAATTTTGACAATACCGATTACCTCTATTCGAACTGTTCCATGGCATGGGAGAGACCATGGTGGTGGGAGAGACCGTAAAAAGAAGTGAAGTGGTAACATCTGCACTGACTTAATGTTTTTATGCTGATAAGTTAGTTGTCTTCCCAATAAGTAAGAATCTTAATCAGTCACATGTCCAAAAAATGTCCCTGCAGCCAAGTTAATTTTTAAACATGCATTTACTTCAAGGTTTAAACAACCTCAAAGTAAACTATGTAGTTGAGATGACTAAGTTAGGGCTGGACTATGCTCCGAACCTTTAATGTTGAGCAACATGACGGTTGTAAAAGCATAAAGCTGTGCTTCTTTATGATCTATTTTTTAAAAAGGTGTGTGTTTGTGTATTTTGAAATGTATTATTTCCTGTTTTTTAGCATTTTTCTGTTGTTCTTTTTCTGTTGTTCCTTTTACGCCTCACTGCAACAGCTGTCTGAGCCCACCGTAGGGTTGTGAGATTCAGAATTAATATTTTTGACCTGCACAGCAAAGCACGCTGATATGTTTGTTTTTTTTATATAACAGTCGATATTGGGTATAGAAATGGTTTAGTTTTGCGCTTGACTCTAGAGGAATATGAACTCAGAATGAAAATCCCATATTGTTTTTGAGCTGGTGTACATAGACCTGCACATGTTTCTCATGTGATCTGATGAATTGTGGCTTTCTTCTGTAGGTTGCTAGGCAACATGCTGTTAAGGACTCAGTCATAATCTTTGATTTTAGCAGAGAAAGAGGAGAATGGAAAATAAAGCAATGAAGTGTTTGCAAGGGAGTGTATGCCTAGTATTGTCTTAACACGCTGTAGACTTCTCCCTGTCTCTCAAATTAAATTAATATTTGCTTTTAAAATTGTCAATTTGCCATTGCAATTAATTTTCCAGCACATTGCCTTCTTGGAAGCAATGTTAGAAGAATAAAACAAAGACTACATCATGTAATCGATTGGATTTGTTGATACTGTCTCACATTCATTTATTCCCAGGATTAATTGTCTTTTAAAGAGCATTGTTAGAAACCATTTTCTTCTGGATTCTAAAATAATTTTAACCATCCACCGTTTAACAATTGTGTTTTTGAATAACTTGTGTAAAATCACCTTGGGCTTTTTTTTACTCAATGTAGGAAATAAAAGTTCTGACATTTAAAAGCAGACAAAGCAACATTTAAAACACCAATAGCAGGAGGCAGTTCAGAGGACAACGGGTGCATTGAGGCTAAGGAATTAGGACGCTGCTGGTGTAGTATTTAACTGATCTCAGGCCAGGGAGTGAAATGGGTACTTACTGCTTTTTAGAATGCTAGAATGTTTCACTGGTGTGGGATGAGATCTAGACATGAGGGCTTGCTTGCTTATACTCATCATAACAACCCCCCCCTTTGCATACACGCAAGTATGCACACACAGACATACACACAGCCTGATGAAAGACAAATAATGCCATTAATGTGTAATTGCATCACATGGATCTTCAAGATTGTTTTGCATCAGGCCAGCACTTAAAATCCATCAGTCTGGTTATGTGGAGAACACTGGAGTACAACACAGAATCAGCTCCTGTGTCTCTCACACAGCCTGTGGCACTCTGACTGGACCATGAATGCTGTAGATTTGGCTCCAGGTTACTGGCATAGTCTTTGTGGTCATTCAGTTTGTGGCCTCATGATACTCTAAATTAGAATCAGAATCAGGTGTTGATGTCCTTGTAGAAATAGTGAAAGGCCATTGAAGTGATTAATCTGGCATCTATGTGTGACATGAGTGGCCTAGGAGCCTGAAATTGTGCTTCAGGCTTACTCTTTTCAGAACGCATGTAATAGTTGGAAGTAGAACCTCTGTTTGGTTTGGTACTGTACAACACTTAGCCAAAGCCTTGAAGGTTAAGGTGCAAGTGACGGGCCACACAAAGTAGCATGTTTCCCAAAAGCCCCTTTTGATTGGTAAACAGAAATAGAGATTCTATGTGTGCCTTTTAGTTTTATTTTATTGTCGTAAATGTTCTGCATGGTTTACTTATTGTATTGTCATCCACTTTTATTTGATACATAATGCTGTTTCCCTGCCTCACTCGATGTATCATGTGTAATGATGAGAGATTCTAACAGTATCACAATTTATTTTGCTGGCAGATATTTTCATGTGTTAGGTTGATAATGGTAGCGCGTGCCGCGTAGGCAAACTCCTTATTAAAAATGCACGTTTTTGCATATTGTTGATTTCGTGCGTAATCGAAAGACTGAAATTCGTGAAAATAAAGACGGGAGAAAACAGCTGTGTGCCACAGAAGTAGTGCAAGCAGGATGACGAGCCAGCTAGCACCCTAGATGTAATGAAAAGCCTTTGTGTGCTTAATAAGAGTGCTGGCAGTGATCCAACAGTTCTGGCTAGTGTAGGATTAGGCTTGGACAATCAGGACTGCAGGATCAAAACAAGGGGCAGAAACACCAGGGTCATTCTGCTTGCTAGGATACCATCTGCCCTGCTTGCATGCCTGCCGCAGTCAGGGGGAGGGGAACCAAGAGCAGAATGAGAGATGGGGAATGGGGGAAGGGCAGACCAGAGCTCTACAAGCAACAACAATGTGGAGGCTTAGTTAGGCAGCTCTGTATGCAGGTCAGCTTTATTCAGATTAACATGCAGTACTCTGCCTGAATATATGCATATAAAAAATGGGCCATATTTTATATGGATTAAAAGTATATTCTTATGGTTTTACAATGTGCAATTTTTTTAGGTTGCTATACTGTAGTAGGGGTTGACCGTCATCTTCCCCTGGTTTACAGGAGTGCATTTCACAATAAAAAAAAATAACCTGCTCATCCACATTATAATTATTAAAATCACACTTTTGCTTTTTGTCGCTTTTCATCTAGTTCACTAACTGCTTACCCTGGTGGTGAAGCACTGGTGCCTTGCGGGCCTTTCTATATTAAGCTTAATAACCAGAGGTAATGAACACAAAACACCAGTGGAATATTTGTATATGTAGCTTGTGTATATATATTTTCTGTTTTATTCTTTAAAAAATCTATTTTTGGTCAAAAATATTTTTGATATTTGATTTGATCAGTTATAACTGATTCTCACTCCAGTTAAAGTTTGTGTTGCCCAGCCACAGTGATAACCAAACCATAACCTGCCCTATATATGTATTTCTGGACATGAATAAATGGCCATGACAATATTTCTTTGTTGCTACATTAGTTCTTAATTTCAGATATTATTAATATAATTGGTGTGTGAAGCATTTCAAAGCTACTGATGCTATTAACCAGTGAGATGCTATTAACCAGTGCTACGCTAGTGTTTGGTCAGTTCACTCATGGTCTGCCCCATGGTTTGCACGCACTGTGGGCTTTCTTGAATAACTCTTAGCTCCCTGATATAAATTTTATTAACAATGTTCATGGATGAACATGCTGCAGTCTTCCCTTTGTGTGCATATAATCATTTAACATGCTGGTACCAATTCATTTTTCCTTTCTATTTTTGTTTGTTTATGTAGATTCACTTGTTTCCTGTTTTCATTGTCAGACAGACATTTCCTGGAGCCTCAGTAACAGACACACAGCTCAGACTAGCAGTGACAGTGACTATATTCTGTCCAGTCTTTGTGTTTGTGTCAAGTCAAATTTGTCTACCAGCATGTGCACAGCATTGGTGTAAAATTACTCAATTTCCACAGTTTGTGTGTCTCTCTCTGTCTGAGATAAAGCGGTTTATTTTTAAATTCAAATCAGGGAGGGCCCCTGAAAGGGTACCCTGTAAAAAGAATGACTGTAGAGGACAAGGAGAGGACATAGTTTAGGTACGGGGATGAGGACATACAGGCTATATTGAGGATCTGGTTGTGGGTGGTGGCTGAGAAGAAAGAAGATGGAGAGGTGATGTAATATGTAACAATATCCGTGCTGTATATAAACGCCTGTGTGTACCTTTAGTGTGTATGGCTGTCCATGCATTAGCGCTTAGGGCCGGCCTGCTGGCTCTCATCAATCATTTACCAGTCTTTAATGCATCTCTTTTCTCCCTTGCAATCCTTCCACCTATGCTGTAGTCCCATTTTTGGCTCACTTTATTCTACATTAGATAGAAGCTAGTGGAAACAAGTGTGTTCAAATATTATATTTTCGTTGTTGTAGTATTCTGATCGGAGGTTGATAGCAGCTCTTTGGAAAAAACTATCATGTCACAAAACAGGGAAAATGGATCACCGTACAAAATCACACACGTCACAATACACCCATGGAAATTCCATCCATTCATCCATCTTCCATTAAACACAGCTTATTCCTAATCAGTGTCACGCTGTTGTTGGAACCTATCCCAGCAGTCACCAGGCAGGACACAAGAATATACACTGGCCAGTCCAAAGCAGGGCTCCAAATCTAGAAATTTAGACGTTTTTGAAGTAATTTACAGTCCAATACCACCAGTACAAGGCAAATTATTTTAGCACTGAAAGCTTTAAATCTTTCATGCACTGATCTGGAAAATATTCCAACAACATGCAATGTTGCAAAGATGCTTGGCTCTTCTATATTTTGATAGCAGAATAATAGCTTTTCCATCTGTGTTACCACTTTTCCTTGTTCGCCTTTGTTTTCCCACAATTCTTCTTACCGAAGCCAGCCCCCCAACCCTGCTCAGGCCCACATGCAGTATGGAAACTGCTCCATTGTATTGGAAAATCTATGGGAGGAACAAAAGAGGAGGAGGAACAGGGTGCAGTGGTGGAGGTGATTAGGAAACCAGATCCACAGCTCGGCTTCAAAGGGAACTGGATCTCTCTGCAGTACTTATTGATCAGTCTGGAATATTGCTGGTCTTGTTCTTATTACAGTGAACTCTAGCTCCTAAATGATGAGGAAATTACACAGCCTCAATCTGCTTTCAAATATCAGCGCTTTGTGCTTTTCAACACTTTTACTCTGTTTGTGTTGTTTAATGAATTTAGAGACGCCAGACTGGTTTGTGTTTTTGATTTAGAACTGGTTTTGCTTTGATTGGGAAATATGCTTGGCCCTCTTTCATTCAATAAAACGCTGATTTGGTAGGCAAGGTTGGTGACCAGTGTTGTTATTTAACTCCCTCATTTCCGGTCTTATTTTCTTTCTGCCCTAATATCATTTACCCCATTTGCTTTTCCTTTTTTCTATTCCCTCCCAGAGAGAAGGCTCATGCAGAGAGTAAACACTTTGATATGCGGAAGGAATCTCTCTCACCCCCCCACTGGTATCATTCTCTCTCACTCTCTCCTCACAGCCTATGTAGGTCATCATGACTCACTCCTTTATGCTTCAAAAGCCAAATCCTTACTCTGTTGCTCTATCTTGAGCCCTCTCGTGTTTTTGTATTTTTTAAAAAAAGGCTGCACGCCTGTTTAAGGAAGCATGCAAGATCCACCATCCTTTTTTTGAAATGATCTTTTTTAGGGTCTTTAGTTTGAAATAGTTTTCTTGTTGCGATTTGATTTGATTTTGATTCAACCATGTACCTGTAAGCTTGCCATTTTGGAATCAATAACATACAGGAGCATGGGTTTTTTCATAGCCAAGACCCATTTTTGTGGCCCTGTTAATGATCCATAAGGGTCAAATGTAGGCCAGTGCATGCTGAACATCTGTTCTCATGTTTGCTTTTGCTAGCCTTTTTGGCTGCTACCTGTTTACTTGTTCATGTTTCTGTATGTTGTATAATAGGTATAATAATGATATGAATGAAAATTATGATTGTTGTTGTGATATGCTTGGCCAGACGAGCATGTTGTCTTTCTACAATCTTGACCCAGTTAACAAATCCCCTTTTGTCTCATGAGTGTCCTTTTGTCCCTTTTTCTTCTTAGCTTTAAGGCTTATTGATCAGACGTCAAATGGGAGAATAGAATATACCAGGCTTATATTGTTTCTGATGAGTCATTCACGTGAATAAAACGGAAGGAGTGAAGGGAAAAACAACAGTCTAGCACCCATCAATTGAAAAGCTTAATGTCAAGCGTGTCTGGTAGCTGTAATGGTAGTAACCTTTTATGCCACGCTATGCTTATCATAGAATGACATACTGAAAAATGTGTAATTGCTAGAAAAGAACATTGAAAGGTTAGTTTGATATGAGTGCAAGTTGATGGTGGAGGCTGGGTGTGCCATGATAAAATAGCAGCTTTGTGAAAGAAACCTGAGAAGGTTGGGTTTTAAGGTTGTACATTCACAGTATTCACAGCTTGTGTCATCAGGTGTCCCCTTTCCTTAGCCTGAATGGACCCCTTGTCTTCTGAAGTGCCTCCTGCTATTGGTGTTTTATATGTTGCATTTTCTTGGTTTTTAAGTCAGGTTTTTTATTTCCTAAGTCTGCAGTTGTGCTTCTTGCGCTGGTGGTTGTGTGCAATAATATATTGTCTGGCATGAATAAATAGAAAAGTGTGTGTAAAATTTCCTAATTTTACCAGAAGCCCTCATGATGCTATGCAGTTTTATTTTAGAATTTTTTACTTTTTCTGTCTACTCAAGCTCATCTTCAAAGTAGGTTTACTGTAAGAGAGTGGGTGTTTGCACTGGGCCATCAACAGGAAATTCCAGCTTTGGAGTGTGGGGGAAGGCTGAGAGAAGTGAGGACGATTAGGAGATTGTCTGGCAGCTTTTAGAAAGTACCACAAGGTTTGTGACTTGTTTGGTCTGCTTTGTATGATAGCCTCATCTGAGCAGTTGAAAGTGGTTCTTTTACCTAACACATACACCATGGTGTACTTGTTTGTTTACATTTATTTTATTACATTTTAAAAAAGCAGACACATGAAAACACTAATTTGAATGAAAAGGACCAGAGAGAAGAATATATCTTTTCTGTCTCTCAAGAAATATTTACATAATAGGTTTTCCATTGGGAAAATATTGTATTTATTGGACATTGAGCACTTAATATTTTGATTATATTATATTTGATTACATTTGATTATATTAAGAAACTGTCATTAAAAAAATTGTATTTTAATAATCTGTGATGTCTGTAATATGTGTTTATCTGTTGATGTATAATGTGTCTTCCCTCTTGATCAGTACTATGGACAGCACCATGTCCCATTTTGTAGATTGCTGCCAAAACATCAAGGTAACAAAAATTATTGCATCACATGGAAACACAAAAACAACGATGTGTTAAGTGACTGTACAGTGCACACAAGTGCAAATGTTGCAACTGTCAAATTAGGTGTGTCTATTTTTGTTTTCCATGACTATAACTTACCCAGTTTTCTGAAAAAGAAAACCTTTTCTCCTTGCATGTGAAAATGGCTTGTATTACCTCTGTGGTAGGGCTGCCCTATGGTTGAAAACTTTAACTACTTAAATTGCATACATATGGTGTGCGTGCGTGTGTGTGCGCGTGTGTATATGTGTGTGCGCGCGCGCGGGCATGTGGTTAATATCATGGTAGGTGGGCCCTTGTGCACAAGCGCATGCGCCCACCTACCATGATATTACGTACTGATACCTCATAACACTGTTGCCTCTGGGTAGTGCCTCTTTCAATTATAGATTCCATTTTGGACAAACAGATCCTGTTTACATCTCCACATAATATAATTTTCATCCCTCTGTGTTAAGATAAAGTTACTAATTCAGCATTACCTCAACAAAGTGAATCTGTTGCGTTCACTTTTTAACATTGAAGTGCCTTGTCAGTGGTAGCAGTCTTTGCATAATAACTCTCGAGGCAGAGAGAAATATGAGTTCTGTTTGAGAATGATTTTTGAGCTTTAAATGACGTTGAGAACGAACTATTCACACATCTAACATGGCCCAGCTCATCATGCACTCAGTTACAAAATTCATATGTGCATTTTTAAAATAATTTTTCATGGTTTTGCGTGTTCCAAAGCCACAGCATGGCACGACTTCTCAGCCCTCTCTTAAGCAGGCACCGCCCCAGCCCTTAGCTGCCTGTGCTCTGCAGTAGCAGCCCTTTTATCCCTTCCTCCCACTATCTCTATCCGGCCCTGCCCAGTGATTTATAATTCATCTGGGATCCTACCTCCCTCCACCCTCCTGCACCAGGACAGCATTAACATTCTGTTTGGTCCCCAGCTACACTGCAGCCACATGCATACGTTGTATATGTCTGAGCAATGAATTCAGGTTTTGTCAGTGAGGCTCAATTTGGAGTTTCAGTACCATTTTTGTTCTGACATTTAACCATCCTGCTGTCACTACTGTAATCGGTTTCCTTGACTGCCTCTCTGCTTCTGGTCTCTGTGATAGCTTCTCTTTCTGCTGTCTTCATAGTAGAAGTCTTCCTAGTCTCCAGTATCAGCCAAGTCAGCTGCCTCTCTCATCTTCTGGTCTCTATTGAAGGGATTTTGTAATGTGATTTGATATGTCACGGTTTCAATCATTTATGTATTGATTTATTTAGGGAGCTGAAGCAGTTGGTTTTACCTGAAACGTTTTTTTCTTTAACCACGGTGTGTTTTTGAGATTTTAAAAGGTAAATCAGTAATACTGTATTAATGCTTTCTGTTATTTATCTATAATATATGGAGAACGCCGATAAAGTTTTTGTTTTGAATTGCTGTTACCCATGAGATTAATCTGTTGAATAGGTGGATTATATCTGTTTTGTTTGTGTTTTTAATAGTCTTGGGGTTTTTTTGTTTTATTGTTTTATTTTTAAATGAAACCAATTCAGGAAAGGTCATATCCATTCTCACTCCCCTCCTCAACTTGCTCAGTCTGCTCATTATCCTTCCAGGCTTTCTCCCTCTGCTCTGCATTTATTTTTACCTTCTCACGTAATCCTTAATTAATGTAGATCCAGTCACGGTGTCTCATATTCTACCTCCATACACACTCATTCATATTCTCTCAAGCACTAGTATATATGGATTCAATAATTTATCGTCTTTGTCAGTCTCAGGCAGAAATATAATCAATTAGATCACATGTATATATTTATATGCAGCGACTTTACTCATAATGCATGGATGTTGTGGGTTAATTTGACCTAAATGAGAATAAGCAAACAATTTTGAGAGTGTTCTGTTTTTGTGACATTTTATAAGCTACTTATTTTAAGTTGAGCCAAAAAGAATGAGCCATTCACTCACTTATAGTCCGTTTTTGTTTCCACAGCGTAATTGTGTCCTTGCACATTGGTAGTTGGCATAGTCTTGTTCCAAGAAAAGCTAAATGCCCTAAAGCTTATTGGCAGCCATAATAATTTTGTATTTCTTATGATTTAGGTTCACACATGTGTCTTTGATATGTGTGTCTATAAAGCGATTTTTATATGTGACCCATAATCCTAAAGGTTTCACATTAGAACACAAGGTCCCCTTCTACAAGCTAACAGCAATACAAGCTGCCTCTGACATTAATGTGGGAGTAAATCCTGTGGAACATCTGAATACTGCTCTTGGTTCATTTCTCTAATGCTACAATAGATACTTTGGATGAGTCTTCACCTTTCTGCAACCCCTCTGTCGGCAAAATGAAGAATCATTTTAAGATGGTTTCATATCAGTACTGCTGATAATTCACGGGTTCTTTCCAGGCCATTCTTAGTGTTTCTTGGGTGTCAGTTTTGCAGCACATCACTGTGCACATTGTTCCAACTATTTTGCAGTACAAATGTTCATTAAAATTTAAAACAGAAAAATAATAACTAATTGTATTTATTGTTGTTTCCCTGCATTTACAGGGCTATACTGTGAATGGGTGAAATGGCATTATTGGGTCAGATGGTGATTCGAAGGTCAAAAAGTGTTTGAAGCCTCATTCCTTGGGGTTGATATGCGCACACACTCTTCCATCAATAGGTCTGTTCTCACCATTCACGGGCTCTTTCACTAGCTTCTCTGATAGGCCTTCATCTGTCTCAACCCTGAGTTGCTAGGTAACAGGTTTCCCGTGCGTGCATGTGTGTCTGTGCACTCACACGTTGCTGTGGCAATGTCAGGTTTTCGTGTGTGTGTGTGTGTGTGTGTGAGTGAGAGAAAGATATAGATGTTGAGAGTAGAGAGCGGCAGATGAGAAAGGAGTGCACAGAGAGGGGAGGTGGGGGGAGAAATGAGAATGAGTCAGAGCTCTGCAGCTGAGGGATTGGAGAGGGGAGAGCCAAAAGCACTAGAATGTTTCTGTTCTTTTGTGCAGTCTAACTGCGTATACATACAGGCCTGCCACAATCCTAGCGAGGTCACTGGCAAAGACAGCATGATTTACCAGACTGGCAGGCAGGCAGGCTGCAAGCGGTGGGCCGTTATTGGATAGAACAGAGAGGTGTAAGGGAGAATGAACGTGCTCAGAATAGAGAATCAGACAAAGTGATTGGATTCCTTGCCACATCTCACTCCTGTCCTGCTCTCTGGCTGGCACTCTGTACTCCAGCAGCCTTATAGATAATACTACCCCTCCAACTTCATCATGTTTGAAACATCTTCAGGTTTTTCTGAACACTGTCTTTTACATGATGTGTGTATATCAACATTTGCCTTTATTTTTGAAGAAAGACAAATGACTTATTTTACCCACAAATTAATACAAGGATGTCCTCTCAAGAATCTGATGAAGATGTATGTGCACACACACACACTCACGCATATACATGTATCTGCACAGATATCGTATATATGTATATAACTACAATAGCATGACATATCTGTACATTTTTAAGCTTTAAGATGCACATATTGTTACAACTCTTCAATTTTCTATACATAGTTGCTCTGCTTCTTCAAGCGTCAGTTCTATTATTTTTTTTACATTGGTTTATAATAAAGCAAGAGGGTCCAGGTCAGGGACTGAGCAGCCAATCTCATTTCTGGTTGCCAGGATACAGCAGCCCAGCTGGCTTTTATTTGCACACTAAATAGGCTAGCTAGCTAGATGCTGCTGCATGGCATGTCAACAAACTGCTGCATAGTGCACACACAGGCAATTCAGGACTGGAGCCGATACTGTTTTAATAGAAGACCAACAAAAGGCAGTCACATGTCTGTTGTTGATATGGACTTTGACACAATAGTACAGAAAATTACTTAAAAAATTGAAGGTTAACAGTAACAGGTAACAGTTTTATTTATTCATTGTTTGTTTTAATATCAGTGTTATCATGTGCAAGCTAGAGAATATATTAACCAACACAGATTAACAGTAGACTGACCAGGAAGTGTCCTTTTGATTTATAACTTATTATGCAATTGCCAAGGCTTCTGCACACACTGCAGCACACTCAAACATGAGCAGAAGCCGAGCCCATCCCTTCATCCTGCTGCTGTGTTATTCAGCAGTCGGTGTAGATAATGGGGTGTGTTTCCGTGTATGCAATGAGAATTTCTTAGCAGTGGCATGGAGTTGAAGCAAACAGCTTTTAAACTTACTTTGGCAATTTGGATGTATTGATGTATTATGATTTTTTGCTGTTATTGCTCTCTCTAGCTTTCTACTGCAGTAAAAAATGATTATTTGATCTTTGACAACAATAACAATTAAAATGAGATATTCCACTTTGTGCCATAGTAGCATAACTTACACTGTGAACATTATTCAACATCAGCTGAGAAAGAATGAACTAAAGGTCCATTTCAAACACATATATTTCATGTGCATGTGAAAGCAATACAGGAATTATAGACACCCCCATGTTTGAAAAGAAGTGAATAAATCCTCGGCTTGTTGAATTATTTGTATTGTTGAATTATTTTTCAAAACAGTACGGTCTGTAGTTCTTTGTCATAATATGACAGATGTTTTTACATGTAATTTCATAGACAGAATCTTATTTGAGTAAAGCTTGTACAATAACATCCTTAAGCAAGTGTGCCTGTGGATGCACCTCGTGTACTGCAGCATTCTGAAGTGTTGGCCTTTATCTGACCGCAGAGGGAGTGGTTCAGAGGATGGGGAGGATGTTGGAAGATGAGTGGAGAAAGCAATAGGAGCAGAGCAAAAAGGTGTGTGTGGGAGAGAGAGAGAGAAAGAAATTCTGGCCAGTCTCTCTGCAGTCCTCTCCACGGACATGGCTGATGTTAGGATCCAAGATTATACATTAAGTGATTGTAATCAATATGTTGTAAGTAGTTTGGTTCCCGACTAGCCAGCTACCGTATTTTACTCATAATTTATTTTAATTTTCCATTAAGTTTGAGTGCTGTTAAACATCATTCATTGCCACTTAAATTTCCCACTTTAACTTCATATCACTGACTGCATATCTGATCATTTCTAAATTGACTGTGGATATTCGTGTTTTATATCAGTGTGATTCTGACAAACCTCCCTCCACTTCATTCTGGTTAACAATAATTCTAGCAAAGGGGGACTGGAGGATAGACAGGGAGAATTTTTGACAGTTGTGAAATGGAAAAACAGGCACAACTTCAGGGACAGACGAGAAGTGTGAAGAGAATGACTGAAAATGAAAGTCAAGAAAATATGACGACGCATATCTTATCAGTGAATATAGCTGGAGATGAGGAGAGACCCATTGTTTTTTGTCGGAAAATCCTGGCAGCTGGCAGCAAAAGACCCAACTAATTCTTTCAGATAAACCGAGCTGAAACACTGCTGGCAGGCAGAAGGCACAGTAAAAACTTCATCTGTGGACTGCAAAGCACAAATATCATCATTCAAAGTTGCTTACAGAGTTAAAACACACTTGGTAGTGAAGGAAATTTCAACATTTTGTCCTGACAAAAACAATAAATACATAAAAACAATAAATGAGGACACCAACATTGATGTAATGTAATGACTTGCTTGTCAGGGAAAAGAAGAAATGCTTGGCAGAAGCAACAACCAATTTTGACTTTTTCATCCTTTTTTTTTTTTTTTTTTTTAAACCATTTTCAAGCAGAAAATGCTCTGCCAAGAAACCCGTCCAGCAACCCCCTTAAAAATATTAGTCCTAATCAGGGCCTGTCAAAATTAACACGTTATGATTAGTTCTTTTGGAATTGGCACATTTAATTTTTTAATGCAATTAACGCAGGCACAGAGCAACCCGTCATGCTAACTTTGTAGCTGATGGGCAGCGGAGCGTGGAGGGAGGGGAGCCAAGCAGATATGGAAAACAAGAACCAGCTGGCCCACTTAATTTATTAAAGTATTTGGAAAAACAAAGAGGCAACTATTAATGGGATCGCTGTGATTTGCACAAAGAAGTTTTCATTTCTGAAGCATCTCAAGACTCAAGTACCATCTCACCTCAAAGCCTGTTGTTATGAGAGTGGCGCAGTCCTCCTGTAAATAATGTTCAGTGTGCAGCATGTATGTGTGAGCAATCAATGAGAAGACAGTAAAGCAAGGGTATCCACATTAAGTCATTTAACTTTCCCTTTTTATGAAGAATATTGTATGGAGAAATTTAGAAATGGTCTGGCACATATTTGAATTCTGATTAGACCTGATAAATTCAATGTTACCTTGTGATAAATGTGAACATAATCATTCATGATTCAATCTGTAATAAAAAAAACAATTTATCATGTGATGGAATTGCCACAAAAGTGCAATTATAAAATGATAGCCAAGAGAAAATATATGTTTTGCATTGCAGAAAAATAGAAATGTTATACTGCACAGAAATACACTGCACAGTTGACGTTTCAGTGGAAATAACACACTGTTAGCAGATGTTGCCTATCTTTTGACTGGGACGGTATTTCAAAGGAAATGAGGCCTGTGGTTGCGAACAGCATTTCCTTTCCGTGTCTGTGCCTTCATGTGCCTGTTTCCAAACATCATTTTCCTGTATTTTGCATGTCAAGAAGTGCTCTGTTGCTATAACCACTCATCATAGTATTCCCAAAATAGCCCAAAGATTATTGTTCAAGGAGCCCAGATGACCCAGTTTGAATGTGTGCGTGTTGCTGCGAGGTTTGTTTATTTCTGTGAGTAGCCAACCTTACTGGCACTTTGGTGTGCTTAGAGGGAAGTTGGAGCACGACCTAGCAGGGGCAACTAGAGAGTAACAATGAGTTATAGAGAGAGAAGAAAGGGGCTGTCGTTTTCTGTGTCTTTTTCCTTGAGCT
This sequence comes from Lagocephalus sceleratus, assembly GCA_911728415.1. Lineage (NCBI taxonomy): Eukaryota > Metazoa > Chordata > Actinopteri > Tetraodontiformes > Tetraodontidae > Lagocephalus > Lagocephalus sceleratus. The sequence continues at coordinate 5,680,650 of CAJVRN010000017.1, read as the reverse complement.
ACTAAACGTTAACAGTATATCTGGTTGGTTGGCTGGCTGTATTGACTTGACTGACTTGACTAGAGGGATATAAATAGCAGTTGTTGAATAGGATAACTGCAGAGACAAGGAAAGGAAAAGGAAAGGGGGGCGGGGGACGCGGAGATGTAAGTGGCGCCAGAGAAGAGAGGAGTGCCAGTGTCTCAGAGCAGACAAAAAGGATGCTCAGCCAGTCGTGATCATACTCGGATGCCCAAGGATGATCATACTTGGACACGCTCAGAAGAAAGTGTACCGTGGAGGACAGAATTGAGAACCAAGCTTAATAATTAATGAATGGCACTGTGAAAGAGAGAGTTTGATTTTTATGACAGAAGATGGTGGCTGCAAATGCACAGACATGAAAATGGGTCATATTACTATAAGAAAACAGAGCACATTTCAATGTTACACGACTCCTTATCCTGCTTGTACTGAGTCTGATCAGTAAAACCTGGAAATTTATTGTTGATTATAATTGCACATATAAGGGTTTTTATGGCTGTTTAACTTGTTTACCCACAGAAGCTCCTAATCTAAAGTAGTACTGTACAAGAGGAGGTTTCCTTAAAAATGTAAACTTGATTTCTTGATGTACCATAATCAGCTGCATTGTCTGACACATGCGTTTTCAAAGACATGTATCAGCCACTTTCTCACGTTTCTCACCTCCCAAAACTGTTTCTTTTTCTTTGTTCTAGACAGTTGATGACGATGCAATGGCAGCGTGAATGAAGCTTGGCGTGGGGAGAGCTGAACGATGCCCAAAGGTGGGGGTGCTAAAACCCCCCAGCTGGACCACTTCCCCCTCAACACCGACATGGTGGAAAAGCAGGGTGGGAAGAAGGTAAGAAAAACAATTTTATAGCAAATTGCCCAGGCCTCAGTGTCTGTCTGTCTTTAAAATGTAAACGTACCCACAGCAAGAGTTAGTTCCTGCCTGTCTGTTACATAAAATTGTGGTTCTACTGGAATCCCTCCCTATGTACTCACTCTCACTCTCACCAACAATATGTTTGTAAGTTGGTGAAGTTTTGGGGTTATTGCCAATATGTCATGTTTTATGCAGTGTAGAAACAACATAGGGTGACTTTTCATTTTTTTCCGGCAAGCACTTTAAGCCACTTGACACCCTGATCAAAGAGAGCACCCTCCTTTGCTGCTTTCGTGGCAGATTGAAAGCTGGCCAAAAACCATCATGATTTCCTTTTCATTGTCGGGAAAATCACGCTGGAACACTGAGAAGTCGCAAAGTCATCAGTAAGATGATACTGGTGATGCTCTCAAATACTGATGATTATATGACTCATTATAAATAAACAAATAGTGCTCTTTAATAGCCATTTTATTCTCACACTCTAATGTATTAAGTTATTTTAAAGAATAAGAAACTGAACTGCTGCTACTTTATTATTGCTTTGGCTAATGCTATTCTCTTTGTCAGCTTATCAAGTATTTATTGTTGTGTTGTTGGTTGCTTTAGAAGTATTATCTCTGGAAATAGTCATATTTACATATGCAGTGTCTCTCCTTAATAGAAAATAGCCATAAAATTTGAGTTTTAGGTTTATGCATGTGGTATGAATGGTAGATTTAAAGGCATGAATTATCAGCATTGAAGACATGTTCTGCAGTCTCCATATATAGCTCTTATTGTGATAATGTGCTGTGCAGTGCTACTGAAAAAAATGACACCAAATTGCCACTTAGTATGAACATTATGCACATGTGCAAACTCAATAAAAGTGTATGTTGGAAGCCATGAAGATGTATATTTTAAACAAAGCAGTATGGGAGCCGCATGCAACGATTTGCTAAAATAAAGTAGTCACATTTGTGCTCATGGCCTCAAATCCAGTTCAACAAGTTTAATCTGCATGTTACTGATGGAGACTAATGCAGACAGGTGACCAGTACAGGATACCCTCAGCTGACTTGGCTGTTCTGGATCCCAACAAGGCCAGATGGCCGATCATCAGGTCGGTTTGCAAAGTCCTTAAAGGAATTGGCAGCAGCACCAACAGGCAAGGAGAGGAGAGGCACTGCTTATGCAGGCATGGATTTACAGCCCTCTGCAAAGGATTGCATCAGACTCCAGCATGGATGAAGGGAGGGAGGGAATAGAGCACACAGGGGTGGGTGGAAAATGGAGTGAAACGAAAACAGCAAGCATAGCTATAAGACCATCAAACAAGGTGGTGTTATGGAGGCAGATTTGAAGGGTTGTACTTTTTAAAGTGTCAGATTTAATTCAACAATTGAACAACCTCAAGGCCTGGAGATAAGCTTTGTTGATTTGACCGTGTCTATCGGCGTCGTTTGGCCATGCCAGTTCTCTTCTAATTTTTTTGTGAGATTTATTTTAGCATTTGTACACACCCTGATATGTGCAACATGCCTTTGAATGAATTGTGGGTTGTCTTCTAAAAGCCTTGGTGTCAATAAGCAGAGAGCCAGACACAGGCAGGGAGAGGGAGAGAGAAAGAGATCAGCTAACTGTAGCTGACACTGTTTGTCTCTACTGTACCATGACATCATAGTCTTATGACTGGGGCAGGGCAGGAGGAGGGGTTGAATGAACCGAAACATAATGGAAAACCTTCGCTGAGAATGAGTAGAGGACAGAGGGTAGAAGTGTAAACACGATAAGTGACAGAAAATTGTTATAAATTTACCTGATTATAACCGTTCCAACATCTTTTATATATTTAAAGATGTTTTCTTTTAAGTTTAATTTCCATGGCTACAAACTACACAAATGAGAAAGCATTATCATAAAAGTGGGATTTTATTTTTTTAATATTTCAGGCATAAATAGCTGAGACAGTTAATTCCATTCCCTCTTTCCCTTTGTTTTTACATTGCCGTGCTGTTGTTAGAAATGTTTGGCTGCTTTTGTTCTTAATTGTGAAAGATAATGTAATGGTTTTAATTAGCCTGTCACGATCACAAGAAAGTTGAAAATAAAATAGTTTGGTCTTAAATACATAGCAAGTTTTAATTTGCTGTTTAGCTCTTCTTTTGTGTCTTTGTGTCAAAATCTAAATGAGTTGTATCTGATTCTACTGCAGAGAAACATATTCAGTAAGCATCTACATCTGTTGATGTAAATGCGCTTGGGCTGGATTTTCCAGCAGCCGTAGACCACAGAGTCAGACCGGCGTCAGTCTCATCTCCATTCGCCTGGCTCTCTGAGCTGTGGCTGGGGAGCCAGGAATCTCAAAGGCACTCCATGGAAAGGTTTTGCACTGCAAAGCCCGTAACAGCTGAACGAGGCACAATGAAGACTAGCAGCAACTACAGGAAATAACAAGGACACAAAGAATCCCTGACTTTTCACACCATACCACAATGACAGATTGTAGACCTTGAAAAGAGTTTCAAGTGCAATTTCATGTCATTTGTTGCCTTGGTCATTGCTTGCATACAACTAGTGTCTGAATATTAGTCAAAAAAATGTAAAACCTCTAACTTTAAGTACAAAATGTTTACAAACCAGATTGGTACGGGTAACCTAGTTAACACTTGCAGTTGCATTTTAATGTTTAATTATTTTTGTCATTGTATTAGTATTTCAAGACTTGGAAGGACTTGTCCTAAAAATGAAGTTCTCGTTCTATGTTTTGGTTAAGGATATAACAGTTTCAGTGACTCAAACCTTTGCATGTCAGTTGGCCATGAGGAGTTGGACCAATCAAATTTCTGTTGTGGGTGGAGTTTATTAAGATACAGTGGCAAGATACCAACAGAACTGAGGAATTGCAACAGAGCCAAAGTAGCACACTTCATTTAAGCCACTATACTGAATATAGAAAACTGTAACTGATTCCACTATAAACTATTTTCTGATGACTTTAATTGTGTTTACAGGATAAAGTGTTGTCAAACAAGACTCCTAAATTGGATCGCAGTGATGGGGTCAAAGAGATGAAAGAAAAGGCCTCTAAAAGGAAGCTGCCCTTCACTACTGGAGCTAATGGAGACCAGAAAGATTCTGACACAGGTAAGACAGTCATGGGATGTTTTTATACATGTGTCTTGAAAGTTGTGAATATGACGAATTGAAGTATATCACATCTTCTAAACTCTGTAAGATATACTCGCATATACACTCTCTGAAAGTCTTGGCTTTACTGAAAGTATTTAACCCTGCTGTTTGTTTGTGGCAAAAACAAAGGATTCATTCCAGCTGGCCATAGTAAGACTCTGGCTTTGGTCAGGCTCTGGCTTGGTGTTTTCTAAAATTAGGAGTACTACTCATGATTGTTTGACGTCTGGCTTTAAGGGTTCAGGATTACTTTGTTGATAGTGGTCTGGTTCAGAGGAGTTGATAACGCCCTCCTTTCATCAGTACTGTCTGAGGAACGTTGTTGGTTTATGATCCATGATTACATTGGGAAGTGCAGAACCAGTGTAATCCTAAAAATGTGCCTTCTTGTAGATGTCTAATGTGGTTTGGGATCAAGTTCAGTAGGCTCAGACATGGTGGGGTTTGATGTAATTGCTGTGTAGGTCAAGATAATTATAAATAAGCTATATTTTTATACAGAAGCAACTTTTTTTTTACTCCATTAGGTTATACACTTTAATCTCTCTGCTTATGTGTTACAGCATTCTGCTGCTTTGTACTGTTTCTATATTTTTGACTATGATTGTGATACACAATCCTTTTATCCTTGTCTTCAGCTGGTAACATAGTAGCAAGTGTTTTTACATACACATAAAACTAAACTTCTGCTTGCTTGTGAGTTGATTTAAAAGATTTACAAGCATGTGGATGCAAGCTAGCTTGTGCAATCTGTGCATGTGCTACATTTTGCTTATATTTTGTTGACCAGGAAGAAGGAGCATGCTTGACTATTCATAATCCATCATGTGCTTTTTTTAAATTGTGCTGAGAACAGAATTGCCCCTACATGTATGAATTCTGAAAATGTTGTGTAAATGGTAGAAATGCACCAATACATGGGCCAAATACCAGTATTGGCCAATATTTCCCTTCATTGGATGGTGTCTATCATATCAGTAAATTAGATTTTGGCGATATCAGTATCTGGTTTTGGATTCTGTTTTGGTTATTTGTAGTTGGACATTCAAGCTCAAGCTGCATAGCTTATGTGTAGGGACTCCATCATCTGCAGACACTCTGCAACTGCTGCAGACTTGTTGTACACCTCCCATAAATCGTAACTACAGAGGGAGCACAGACCCTGGAGATGTGATTAGTTCCCTAAACTGCATAATTTCTGGGTAATGCTTTTCCAACTTCACTTGGTATTGTGTTGAAACTTTTATCAATTTGGTCAAGGTGATCCAAATGAATCCAAATGAATGTCTGTTTTTCTTACCATGCAATCTTTGCTCGTCATATATTTTCTGACTATTTTCTGTATGAGCAACATGCTGTTTTGTGTCCTTTTTGCCAAGCAAGCATTTTCTAATGAAATCAAGCAATCAACTGTAAATATAATTAATAAATGTTGCCCCCTGCACTCATTTGGATCTAAACTCGGCATCAGCATAGCAAACCGAACAACAGGCCACTAAAATACAGCGTTCCCTACCATTTGAGTGTAAAATTGCATAGCGAATCAGATGACTGCCCACTGAAGTACAAATGACAAACAGCATCCGCTTAAGAAATGTCTTCAGGTGACAGATAAGTTTGTACTCAATGGAAACATAATAACATTGTAATCTCTATGAAAAATACTATGTATAAGAGCCCTGTTTATTTATACTTTGGCATTTTTAAAAAACTTTATATTTTATTTTTCTTTTCTAATACATTTATATTTAATCTATGTTCTGCTGGAAGGATGTTTTTGTTGGGCTGTGAAAGTGCTATAGGGATTTTTAAGTAGTTTTTCAAAAAATAATTATTTCTTGTGAAGAATTTTGTGGAAAGGTTAAAGTTGGCTTCATGAATTTGTATGAATGCATTTGTCCTCATTCAAGGATATTGTAATGGTGGGCTAAATAACTAAAATAAATTATTTTTAAAGTATTATTTCTTTGTTTCCATGTGGAATAAATAACAAAACATATTGCAATGCTAAAATAAATCTAGATAGATATTGGGTTTTGGCCAATTTCTTATTTTAAAAATTGGTATATGGACAGAATTTCACAATAGGTGCATCCTTGTATACATGGCCTTAAATGTTGCAGGTTTAAATGCTTCTCAGAAAATTATGACCCATTACACACAGTGGACCAAAGCTATGTCAATATGTCTTTTTTACTCAGAATAATTTTTTTAGCATGTTTCCATTGGGGTTGGAAATGTGTTTTTGTATCTGAATTTGGATGGACATCTAGAATGCCATTGTTTATATGTGGAATTACAGAAACTTCACCCAGAGCCATGATAGCATTGCAATGTAAATAATTTGTTTTATGCATTTACAATGTACACCCCGATACAATGTTATTATCTGTGTGAGTTGTTTGTCCACTATGAACATACCTGTTAAAATACTAAAAAATATTCCAAGTGTCCAAGCTAGATGAGTGTTGCTTTCAACAAACCTTGCATTGTGCACTCCAGGTTATCCAAGTTGAAGTTAATCAGGTCAAGCCTCCCTTGACCTCCTCTGCCTCCCATGATGTTCTAGACAGCTGCATTCCTCCTTCCTGAGGTCATTTTCTTTCTTGGGAACTTTTTTCATACCAAGTTCAAGCTTGATTGTTCCTCCTCCCCTGCTGATCTGGTTTCACATGAGTAACATGAGATGTAAAATTAAATAACATCCCATCCTCTTGTGTGTATATAGACTTTTGAAAACAGTAGACTGGGTTTGTGTAATTGCTTTGTCCCATGGTGTTTATGAAGAGACAGTTGGTATTGAGGAATGCATGTGGAACTGTGCATGCTGAGCAAAACAACAGCCCATTTCCTTGGTAAAGCATGTTTGTGCTGAGATGAGTACCATGCTGAGGTACTCAAGTATCTTTGGATTACTTTATTACTGGACAGTATGGAAATTGCAACTCTTCTAATGAATGCTGCCATACAGTTGGTTATTTTTCTCTGGGCTGGCAGACAATATTGTTACTGTAGGTAATGGGTCGTGTTGTTACCTGAGAAAAATGTCTCCTTTCTGCCCTGAGACACTCAATTATTTATTTTTTTGGAGCCAACACTACATCGTTAGAAAACATTAACAGCATTATGTAATCACTAATGCTGTTGTTTAAATGGAATAGCAAAAGCTGTTTTGTCAGCACTACTGCTTCTTATTTTCTACTTACACTCTAGAAAAGATGTTAGTGAAAAATAGTTGACTATAAAACTGCCTATTTAGTTTTTAGACCATTAAGTGAAGAATTTGAAATATATACATTCATGTTTTTGTCCTTTGCATTTTCTACCCCTTTGGTGTCTTGGATATTAGCTGTGAGGCTAATACTTGCCTTCCGTAACACAGACATGGTGGTATCCAAGACATTTCTGCACAAGGGATGTTGTGAGACTAGCTTTCACCCCCCACATCTCCCCCCCAAGGAATTTTTTTGTATTTCAGAATGCACACTCCATAACTGATTATAGGCAAATTCACCTAATGAGGTTATACTCAGAGGGCAGAACACTATTAGGTAATTCTGTAGTTTAAGGTTTTTGCCTGCTTAAAACCGAGAAAACACCTTGCCTACTTCCTGACTCATTGTCATTCACTTCCTGTTTGTGCAATGTCGTTGGTTCCCAGGCAGACTGGTGTTTTGTTGTAATATTCTACATTCTAACTGGTCAGGCTGGTTTGACTGGTTCCTCTTGTCTTAAGTCTTAACTGCAAGTGCCGCATAGTCTTTGTTACCCAACAATGTGTTATTGTCCACATCATCTAAATTTAGCTCTATTATGAACAAACATTTCTGCCCTTTATATTTGGGGAGACAGAGGTAGTTTATGTAATTGATACAACTATAAAAGTCATCCAAATTTTTATTTTATACAATTTTTTCGTTTGAGTTTCAGATTCTAAGGGGAGTATGGTTTTATTTGCATATCTAAACTTGGTAACAATGTTGTATTGAGACACATAAAAGCCTCACAATTGTTCCCTATATAGCCCTCCAGCATAAATGCATGTCCTGGGGACAGGCTGGTAGTTTCTGTTGTGCAATCGTTGATCCAGACTGTTTGCTTATTTTTGATTAGCACAATGACAAATAACTAACATCTTGAATTATGCCCAAAGTCATCATATCCTAATTTTAAGTGTTTTCTCTTAAACTATATTGACCCAATTTATGGTAACTCGTGGTTTTTTGATCAATCGTTTTTACCCATTTATCTTCTTGTTGTTTGAAGTCTGATACATGTTAGAGATGAGCATATACTCGTTGCCACAGATAATAAATCTTGTTTTAGTGACATTAGTCTTGTTTCATACACTGAAGCTATCTTCGTTGTCTGTTTGTGTCTGTGTATTAGGTAATAAGAGCTTTCCCAGTTCCCCATCTTGTGAACTAAGCCTGGAAAAGCTAACGTTGCACTTTCTGTGCTGCTGTTCAAAAACATGTTTGGACTGCTTCTGTGGTCCCTGCTGGTAAAGACTTTGGAGAAGGAATGTGTCTAAATGGCAAATGCTGTAGAGAATGTGAGAGTGTATCAAAGAGGGGTTGGGGTACATTAGCTGTAAGTGTTCACAGATGTTAGTGAAAGTTCATGAGTTCTGCACTTGACTGGAAAAATCTTTTCCTGGAAAGTCTTCAGCCAGTAGAAGCATGACCCACCATGCTTCCTTCATCCCTTATTTATTTGCATGGTTGTGATATTGAGCAACAGAAAGGAATGACAATGTTCTACATTGTCACTAATAGCTAATTTTTTCTATTGCCGATAAAATCTTCCTGTCTTGTACAACTTTAACTTTCAAAAGTGTCATCAGATTGTACGTTGCTGCTGAAAATAATTGCTGGGTGTGTCTTTGGGGAGCAGCTGCTTTTGTCCATAGCTCTGTGTCTCCAGTAACGCTGGCAGGCAAGCAGACATGCGTTGACCTTGGCAAGGCCACTTTGAATTGAAATGTAAACCAGCCATTTCATAATAACTGTCAGCATGCCAAGTCACACCCTCTTTCTTCTCCTTTAAACTTAGACAGATTGGCATGGAGACCACCACACATAAACATAATGCTGGATGGCCCCTCCTTTTCTCAGGGGCAGCTGGGTAAAAACACAAATGTCAGCCCCTGCTCTCACAATCCTTAGAGACCCAACTGTGTAGCCACAGACGTAGTGCATGAATAAGCTTTTTTTTTTTCTTTAATATATGTTCATGTATTTGATTAGATGGGAAAACAAAAACAATGACACTCCTTAATTTTATTTTCCTTACAGGGACTAATGGGGATATAATCATTTGTGTAGATTTTTCAGTGAATGAACAACATGTATGCAATAACCTTTTATTAAATCATTCTAGGTTAAAGACTGAATTTAAAATGTACTGCTTGTCTCATAGTCAAATGGAAATCAGTTCTTAAGTTCTTCTGTGATTTTTACTGTTATTTACATATATTCAAAATTAGGTGCATTTTCGGTCCTCCTATAGGTTTAATACATTCTAAACTTTTAAGTTCTATTTTTCAGTGTCGTGATGTGTCGTTAAACATCTGTATGTACCACATCACAGAATGATTAACTTTGTATCTCTCCTTGTACTTTCAGAGAAACCAGGTCCAGAGCGGAAGCGCATTAAAAAGGAGCCCGCCAACACCCGGAAGATGGGCTTGCCATTTGGAATGGGGATGCCAGGGATCCGGGCTGGGTACCCCCTCTCTGAACGGCAGCAGGTGGCCTTGCTCATGCAAATGACAGCTGAAGAGTCCGTCAACAGTCCAGGTGCGTGCTTATCATGGAGGCCACGTCCTCTTTGAATGGATGCTGGACAAGGAATAAGCAATGGAAGGAAGCTTGATATGTAGAGTGTTTGTGTTTGGGGGTCAGCACTATGATTGGTGTGAAGAGAGAGAATCTATGGCACGAGAACGATTGTTTGGATTTTAAGCTTTGATCATTTGACGCTGCACATGCACATGGGTTTATTTTGTCTTATCTAGTTAGAATGAATTGTTAGTATTAAATCTGTGCTCTTAACTCGATAATCCTTTCCAAGTTATTTTGTTTTTTATTTTCTTCATGTGAATTAAGACTCATGCAACATTTGAACCTGAAAAAAATCAGTCCCTTTAATTACATGACTCAATTATTAATTGTATATCATCTTACAACATCCACTGCCCACAAAATGTACAATTCTAATTGGCAGACAAACTAATTGTCAAGAAATATATTACACACTTAAGATAGCATTGATGTTAGAAAATTGTTTTTCACCTTTCTCCTACTGACATTTCAGAATTAAATGGAATTAGGTGCCGAACACCAATGCATTGCCAGTTTTATTTACATATTAATTCAGTTGTTTCATGCCTGAAAGGCATAGACATAGATTAAGTGTGCAAATTTCAAATATAATTTGGGACAATAGCTGTGCAAACCCAATAATGTAAATTTGATTATGGCTTGGGTTTAATCTCGTAAATGTGATGAAATGAGCTCAAGTGAAGTAGGCCCAAATTTGATTGCTGGAGTAAGAGTGCCCCCTTCTGGCTATAGGTGCTAGTCATTGATAGCGTTAAATCGGAAATAATAATGTGTACAAGGGAAAATGTATTCTTATAAACCTGCTGAAGTAAAATTGGTCATCTCTTAACTACAGATACAACACCAAAGCATCAGTCACAATCCAGTCTGGGACAGAAGGGAACACCAAACTCTGCATCTAAAACCAAAGACAAAGTGAACAAACGTAATGAAAGAGGGGAGACACGGCTGCACAGAGCAGCAATCCGTGGAGAGGTCCGCCGCATCAAGGAGCTCATCAGTGAAGGAGCTGATGTGAATGTAAAAGACTTTGCAGGTGAAATGCATTGTGGTTGTTTTGATTTGTGAATGATCCATTAAGTATCAGCACTCACACTTATTTTAATGTTTAGGCTGGACTGCATTGCATGAAGCCTGCAACAGGGGATATTATGATGTGGCGAAGCAGCTGCTGGCAGCCGGAGCAGAGGTCAACACCAAGGGTCTGGATGATGACACTCCTCTGCATGATGCATCTAATAACGGTCATTTCAAGGTTGGAAAAAGCGTGTTTTTCGTACTATGGTTCTGAATGTTTTTTAAGTCCCTAAAAGTAATGCATGTTATTTGTGTCAGGTGGTGAAGTTGCTTTTACGGTATGGGGGAGACCCTCGTCAAAGCAACAGAAGAGGTGAAACACCACTGATGGTTGCCAACTCTCCCACGATGTTAAATCTGTTGCTGGGGAAAGGCACTTACACTTCAAGTGAAGAAAGTTCATCAGGTATACATTTAGATTTGAGTGGATGATCAAGTTGGATGTTACTTTTTTTCAACTTAAGTAAAATTTTGTAACCATTGTTTTTATTTTTACTTCCTTAGAATCTTCAGAGGAGGAAGACGCCCCCTCGTTTGCACCATCAAGTTCTGTTGATGGCAACAACACTGACTCAGAGTTTGAGAAGGGCTTGAAGACGAAAGGGAAAACCGTCGACCCTCCCAAGTCTGCTGTCACGCCAGTCAAAGATGAATACGAGTTTGATGAGGACGACGAGGAGGAACGCGTACCTCCTGTGGACGATAAACACCTGTTGAAAAAAGATTTCCGTAAGGATTCCATCAGCAAGGCAAACAGCTTCATTTCCATACCCAAAATGGAGGTCAAAACCTATTCCAAAAGCAACTCACTCACACCAAAGAAAACTGTCAGGCGGATAATCTCTGACAGCAACAGTTCAGACGAGGATGATAGGACGTTGTGTTTCACACCAGCGCCTACGCCGCGGCAACAAGCCCAACAAATTAATACAAAGACTAGAGACTCTGGCAGCATGAGCTCAAAACAACAAAAAGACAAGAATAAAATTAAGAAGAAGCGGAAGAAGGAGAGCAAAAACAATGTCAGTAAAGAAGTCAGGTTTGGCAAAGTCAATGACAAATTCTGTACATCTGACTCTGATTGCGGGGACATGGAGAGTGAAGATGACAAGGGCTCAAATAGCATTAAGGACTCTTCTGCAACGGGCATAAAAGAATCACCTGGCTTTAATGCATCCTCTTCTTCCCATGGAAACTTGAACTCTCAGAAACAAATTCCATCCTTAGCAGAACAACACCCAAAGCAGTGGAAGACAGATGGTTGGAAGACTGTGTCGTCTCCTACATGGTCAGATGTCAGTTCTCTCTCAGATTCAGTCAGAACAAGACTATCCAGTGAGTCCGACTATTCATCGGCTGATTCCAGTGTGGAGTCAATAAAACAAGTTAAAAGAAAAGCGCAGGAAAACAAAAAGAAAAATAACGTACACAGTAACACGATAGACAAGAAAAATTCTGAGCTGTACAAAAATTCCATTGCAGATAGTTCAGTCTCCAAAACTGATATGGATGGCAAAGTGCTGAAAAAGCATAAAGTGAAACACAAGCACAAAAACAAGGAAAAAGATAAAGCTCCTAGTCTGGTCCTTAACCAAGACATGAATGAAAAGTTTGTCAAGAGCTACTCCTTCGACTTTGATGATTCAAGGCAGAAATCCCTAATTGTTGAGTCGGAGTCACCAGCAGAGAGTAAGGTCAAGTTGACCAAGCATGACAAAGACCATTCAAAAAAGGAGGATAGACTTTTAAAAAGTAAGACTGAGGATAAGGATTGGACATCTGGGAAGGATCTGCATCGAACAGCAAAAGAGGAGAAGGCCAAGAAAACTAAGGACTCCACCAAGGACAAGGCAAATAAGGAGGAGAGGGAAAAACCTGCGAAATTGGACAAGGACAGAAATGTCAAAGACAAAGAGAAACCCAAGGAAGACAAACAAAAGGCTCACAAAGAGGATAAAAAGAAGAAATCTAAGGAAAAGTCATCTTCAAAGTCTGACAGGAAAAGTGAGCAGAAAGAGGAGAAGCATTTAAAGGTGGACAAGGAGAAAAATGCAAAAGAAGAGAAAGGTAAAAAAGATAAAGCACAGAAAGAGGAGTCAGAGTATGAAAGCTATGAGAATAACCGCTTTCTCAACATGGAGGACACAAAACTCAGTGCCTCAGATGACCATCATGACAGATGGGGTTCTGAGATGTCGTCCGACTCCTCTCTTTACGGAGATGACAGCTGGGACACCCCTGTCAAAGAGTACAAGGAATACAAAGCCAACAACTCTGTTAAACTTATTGTCGAGACTGTTAAAGAAGAGACAAGGAGGAAAGACAACAAAGGCAAGGACAAGAAATCGGATCACAATGAGAAGAGGTCAGAAAAAGAAGCCACCTTTAAGAAAAAAGACAAAGACTCTTCAGAAAAGACTAATGAAAAGAAGAAAGACTGGTCAGATAAACAAAAAGTTAACTCCAGTCACACAGTAGAAAAAGAAAAGAAGAGAAAAGAGTCCGCTGACTTGGTCAAAGACAAGAAAGACAAAGACTCTCAGGACAGCAGTCGAGACCGTAAAGACTCTTACGAGTTCATGAAGGACAGAAAAGATGGAAAACTGAAACAAGAATCTGTAAGAGATGAATACAGCAATGATGCTTTCTTCAAAGACATAGATGTTGTCAGTAAAGCAGGTGACATCAGAGAAAGAAACCACTCTGGCAAAGAAAAGGAAAAGAAGACAGATGGAGTGGAAAAGCGAGAGAAATCAAAAACTGACAAGCACAAGGGGAAGACAAAAGAAAGAGGAGTTGATTTGGAGAAAGATAAGAGTGAGAAAAGCTCCACAGAAAAAGCTGTCAAGGACAAGGATGCAGACAGGGGCACCAAAGACAAGAAGGAAGGAGCCAAAGACAAATATAAAGAGTCTCATGGCAAAGAAAAAGATCGCAAAATGTCATCTGAGCAGACCAAGGAGAAAAAGGACAAGACCTCCCAAGACAAACACACCGAGAGAGAGAAAGACTTCTTGGAGGTGAAGAAGGAGGAAAGAAAACCTGAAAAAATCAGAGAGAAGACGTGGTACAAGATAGCTGACATATTTACTGATGAAAGCGATGACGAGGAGGACAGCTACAGTGGTGCTGTTTCATTGTCTGACTCTGTCAGAAAGGACTCGACACCTGATCAAGATGAGCTGGATCACTTCCATTCGGACAAAATTAGAAAATCCTCATCAGACATTAAACATAACACGGATAAGGCAAAGGAGAAAGAACACAAAGACAAGAAGAAAGAGAAGGCTACCTTTGACACAGGGAAGGAGAGGAAAAGTTCTGTGGAAAAACACAACAAGGACAAAAAAGATTCTGTTGATGCCAAGCACAAGGACAGAAAAGATCGATTATCACTGGACTCGAACCTAGACAAGAAAAATAAGCAGCGATTCTTGGACAAAAGGGACACCAGTGAAGAAAAGACAAAGAGCAAATATAAGGACAAAGCTGACCATTCTAAAGAGAGAAAACCATCAAAGGGTAGTGGAGAGAATGAAAAATCCCTCTTGGAAAAATTGGAGGAGGAAGCTATGAATGATTACAAAGATGATTCCAACGATAAGAACAGTGAAATTTCTTCAGACAGTTTCACTGATCGCGGTCACGATCCAGTCCTCACAACATACTATGACTCCATCGGCCTGGCTGATGTTTCTGAAGAGAGGAGGGATTCCTTGTCGATATCTACACCACAGGACAAGTTTAGAGAGAAGGAGAGGCATCGGCATTCCTCCTCGTCTTCATCAAAGAAAAGCCATGACAAGGACAAAGAAAAGGGCAAAAAGGATAAAGGAGACAAACGAGACAAGACAGAGGAGATCAGAGAGTCCTACAGCCGCAGAGAGAGTCTACCTTTTGAGAAAGAGACGATGCCTCTAGAGGCAGATCCTTACACATTCCCATATGGAGGTAAGGGTGATGGAGAAGATGACTTTGATAAAACCTTGGAATTCGAGAAAGAGATGTCTAAAAAGGATAAAGACAAAGCCACCGGTGTCATCAGTGACCGAAGTAAGGACAAAAAGAAAAAGGAGAAACACAAGGAAAAAATCAAGGAGGAGAAGAATAAGTACATGGATGGCTTTGGGTCATTTAAACACTCTAAAGAGGACACAAAGTCAGGGCTGAAAGATAGCCCGCAAGTCACCGTAATTAAAGACAGGTCGAAAGAAGACAGTCCGAAATTTGATTTGAAGAAGGACAGAAACCGTGACACTTTGGATAAGGACAATAGAATGGACCATAGTAAATCCAAGGCTAAAGATGAAAATGAAAAGCTCTCTCAGTCTAAGGACACGGTGCGCAAAGATAATCGTCCACGTGAAAAACTGCTGGTGGATGACGATTATGGTTTTTATCAAATGACCAGTTTTGGTCAGATGTTGAGTTCAAAAGACCAGGTTATTGAAGAACGTTTAAAGAAGCATAAAGAAAGAATGAAGCAGATGGAGAAACTGAGACCCAAGTCAGGTGATCCTAAGCTCAAGGACAAAACAAAGTCCACAGAAGAAGTCCGAAAAAACAAAAGTGAGCTCTCAAAGAAGTCCAACAGCCTAGAGTCTGGTCTTAAAGAGAAGAAGCTGAAAGATGTAGGTCTTCCAGCCCAAATGATGTCCCCTGCCAGGAAGTTCCAGCCTACTGATAATCAGAATTCAAAGGACTGGCTAACTGGACATCAGATGAAGGAGAACCTTCCAGCTTCTCCCAGGCCAGATCAGAACAGACCCACTGGTGTGCCCACACCAACATCTGTCATCTCCTGCCCAAGCTTTGAGGAGGTCATGCAGACTCCACGTACACCATCTTGCAGTGCAGAAGATTACCCTGACATTATGTTGGATGGGCTGGACTGCCAGAGCTCATCGGCTATGACTATGTCAATGAACGCCTGCTCTCCTTCATTCTTTGAAAGGTAATGGAATTGTATAACTCTGCTGTTTGTTACAAAAAGAGTATACTGTTGCTAATGGCTAGCATCCATTGTTTATAGTCTGTTAAGAAGACATAGTTCATAATATCTTTCTGCTTTCCACCCAGCAGGTATTCCAGCTCCCAGAGTTTCCCAGAGGGCACCTGTCCTACGCCTGCAAAAAATCTTCAGCTGCCCCTTGTCAGCCGTTCTGTGTCCTCCGATGTCCGCAGACCTCTGGAGGAGGAATTCAAGGCCGAGGCTGACAAGTTTCTTCGACAGCAGAGTGACATGGCAACTGAATTTAATCCATCACCTTCCTCACAAGCTCTTGAAGATAAACCAGCAGCTGTAGATCGACTTGAGTGCATGTCACCTCCATATTTCTCTCCAATGAGATTGTTGTCCCCTCGGCGGGAACCGACTCATCCCACACCAGATGTGACATCGCACACACTTCCTAGTACCGACAGCAATGAACACATTCTTGAAAGTGTGTACAACTGTTATTTGCCCAAACCCACCACCCCGGTTCACAGGCCAGACCCCCAGGAGCCCTGCTTTGACATAGCAGCACCACCAACACCAGCTCCCGCGGCTTTGCCTCCACTGGACATCGATGACATCTCTGAGCCTCACCACAGTGAGCCTAACCTGGTCCTTTCTGATCTTCCCTCTGTAACAGAAGATCAGGAGCAGGAAGAGGAGGATGAGGAAGACGAAGAGGATGAGGAGGAAGAAGGGGAAATGGGTGACATGGAGGAGCAACATGATAGAAACCACTGTTCGGTGGAGGAGGCAGAGCAAACCAGAGAGCGGTGTTCTTTCTCCCCTCAAGTTGAAGACAGTCTGAGGAAGAGCTGGCCAGCTGAGTCTCCAGAACGACACGATGCAGATGTGCACCATCTCTCGCCGGCTCACACTGTTCCCAACCATGGAGAGAACTGTTTTGACCACACTATGGGATGGAACACTGATATGGACCTGAAATCTCCTCACAGGACCTATGGGGAGATAGAAGCAGCTGTCTCTAAAATAACCAGTCCTTATTCCCATTCAGATGCTGACATGCAGCACATATCAGGACACCCTTCTGTTACTCCGCCATATGCCACCTGGAATAGGTGGCACAAGGAGGACCAGGTGGATTTCGATGAGCAGAAGGAGGCTGTGGCTGACATCCCCTCCCCAGAGAGGCCTGACACAGCCATGGACGGGGAGTCCAATTACTTAAACACATCATCATCCTCCAATAGGCTGGAATCCTTCTTCCAGGAATGTAACAAGACTAGCATCGATGATGGGCACCAGATGGACACTGAGCCAGCATGTGTAGAACCAGACAGCAGACAGACCGTGCACGGCTTCAGTGCTGCTGCCGATGGCCCAATGAACCCAGCTGTAGGCACCGAGCCAGTTGTTCCTTGGGCAGACCCATTCTCAGCTGATCCAGATGAGCTGGGACCATTCTCCTTGCCTGACCTTCCACTCCCAGATAAGTCAGAGGAGTCAGAGGCTCGAGACCCAGAACTGGCTGACCACAATAAGATTGTTCCGGTTCACATTCGGCATACCATCACAGACAGAAATGATCAAGATGTGGTGGATTTGGATCTGCCCAGCCTGAGTAAAACCTGCCCTGGTGGAAATCTGGGTTTAGGAGAACCTACTGGACATGATTTAGTTGTACCATCACCACATGAGTCCTTCCCGCAAGACTTGGACGCAGAGTCTCAGAGTATAACAATCAACAGTTCTGTGTCCCATTCACAACAACAGGGTGGCGTGTTAGAAAGAAAAGGCTCTTATGGAGAACCTGAGGAGTCTGATCCCAGCATGTTGTATTCATCCCTAAAATCAGATCCCAGTCAGCAACATCACATACCGATTCATTCAGTCACTGATTCAATGCAGTTATCCATTAATTCATTGCCTGTTGTCAACCCAGAGGTGAGACAGGAGGAGTTGTCTGAAACTGTACCAGAACCTGTGTCATCCAACCATCTTCCTCAGCTCCCAGTGGCAGCCCCCATTTCCAGCCCCACGGAGCTACCAGACACTCAGGAGACCGCATCCAAGCTAACACCAGTAAACCAGACCACTGCATCTACCACTGTAGATATCCCCAAAAAGGTGGATGAAATCCCTCAACGGATGACCCGCAATCGCGCCAAGAACAATCTGTCTGCTGCTGCTGTTGCCTCTTCTACCTCCAGCATAACAACCTCTTCAGCCACTGCCACTTCTGCAATGACCAGTCCAGCAGTGAGCGCTAACCCAGTTCCCACTAGAACCCCAACGCCCACCTCAACCTCATCCACCCTGAAGAAAGACAAGGAGTCGGTTCTCAATGTCTCTTCTACTGCATCAAATGCATCTCCAGCTGCATCTGTGCATAACTCTGTGGCTAGTACTGTTCCAGTGGTTCTCGGAAAGACGACGAAAGGTCGTCCACTCCCCATTGAAGATGAAGATTCTCAAACACAGCACCCACGGAAGAGAAAATTCCCCCGCTCTACTGCCCAGCAGGTCCAAGTCCAGTTGGTAAACACAGCCATGCAACAGACCAGGGAAATGATTCAGCAGACTTTGGCTGTAGTGGTCAACGCCATCAAGCTGGACGACATCGAGCCCTACCACAGTGACCGTTCCAACCCTTACTTCGAGTACCTGCAGATCAGGAAGAAGATTGAGGAAAAAAGGAAGATTCTGTGCTACATCACCCCTCAAGCTCCACAGTGTTATGCTGAATATGTGACCTACACTGGCTCCTACCTCCTGGATGGCAAACCTCTAAGCAAACTTCACATACCTGTTGTAAGTAATGCAACTGTTTCCCTTTTCCTTAAATATCACTTTTATATCTGCTTCTATAGAAGGTTTGTTTTTAAGTGTCATCTTTATTTGATCAAAAGGGTTAAATATCATGTTTCCCCATCAGATTGCACCGCCTCCATCGCTGTCTGAACCGCTGAAGGAGCTCTTCAGGCAACAGGAGGCAGTGAGAGGGAAGCTCAGGTTACAGCACAGCATAGAACGGGTGAGAATACGCCGATATACTCAAGGGGTTGTCATTTAATAGATGGGTATTACTTACAGTGAATCACGTTAGTAAGACAGACCTCGGCTTTATTGTCAACACAAGTGTTTATTTTCTTTTTGTCTTTCCGTGTTTTACAGGAAAAGTTGATCGTTTCATGCGAACAGGAGGTTTTAAGGGTCCACTGCAGAGCAGCCAGGACGATAGCCAATCAGGCCGTGCCATTCAGTGCCTGCACCATGTTGCTGGACTCTGAAGTATACAACATGCCATCAGAGAGCCAGGTGATGAATCTATAGAGTAATGGAATCATTCTGATTTGTGGAGACTTAAATCAACCTGTCGCCTGAACCGAACTGTAACTTTATTCTCAGGGGGATGAGAACAAATCTGTCAGAGATCGCTTCAATGCTCGTCAGTTCATTTCCTGGATCCAGGACGTGGACGATAAATATGACCGTATGAAGGTAAACATAGTCCACAGCATAGTCTTTTGCGTTGATACGCGCACCTTTTTCCAAGTGGGTTTACGATTGTTTTCTTCGTTGCAGACATGTTTGCTGATGCGGCAGCAGCACGAGGCAGCGGCCCTCAACGCAGTGCAGAGGATGGAATGGCAGTTGAAGGTCCAGGAGCTGGACCCAGGAGTGCATAAATCACTCTGTGTCAATGAAGTGCCCTCCTTCTACGTACCCATGGTCGATGTCAACGATGACTTTGTTCTGCTGCCTGCGTGACACAGCTGAGCTGAGAGTGCAAACTTTGTCTGAATTACTTCTTTAAAGGACTTTGTTGAACCGAACGAATGGAAAGGGCTAGCAAGTTTGAGCGAGAACTCAAGACGGGATTTTTTTTTTCCTTCAGAAAAAGCGCAGTGATGAAAAAAACTTGCCCTTGTTTCCTTTCTGTGAAGAAGGAAACATGTTTTTACTGGGGAAAAAGATAATATACAACTTGCACTTTCATTCTCAAAGTTTTTACACTTTTGTTTGGTCGGAGTACGAGAAGCAGAAACCGTTTTTGCTTTGAGACTCTGACTCTGGGACAAAACTCCTCAGTTCCAGCGCAACAGGGGAGAGAGATATATTTTCTGAGTTCATTTTTGGTCCCCGTTTTAATAGACACACCTCTAACGCCACAGGGAGGAGGTATCAGAGGGCCTCTCCCAATGATGTGGTGACTGTCCTGATGGAGGACCGAAGTGAACGTTCCTTTGTAAGTCCCAGGCTCCCGGTGGGCCAGGAGAACTTCCAGTGCTGTGATGCAGACAGCACACCTGAGCTGTGACGCATCCAAGGATCTTCAGTGTGAATCTGCTGCAGCAGAGTTTGGATTGACTGAGCAGGAAAGCTTGAACCAGCCATGGGTGGCTTTTAGGGGCTATGAGACCATATATCCAGAGGACGCCCTCACAGTAGTGCAATTAGAGCCCGCAGCAGGATGGAACACAGCGGAGGGTTACTAATGCGTGCGCACGTCAGGGCCCAGCGTCTGAGAGGAAGAGACTAAGTGTGCAGCCTCTCAGCCTGGCTAAACAGAAGAGGACAGGCGCGGAACTCTGGGGACAGACTGACATGTTCCTCAGCCGCCATGCTTTCTCCAACACAAACACATCAGAGCGCCATAGACTGCAAAGACGTCACGGGACAACCAGAAGAAACAAACACGACGAATGTTGAGATACAAAGAGACTATCGAAAAACTTGTGGTTTTGGCAGGAGGAGAGAAATATTGTTTTTGTCTATTTCTTTACTTGGGCATTTCATTGTTTCTGAGGAAGTGACTTGAAACACTACAGAGCCAATATTAGTTTAATGGAAAAAAGAAAAATGAAAAAAAAGTTGTATTCCGTAAATTATGTACAGTTTTTATATTCGTTAACCAATGTATTCTTGCTGCCTTCTAGATAATTTATTTTGCCACACATTACTGCACAGTTGTAAATAACTTATGTACTGTAATATCACTCAGTTAAGTGTAAAGAAAAAAACATAAAAGAAATAAAAATTATCTTTTTATGTACAGTTCACACTTGGGCAGCACTTTCCCCCCCCCTCACACCCATGGGCCAAATTGTGTACACGATTCTGTCATTCTTTGAAAGGCTCCAGTGCACAGTTTTCTGATCCCATCTGTAGATTCAGTCCAGGGTGACGTAAGACCAGAATCACCTAAAACTCTCAACTAGCTAAAAGAACATTTCTGGATTAATTTGGCCTCTCCCAGGCCATCCACCATATATTCCCTCATATGTAGCAGAATAGATTTATTTAAAGAATAGATAGAGGATTATTATTCATTGCTTTACTACACAATTATATCTGAAAAAAATTTCAAACCAAGAAAATGCCTTCCAGTAATAAAAAAAAAAAATGTACTCATTGTTGGGCAAAGTCACATAGATATATATGGGTGGGTGAAAGTACGATGTCATTCACAAACAAAAGCATCATATAATTGTGAAATGGTTTCAAATTACTTTTATGTTTTTTATTTACAATTCTTTGACTGAAATCCTGTCCAATCATCACCTCAGTCCATCTGTCCCCTAGTTCAGCCTGTTATGTAAGCGCTGTTCTGACTCTAATCCGCTAGAGGGCGCCGCTGTATCAAAATCCAGAACCTTATTCGGCTTTGCATGAGACCTCGACATTTAATCTAAACGGGTATTTTTAAATGACAGTAAACAAATAATACAGCCTGTAGGACGTCAAATTCCCTCATATCTCTCACACCTGGATCCGTTCTGAAGTCCGTGGCGCTCTGACGGCTTTTAGAGTCACATCAGCCTGTTTGTCAGTGATTTTAAACGTGAGGTCGCTTCTTTATATTTCTCTGTTCTGTGTGTTGGCATTTGTCAGGTTCATATCCTCGTGTCAGGCCCAAGCAGATAGTTAAGAGACTCAAAACTCCTCAGAATGAACCAAAAAAAAGTGGACAGACATTAACAAACACCATTAGGGGGAAAGTAAGAGCTTAATGCTGTTTTTTTTTGTTTGTTTTTTTTTTTGTTTTTTTTTAAAACGTCCCTTAAAAATCCCATTGAAATGTTGATTTGTGACGACTTGTATTGAATCTTTGTGTTTTTATTGGGTTTTGAAGAGCTTTCCTGACCTACCACATAGGCTGCCTGTCTGTGTGTGAGCTGCTCACGTATCATGATGGCAATATTGTCCAAAATTTCCTAAGTTATTCACACCACATCGGTCGGCATAGCTGTGTATGGTATGTCTAGTCAAGTGCAATGGTTGTTGCAATTACACTGTGCAGACAAGGTGGCTAAATGTATAGTCCTGGATCATTTTGACAGAATACACACATCTCAGTTGGTATACATACACATTTAGACACAAAACAGCCAGAAATCTTGATTTTAAACCCCTGTTTGTCATGTTTTTGTGTTTTTATTTCGTGATGGTTTATCGCACCGTGTGGGGGGTTAAAGGAGGTGTGGTGTTTGGGGTCTTTTTCTGTTTTTTTCACAGAATCATCGTGTGTTTTTAGCTCAGTGTATGTAGTTTTGAGTGTTGTATTTTATCCTATGGGTTTGTTTGTTGTTTTTTTTTTTTCCTTTTTTTTTTTGGTTCCTGTACAAAGCATAAGCACCAGTGGCATGTCAATCACGTTGCTAATCGAACAGAATGTATCCCGTTACTATGCCCCCCCCCCGGCCGACCACACCCTCTCACTATTGTTTACAAGACGTCGAGCGTGTTACCATTTCACATGTCAGATTCTCTTTTGAAGCCCCGTCTTTTGATTTTACTTCTATAATCAGTCGTTTGGTTGAATCATAAAGGCTTGAAATGGTGATAAGTCCACCCAACTGACAGGCAGTTTCTCTGAAACACATCCTCTCTCATTTAGAAGTCTCACACACACACACACACACACACACGCACACAAACACACGCACTCACACGCACACATCTGTCCTCTGAACCACAGTAGAGCACTTGGCCATAATGATACAAGCGTGACGGCACCTCAGTCAGCAACAGATTACCTCTGCTCTCCTCACATCCGCTCATGTTTGTTTTAGATCTCTTCGTCGTCTGCTTGCTGGACATACATCAATGCTAGTTTCGCATCACGATTTCAAGCCTTTTTTGTAGTTTTCTTTCTTTCTTTTGTCTTTTTTTTAATTAAAAACCCAGACTGTAGCTATTTCTTTGTTCCTTTTTAGAGTGGAAATTTACTAATAAGAAGCATGGAGAACTACTCTTAAAATGGTGAGAAATAACCTATTTATTATCTTTTTTTTTTTTTGGTTTGTTTTTTTTCTGACACCTGTGGTATGTTTTCAGTTTGAACTTGGTCTCCGCTGTGTAAATTTTCCTCCGTCTAATGCGTGTAAGAGACATACTGTACATAGCTTTGTAAATAAAACCTCCCAGGACGTTTTGCACCCTCCTCTTTGTACTAGTCTGAAAAATTGCGTAGAATGTGGGGTTCTAACAGCAACGAGCCGCGTGCGCTTGCTGCAGGTTATTATGATGTAACAATGTAACATTGTTTTGTTTTTTTTAATTTGTACATTGTAGTTTATTTGTGTACATATTGTTGGAGCAGCTAAGAGGGGGGTATAAGAGGGTTCGTTGATGCTATTGTCAGTGCTGTAACAGAAATCCAGTACTTTCACCTCTAGCTGTCGTTGACTTCCTGGAAAAAGTAAAGGAAAAAAAAACTCAAAAAAAAAAAAAAAATCAAAAACGCGAGGAGCTGAAAATGAGGATGGGTGGGGGAAAAAAAGTTAAACAGAAAAGTAAAAATTCTAAATTGTTATTTTCTACAGTTGCATGTACAGAGAGCGCGAGAACTGCTGTTGTTCCTCAGAGATTATGTTCGTTAATAAAATTTTGAAATATTACCAGCTCTGCTTCCTGATTTTACTCTTGTTTTCCAGGCACTGCATCTAGTTTCGCTTTTTACTTTTGAGTCCCGTTTCCCGGCAGGAGGACTCGTCCATCTCGGCATGTCTGACCTGATCTGAATGTTTAAAATTCCTCTCGAGGCCGATCAGATTACAGTGAGACAGCCCGTTTCCCTCCTCACAGCTCGGTGTGAATAGCAAATGGATTAGTCCGAAACACTGGAGCTAATTTGAGGCTCATAAAAATAGAATGTGACAAATATCACCCTTGGCATGGGAGGTTGATGAAGGTGCTTTCCATGGGGAAATGACTACGAAAACCCAACTTGATTCCGATTTCAAACATTTGCGTGGCTGTAATGAAATCTATAAAGTTTGTAACAAAGACTGTTGTGACCCCCCCCCCCAAACCAACCCGAGAAATATTTTGGAGGAAATAAACACAGGATGGAGTAGAATAACTTTATTGGTCACCTGACTCCATCCAGCCTCACCTTGCGCCTCCTGACGGGGGAATCCCGTTTGTTCCTCACGGAGGGGTGTCTCCATCTGTGACCCCTCCCCCTCCTCCTCCCCCTCCTCCTCCTCCTCCACCTCCTCCGGTCTTGACCCCCGCAGTTGCGCCTCGCCCCGGCCGTGCAGCGGTGCGCTCTCGGCGCAATGGTCGCACAAGCGTCGCCGGGCTCTCGCCCTCACGCCGTGGATTATGACGCCAAGATCCTGCCCCGCACCGGCGGCTACGGACGCTACAACCGGATGGTGGTGGTCTGCAGCTGGTTCCCCACCTTCGCGGTCACGCTGAACTTGATGAGCGAGGTGTTTTACACCCGGATCCCGGACGCGTACCACTGCCGCCCGGACCCGCAGCTGCTGCCCTCCGCCTTCCTGCCGAGCAACCTGAGCGGCCAGCGGTACCTGAACCTCACCATCCCCTGGGTGGACGGCTCCGGCCTCAGCCACTGCCAGCTCTTCAAGTACCCGCCCAACTCCTCCGACTTCTCCGAAAACGTGCCCAAGGACAAGGTGCCGTGCACCAAAGGCTGGGAGTACGCGCACGAAGCGGGGCTGCACAGCAACTTCGTCACCGAGGTGAGGATCGTCCCGCAGGCGCGTTCGGGATGAGGAAAGGGGGGGGGGTCGAGGAAGAGGGGGGGGTCGAGGGACGAGGGGGACTTTGGTCACCGTTTCTGCCCCCTCTGGAGCGTTTCTGGGTCGGTTGTTGTCCAACATGGACGTTCAGCCGGCGCTTTATCTCAGCTGGAGGCGCAGGTCAGGAGGCGCTTTTGCTCAGCTTTAGGTCAATATTTGCTCAGGCAGACATGCAACCCGCCGGGACACAGGCCGGGGATCCAGCGGCAGAACCGCTGGACACGGTCCGGGGTAACTGGACCGACAGCGCCGGTGGGGTCTGAGTCTGGAATGAGGTTTTGGTTTGTCTCTGTGCGTGTGAGCAATTTAGCGATTTGTCCCAGGTTGAAAACAAGAGGCAGCAGAAACGCGTGTCTTCCTGGCCTGGGGGGTTGGGGGTGGGGGGGCACAGGCAGATCTGGATCTGGGGCAGACCCACTCTCTCTCTTTCCTCCCTTTTATTTTGCTTCTGAGGCCTCTGAGTTCCTTCCTGAGACCCTGGACACCTTTTATCTAAAGCAGCTTCCTCCAAACGTGACGTCATCCGCTGCGAAAAAAAAAAAAGTTGCAACCGACTGACCTTTGACCCCCCCCCAAATGAATTTGTCAGTTGAAAACTGATCATCTCATTATCTTGAATGCTAAAATAAAGACGCACGAACAATACCGGATATCTGTCAGCGATACGCTGACGAAACTGTATCTTTCTAAATAAGTTATTTGGTAGATTAGATTAATAGATTGTTTAATTAGATTGAGGCCCGGTTAAGAGCAGCAGTCCCGCTCGGATCAGGCCTTCTCCTCCCGCCTGCCGTCACGGATCCACATCTCCCCGATGCTGGCAGGGAGCTGCTGCTCCGACAACGACTTTGTTACTAATAAAATTAAAGCGTCAGCAGACGCGGTAACTCGGTTAGGCTGACATGTTCTACATTCCTGCTTCGCCACAAGCCTCGCTCTGTCAGGAAAAGGACCGTTAGCCGCCACGCGTTACGTAAACGGGAAGAATGTGGTGGGCCTGCTGCAGTTTGACCCCCCCCCCGACAACGTTTGATAGCAGGAATCTGCTTTACTTTGTTGTTGGTTTGCTCTTTTTTTAAATCATAATAGGTTTTTAATTGGCAGCGGTTCACATTCAATTTAGTTGGGACAAACGGGCTCGTAATTCGGTTTCATTCCTGAAACGACCGTACGAGCTTTAACAGTAACGAATAAACAGGAATCGGATGGTCAGCAGGAATGAGGCCATCCGAGGAGAAGCCCGTTTTCGACCAGGGAATTATTCCTTTAAACGCACAAAAGACCGGACCGGTTTTCAGGTGACATCACATTTTGTCGGGGACCAGTAAGCCTTACTGGTTTGACTGGGGACTGTGCTTTCCGTTGCAGTGGAACCTGGTCTGCAGCGACTACTGGAAAATCCCTTTGCAGCATATCTGCTTCATGTCAGGGTGGATTATGGGATACATTCTCCTTGGTACATTATCTGACTGGTGAGTATTCATCTGTTTACGCAAGGTTGTGGCGATTTGTTGTTTTTTTCGTAGAGAACACGATGTGAGCTGCGACGGATCTGTCACGCCGCCTGGAAACATCGTCTAAAAACATCTATTTATCTAGCTGGTCACATGACCGCGGGTTGACATGGTGTCAGGTGACTGATTCACCTGTCAGCCGCGGTGGTTTCTCCAGCGAAGGGCGGGGGTGTACGAAACCGTAGTATTGAATCAAGAATAATCCCATTTGATGTTCAGATTTTATACTAACGACTAGATTAGTCAACAGGGTAATTGGCTTTTGATTAAATCTTGATGATGTCACTTTCTTATGAAGACTAATGTTGTTGACTGCAGTTGCGAGATAAACCTTCCCCTCAGAGTTTCAGTGTTAAAGGATTTATTCCAGATTAGGATTAACCAACTCTCTCCCACCGGCGCTCAAACGTGTCTTCGTTTAAGGAAACTGTTCGAGAAAGATTAAAATGGTTTTGGAGGAAGTTGTTAAACCAGGTTGTGAGATGGATGCTGAGATGGCCTCTGGGTCCAGAGCCATTTCCATCACAAACTGGGGGACTCCCAGTAGGAGGAGTCACTATCTGGCATTATTTGCATAATAACGTCTAAGATAGCATTAGCCTAGGCAAACGCGCCATCAAGTAGCAGCTGGACCATATTTGCTCCACACATGTACCAAAATTTGCATTCTGCTATCGAAGTGAGGACGTTTTGGCTGGTTTACAAGTTCAGAGGACCGTTTGAGGTTTAAGACATTTTAAAGGTGAGGGTAGAACTGGGTTTAGGTCCGGTTTAGGGTCAGGTTTAAGTGAGGTTTAGGGTCAGGTTTAGGGTCAGGTTTAAGTGAGGTTTAGGGTCAGGGGGCTAGTAGGGATGGTTAGGGTGAGGGACTGGGTAACACATGATGCCCATGAAGCATGTGTGTGTGTGTGTGTGTGTGTGTGTGTGACCGGGGTGTGTTTCCAGGCTGGGCCGTCGACACTGCTTCCTCGTGTCCACCAGCCTGTCCTGCCTGCTGGGGGTGGCCGTGTGTCTGTCCAACAGCGCCGTCATGTTCCTGCTGCTGCGCCTCTTCCAGGGCTCCGTGCTGGCGGGGGTCTACGTGTCCTCCTACATTATGCGTGAGTACCCCCCCCCCCCATATAAATGTATACATCTGTGAACGCTGACGCGCATGTCGGGATGTAGAAACTCGTCACAGATTGTTGGATTGCAGAAGAAGCAGCATTTAATTGGTCATGTGACCCCAGACTGCCGGGCGTCTCCTGATGATCTAATTAGCTCGTAGCTGTGTGGAATCAATCATGTTAGGGTACTTTTATGGGGACCGTGTTGGCTTCTGGATCAGAAATGTCCAGACCGATGTTTTCTTGTGGATTTCTTGTCCCGATGGATAAATTCCACAAGAAGAGGCTGACGTGCATCAACCTCGTGCGCGGAACATAAAATCCCGTTACTACCCGGAGCGCTCATCTGCTGCTGCGAAGCGGAGGATGTCGGCGATGGCTCTGGTTGCCGCGGAGACGCAGATTGCGTAACGGGAGCTCGCTCTCCTCCAGGATGCTCCTCCCTTTCAGCCGATTGTGTTTCTGGAAACCTGCGAACGTCAGAGGTTTGGGAGGAGGTGGTGGAGCTACCACCGGGTCACCAAGTGCTCGCACTCCCACATTCCTGGAAGGGGGGGCCGGGGGGCCCCCTCAGATCCAGCAGATGTTGGGCTGGGCCGAGAGGCCCCCTCAAGGAACGTTCCACGTCCACGCTCTGCAGAGGGGGGGGGGGGGACAATAGCAGGACAGAGGCAGAAACAAGGCCGCCAACAGGAAGGGAGCTCATTGTCCTCTCGGGCCGACCAATCAGGACGCAGAGCGCCCATCAGAGGAAGGGGGTCGGAGTTCAGCTCAGAACAGTCGCAGCGCTTCGCGGGTTTCCAACGGCTTCACAGCAGGACCTCGCTTCAGAGTCGTGAACTGGTTTCCAGCCCAGTTTGAGGGCGTTTCTGCTCCAGTTATCTGTCTCCAGTCGTCTGCTCGCTGGAGCGGAACGGTCACGTCCGGAACTTCACCTCCGCCCGTGTCTGCTGCACCGACCTGTAGGGGCAGAATCAAAGCAAAGTCCAACGATTAAGACTCTCTCTCTCTCTCTCTCTCTCTCTCTCTCCCCCCCCCAGGACTGGAGCTGTGTGACCCCCTGCACCGCCTCATGGCCTCCATGGTGGGGGGCTTCTTCAGCGTCTTTGCCGAGGTGCTGCTGCCGGGCCTGGCTGCTGTGTGTGTGGACTGGCCGGTGCTGCAGGCCGTGGCCACGCTGCCCCTGCTGCAGCTGCTGTCCTGCTGGTGGTGCGTCGCGCCGTCCTCCGTCCGCGCGCTCCTGTAACGCCCGCCTCATGGCGCCTTTCTGCCCCCCCCCAGCTGCGCGTCCATGTTCCCCGAGTCCCCCCGCTGGCTGCTGGCCACCAACCAGGTGTCGGAGGCCCGGAGGAGCCTGCAGGACCTCACCGTCAGGAACGGCGTGTGCCTGCAGGACGACATCCGCCCCGGCGAGACCCTGCTGTCCCAGGTGGGCTCGCCGTCCCAGGAGCGCCGGCCCCGGTACTTCACGGTCCTGGAGCTGCGGCGGACCCGCGTGGTCTGGAAGAACTGCCTGATCCTCAGCTTCACACTGTGAGTGTCCGCCCACCCCCGGGTGTCCCCCCCCCCCCCCCCCCCACTTCAGTGACGACTCTCCTCCTCCAGCTTCATCGGGACGGGGGTCCAGTACTGCTTCACCAGGAACCTGCACGGCTACTCCGCCAACTTCTACTTCACCTACTTTGTGCGCGTGGTCACGGGGGCGCTGGCCTGCGTCTTCATCTGCGTGTCCGTCGACCGCTTCGGCCGGCGAGGGATGCTGCTGCTGTCCGCCATCGCCACGGGCCTGTCCTCGCTGCTGCTGCTCGCCCTCACCCAGTGTAGGACCCCCCCCCCACACACACACACACACACACACCTGAGCTCCTCACACACTGACACTGACGTGTGTAACCCTGTGTGTGTGTGTGTGTGTGTGTGGAGACAGACCTGCGTGGTGTGATGGTGCTGGTGCTCTCCGTGGTCGGTCTCCTCTTCTCGCAGGCCCTCGCCATGCTCAGCGTGTTCTTCGCCAGTGAGGTGATGCCGACGGTTCTTCGGTTAGTCCCGCGCTTCTTCTTCCGTCTCTGCCTCGCGCCGTACCTCCAGATGTTCACCTCTACCCCCTCTCTAACCCCCCCCCCCCCAGCGGCGGAAGCCTCGGTCTGGTGCTCGCCGCGGGCTGCGTCGGCATGGCGGCCTCCTCCCTGATGGAGCTCCAGAACAACGGCGGCTACTTCCTCCACCAGGTCATCTTCGCCTCCTTCGCCGTCCTCTCCGTCCTCTGCATCCTGCTGCTCCCCGAGAGCAAGCGCAAGCCGCTCCCAGACTCCGTGGACGAGGGCGAGAACCAGCGACGGCCCCCTCTTTTCCACGCCCGACCCCACAGGGACAGCCTTCCTCTGCTGTGCACCCCGACGCCGCTGGCGGAGTACAACCCCGACAGCTACTCCCGGCTGGTGTCGGCCACCAGGAAGATGCTGAGCAAAGACAATCTGCCGTACCGGATCGCCGTCCCCGCTCACCCGCCCCTGCTGTCGGGGAGTGACGCACAGGAGGGCGACAGTGACGTGCAGAGAGAGGAGACGGCCTGACTCCCCCCCGGCAGACTCGGGTCGTCCCTCCATCCTCAGGTCGGACCTCGACGCTCATCCTCAGGAGTTGAATCGTTCGGCGGGTCTTTTGCGTGCTTTTGCCGTCTGCTCCAGTGTGAGGAGACCCCAAAGCAGCAACACACCCCGGGACGCTTTACCGCTGCGCGGGTGTCGTACCTGTGGCGGCCACAGGAGGGCGCTGCCCGGCGAGGAGGATGAAGGTCGAAGGCCCCAAATGTAACTGGAATGTGCAACATGACCAAAGTGCAATATCCAGAATGCAGAAGCTGCATCAATGCCACTGTCGACATAGTTTAGCCAAGTAATATTCACCGATTAAATTAATTTAAGGATGTAAAATAAACTGAATAAATAAAATGCCAGATGAACAGATTGTAACAACTGTCTCAGATAGCTCTGCACCTTCTGTTATAATTGCTGAGGAAAAAAATGGGGATGCTGAGTCAAAAAAAAGTGAGGGGCATTAGAATGTTTTTTTAATGAATGAATGAATTCGGTTTTAAGGTTGTTTTTTTTTTAGTTACTGTCGAGTGTTGTGATTTTTTTTTCTCTTTTTTTAAATGTCTTTGGAACTTTTTGTGAAAGGTTCTTTGTGTTTGCGACTGGCCTTCAGCTGAGGTTATTGGGCTGGAGTCGATTTAATCAAAAATAAGAAACGGGGGTGGGGTTTTTCTGTCGACTTGAAGGTCCAGAACCATTTTTATGTTGAAATTTAAAGCTGCTCGCTGACTGTTGTTAAGTAAAGATGGTAACGTGATTTAAGTCGAGACTAAATGACCCCTAAAGAAAAATTCTGTGCGCGGACATCGGAGATTATACGCGTTAGCGGCCACTAGGTGGCGCTCTTTCTCGGGATATCTGCCCATGGCTTGTCCTGATTCCTGGGAAAATCTCAGCTGTTTTTGGAACATGTGAGTTCACACTTGTGTGATCTTGTTTTCCTGTTGAAATTTGGAGCCTCTTCCAGGCGTTTGTAATGGAAGGAAACAGCGATAGGTGGAAGTCCACCTCATTTACCACTCCGTGAGAAGTTTGTAATAAATGAAAAAAAAAAAAAATATGTGTTTTATTAGACTGTACTGCACTGATAATCAGCCCGTCAATGCAAGGGGAGCCTAGATGTGGTGTGAGAGCCAGTTCTTTATTTCCTTTGTGAGGTTCTGGTTGAGTCTCGCTCATGAAATGATGGAAAGATCAAGTCAACTTCAAGCACTTTCCACGGTGCTCAGTCCTGCTTTCTGATACCACAGTCTGAAACCTTTGGTGCCTGCTGTCAGTCAACGTTTCAGTGTCAAATGTAATTAAAAGAAAATTGTTGATGGAAAATTCTGTAAGCTCCACTTATTTCTGTTAAATAATTAGCAGTTGAGCACGGGGTGGCGTTTGACCGTAAAGCTGAAATGAGATGGTGCTGAGGCAGAGCTGTTGGCAGTGCTGACGCTGGTCTGATGATGAGGACCGTCCTAAAGGTCCAGCATTCCCATCAGGAGGGCCAGTGAGAGCAGGAGAGCGGCTGCGCTGAAGGACTGGGAGGCCCCACCAGTCACGTACCCGTAGCTGGTCCTGCAGGTGTTCTTCACATCCTCGTATGGAATGGGGACGTCGTCAGGTTGAACCTTCAACAACGAGTCGCGCACCTGACAGAGAGAAAAGAGAGTG
Organism: Lagocephalus sceleratus; assembly: GCA_911728415.1. Lineage (NCBI taxonomy): Eukaryota > Metazoa > Chordata > Actinopteri > Tetraodontiformes > Tetraodontidae > Lagocephalus > Lagocephalus sceleratus. Next base: position 5,648,775 of record CAJVRN010000017.1, on the reverse strand, counting down.
TGAGCCCGCATGTGTGTTGTATGAGTGTGTGTGTGTGAGCAATACTTTCATCTGAAATCGTGCGTAGCCTCGCACAGCCTCGCCGTGGTTTTACCTTTTACCTTTCATGCCCAACAGGAGGCGACCAGTCCAAAGAACCCGTGTGACCAGTTCAAAGCTGGGCTCAGGCTGTGTCCTGAGTGCCTTTGCAGCGACGTCGCATTATCGCGCCACACTTTGTGTTCCTAAGCAACCGCTGGAGCTCTACTGCCAGTGACTCCGGCGTGTCCCCTCACCTTCTCCACCTCACGCAGGACACGGAGGAGGTTGTTCCCCAGCGCCGCCTTCACTTCGGTATCAGTCCATTTTCTCCTCAGCAGCTCAGCCACCAGCTGGGGCACCTTGGACACGTCCTCCAGACCCTCGGGAAGTCTGACAGAAACGTCCTCAGCGCCGAGAACTTGTCTAGGGAGCCCGTCGCCGCCCAGCGCCCGGTCCTCTGCTCTCACCTTGTGACGCCGTCGTAATCTCCGCCAAAGCCGATGATTTCCGCTCCAGCCACCTTCTTTATGTAGTCGAAGTGATCTGTGAGGAGAGCAGCGCTGGATGGGTGAGGGGGGGTCAGGGGGTCAGGCTGCTGGTGAGCATCGTGGCCTCGGCGAGCATTCACCTGCCACGTCCGAGAGCTTGGCGGTCCCCTTGCAGGTCACGTAGTCGTTGTAGAAGTTCACCATGACGATTCCCTGTTTTTCTTTCTGCAGAGACGGACCGAACGGGAGACGCTGACCGGCCAGGAAACTCGAGGAGCCGAAAGCCGAGCGGGGTAAAAAAAAAAAGGGCCCCAAAGGTGACCCTGCCCTCCCGGTGCTCTTTTGTCCAACACTGCTTTGATTGCTCTGCTGTTTATTGATGTTTTACTGAGGAGTAACTGGGATTTATCAGATTCATCAACTGTGTTAGGGTTGATAATTTACGCTGATGATTGTTTTCCAGTAATAAAAGGTCTCTGCTGAGGTGTGTAATGAGATAAGACAAAGGCCAGTTTGTTTAATCTGATTCTGCAGTCATGCATTATAATGTAATAAAACATAATCGTATCATTACATTGTTTTGCTTCATATAATTCTGACGTGCACTTTAGCCTGAATGAAAACATAAATGTGCATGTTAGCTATTGTTAGCTGTTGTTTGCCGGTGAGTAATTCTCTTAAACTTTAAGTTCACTGAACTTGAGCAATGTTGCGCAATTACGAAAGATCGATGGTCAAGGGCGAGGAAGTTGAACGTCAGAAGTGCAGACTCACCACCCTCCTGAGGACGTCGTCGGGGACGTTCCTCCTGTGTTTGCACACGCCGTAGGCCGACGAGTGGCTGAAGATGACCGGAGCTTTCGACATGTCCAGCACCTGGTTCATCACTCGCACGGGGACGTGAGCCAGGTCGATCAGCATCCCCAAACGGTTCATCTCCACAATCAGTTGCTGTTAAGCAAACAGTCATCGTACCAAATTCTATTCCGGTATCACTTATTTTCCAATATCTGATCTCATTCCTTCGTCTTTTCTTTCGTGTTCTCCTTTATTTGTGTAATAATCTTTGCAAAAACTCAGAAAGTTTCAATCAAGGCTGGTATTTGACTTTGTCGTAAACTGGAAGAGACTACAATATGCAGGTAGTAAACGCATTTAAGAGGTTTATCTGTCACTTATTTCAGATTAAAAATTAACAAATATACTGCCTGCACACCTTTCCAAATGGAGACAGGCCGTCGTGTTCTGATGGGTCTGAGCCTTCGTCCACGCGCCAGTTATCAGCCCTGATGACAGGAAAATGACGTTAGCGTGAGAAACCTTGAGCCAGTGTTGGGGAGAAACGGCAGGGATCGGGGAGAAGTATCGCTTAGTGAAAGGCGACGTGTCTGAGGGCTTCTGCACGTTTATACGCGTAAAACGGACCGAAAGTGGAGACGATCCAGAGGAACGGTGACTGGTTGAACTGGTTAGAGAGAAGCTGCTGCTGCTGCTGCTCACGTCTGCAAAAAGCCCCCGAAGATCCTGCAGCAGCTCTCTAACTGATACACGGCGAGCAGTTTCCTCATTACTGCCAGATATTGCTGCGTTATATAACAGATTGCCTCCATGATAATAAGTGCAAGATTCATTTTTAATGCCTTCGCTTGGCAGGAATGTACTATTTCTCAAACAGGCAATATAGTGAATGTGACTGATACGATGAGGACATCCTCTATTTCAGTTTATCTGATTACATGAGTCAACAGATTCATCAGATCTGTGGAGATTGTTTTACAATTGACATTGATCAATTAGCAGGGAGGGAGCATCTAAGCATTTACTTTCTACCTACTCCTTTTTGAACATGTTGAATAAACATGTTGTGGAACTATTTATAACTTTTTCCAGTTTTGACCACAGCAGTGCAAAACACTCTCTCTTGTTTATTCTCTCTCTCTTTAAGAGAAAGTGTTTTGCACTGCTGTGGTCAAAATTGGGAAAAGTTAGTATCTCCTGCCTGGAACTATAGAAAGGTGTTTAAGGACCTGGGGAAGGCTTTTGCCTGAACACCTTTGGAGGAAGTGGGCAGGCTGAGGTAAGAATGTTTGACAAAGTCCACAAGTTGCTATAAAGAGTTGGGGTTTTTTTTTCTCTGTTTCTTGGCTAAAGCAGCCCAAACTGTTTACCAAAAGCAACATTGAAATAATTCATCGGTTAATATTTCAAGTATGTTTTCAGGTAAAATATTTAATATGTTTCTCTGCTGTGTTGCAGGACTTTAGGGCCCAAAATAAATGTTTATTTTAACTCTGCAACATGTTTTTCCATTTATTTCCATGTGGTGAGGGCAAGTACACTGTAATAATTTAGACACACACACACACACACACTGACTGTAAGGTGATAGGGAGACAGAAGTGTGTGGGCTCTCACCAGGGTGTGTTACAGGAGTGTGTGAGCGTGAGGTAGCGGACCCCCAGATGGTACATGGTGCGCAGGGTCCCCAGACTGCTGTCGAGGGAGTGGCCCCCCTCCACGCCGATCAGGCTGGCCGTCTTGTTCATGCGGAAGGCCGTCAAAATGTCTGCGGGGGGGCAGGCGTGGCGGAGGGGGCTCAGCCGGGGGGCGGGGGCGGGGCAGGCGGGTGGAGGCGGTGCATGCGAGCGCTCTTACCGTCACTGCTCCTGGCGAACATGAAGACCTCGGGGTACTTCTGACACATCCTGTGGACCACGTCGATCTGCTCCAGCGTCTGCCGGACGGCGTCCTTGTACTGGGTGTCGCAGGGGACGTAAGCCGACCAGAACTGGACAGAGGTGGTCGGCATTAGTGGCGCCGGAGCTCACAAGATCTGGGTTGTTTTAAGCATCTGAACTACGACCTGGAGACGAACGAAAACTAGCCAGGGCTCCAGAGAAAGATCAGTTCCACATTTAGGAACAGAATGTATGAAGGCCCCTTGGTTTCTGTGGAGTTTGGGGTGGTGCTAGAAGCTTGTTTCTGCCTTAACCAGACACATCTGGACAGCGATCTGTTGCTGATTAACACATGTACAGCAGAAAATCATTATGATCTATCCGGCTTCCTGGCAGACGCCACAGATTTGGTGACCCCCCCAACCCTCTATATGAAGGATCATGATAAACGTATTTAGCTCCCTCTTGCAATCTGAATTCTTTGCACTGGGATGCTGCCAAATCCCACACGCTGTACCTCGACCTTCATTCTGTTGCCAACTCTCCCAGAACGAACCGATACTTTGTTACATTTCTTAGAACGCCCTCCTGCAACCACAGCTTGAGCCTTCGCAGCTGGACTGAGCAGGAAAACGTGTTGGGTGAAAGCGATGGAGACGGAGAGTTTCACATAAAACACGCAGAAAATTATACATAACAAAGTGAGGGCAGGAAAGACTGTTCACGTCAGTCCTCTAGGATCTGGCTGCAGAACTGAAAAGGTGGGCTTTGATGGATCAAAGACGTCAAAGGCTTGATTTCCATTTTAGACGAGCTCTTTGACGTTGGGGCCTGCGAGGGCAGCTGAGCCGCGACGCTGGCTGCCTCACATGTCCTACCTGAGCTCCCAGTCGCCCTTCTTTGACCTTGGGAATGTTGGTGTGTGTGCTGTCCAGCTTGTAAAGGTCAACGCTGTTCAGCTGGTTGTTGAATTGCTTCCGCAGTTGCCAGGGCAGGTCGTTGTGACTGAAAGCGCAATGAAAGCATTCCTTGCAATAAAAGCATTCCTTATTGTCACCAGGTGGCCAACGGGTTCAGGTTGTTTTCATAATTGCAGCAAGATTCCTTGTTTTGACCAAGATCCAGGACTAATCGTTCACAGAGTTGAGGAATTTCTGCTTTTTTTGTTGTTCGGGTGCGCGTGTCAAGAGAACAGAATGTCTCTTTCCACTCACCCGTCGATGAGTGGCGTCTCAGACATCAGCCTCAGCGCTCTGGTCAAGTCGCCATCCTGGGCACTGCTGATGGGACAGGAGCTGGCCAACAGCGCCAGGAGAATGACGGCGGTCATCCAGAACGTCATTCCTGAGCTCTGATCTCACAGTCACGCTGATATGCTGCTCCTCTCGTCCTCTGATGTCCTGCGCTTGAGTATTCCCGATGCTGTCTCGGGGGCGATCTATGAGGGTCTGGTAGAGTTCTGATAGGTGTTTGCAGATTTTCCATCCGGCCCCCTGGTTCCTCCTTTGACCACTACGGCCCTGTCGTCCTGGCTCCTCCCTCCTCCGGTCTAATCAGATGGTCGGCAGCCATCGCAGCTTTCATCACTCAGTCTGAGACGCTGTCTCCTCTACGCGACCCAAAGTTAAGCATTTACTACAATATTAGTTATGAGGTCCAGCCTGTGGTTGTGTGGAGCTGCTTATCTTTGTCAGGTTTTCTGCCAAGGACAGCGGGACAGTGGAAGCAACTGATCCAAGGATATGTCCAATCTAGATAGAAACACGCCTTTTATGTTTACGATCTTACATGGGAATAGTTTGCTGTCTGCGAGTGGCCCTGATCCAGATGCTCTCAGACCCGCAAGTCTTTGCTTCAAATATCAGTAATGATAAACAGAAAAATATTGTCGGAACTCCTGGTGAGATGAATGCGGTGGTTTTATTTCCTGTCACAATAAATTATAAGCTCAAAGCATGGATCACGGCTCAAGTCTGGTACTGTTTTAAACAAACACTGGAAATTCTAGAGGACATGACAGCGCACACTCCCTCTAAAAGTACCCCCCCCCACTCTCACATGATCCAACATTCAGGGCCGGTAGTCAAAAGAGGAAGTGGAGTCGTGGCTATAAAAGAGTCAGAGGAGAGCAGATGCACCCAGGTCGCGTCCAAGGTGGGTGTCATGGAGTCGTTCGCTGGTATTTTGTTTCCCGGGGGGCTGCACACCCAGGAATCACTGAAGCTGGCTCTGAGCTATCCTTTCCTGGAAACTGATGTCCTCATCGTCTCCTATCCGAAGTCGGGTAAGAATCTAGATATCAAAGACGGTTGCGAGACTAACTCATTTTCAATGGATTTGATGGATCTGCTTCCTGTTCCACCAGGCACCACGTGGATGCAGGAGATTATCACTCTTGTACTGAGCCGAGGAGACCCCCACCTGGCCCACACCGTCCCCAACTGGGCTCGGGCTCCCTGGCTGGAGCACCATTACTTTGCTGAGTTACAGAAAGCCCCGTCGACCCAACCTCGGGTGTTCACCACACACCTGCCTGTTCACCTGCTGGGCCCCGCCCTCCAGGACTCCAGTGTCAAGGTCAGATTAGGACTGAGTGAGGGGGGAGGTCTGACATTGGTTTTGAATTTCAAACTATGCACTCAGGTTCAGGGAACTCGTTCTCCAGATGGATCTGTTATCTGTAGCGTGTGCGGTGTCTCATAGGTCGTCTACGTGAGCAGAAACCCCAAAGACGTCGCCGTGTCTTTTTACCACTTTCACCAACTGGCCGCCTTCCTCCCAGAGTTCAGCACTTTTCAGGAGTTTCTGCATCACTTCCTGGAAGGCACGCGTGAGTCCCAAATAAATGAATGGATTTCATAAACAGCCGCCGCATGTGTCGACCAGGCCGTGTTGCCTTTCAGTGTGCTACGGCTCGTGGTTCGACCACGTCAAAGACTGGACCGATCAGAGAGGAGCTATGAGAAACCTGCTCCACATCACCTATGAGGAGATGTCCCTGGTGAAGAGCAACAGTCCAACATTGCAGCATTTCTTTCCTCGCAGCTTAACTGTCTCCTGTGTCCGTCGTGTCCAGGACCTGCGAGGGACCATCCAAAAGGTGAGCGCCTACCTGCAGCGCCCCCTGGTGGAGGAGGAGGTCGACAGCTGCGTGGAGCACTGCAGCTTCAGCAGCATGAAAGACAACAAGATGGTCAATTACACCCTGGTTGCAAAAGAGCTGATGGACCAGAGCAAAGGCTCTTTCATGAGGAAAGGTCGGGCCCTCCTCTTATCCACATACAAAACAGACTTATATCTGGCATAAAATGGTACATGCTGTCATCACAAACAAAGCTGTAGTCCTGTTTGAAACGTTAAAGGATGAGAGGTGGTGACACAAGTTTATTATTTAAGTGCTTACATGAGATTTCTAAGGAATATACAGGCCCTTTTTTAGTGGTTCGTGTTGCAATCGTAATTTGTTTTTTGTAAAATTTGTTTTTCTGCTTTGTTCTCTTCCTACGATCCAGGTAAAGTCGGGGACTGGAAAACCATGTTCACGGTGGCGCAGGATGAATATTTTAAGAGCATCTTCGAATCCAAAATGGAAAAATGCACTTTGGAATTTGTGTGGGAGGAGCAACAGAAAGAGGCGACGCAGGATGTGACGAGCAGATCCGGAGAATAAAAGAGCAAAGATAAATGAAGCTGGACGCAGCGACGGTGGGTTTCCTCTGATATGATGTTACCCGAAAATGACGTCTGCATTCCACCAGGAATCTACCCATTGATCTTGCCTCAACCACCCGTATTTATTTTTTTGAAATTATTTTGCCTTTTTTCATCAGCTGAGCAAAGGGAGGCGGTTATGTAAGCAACAATGACAGAAGGAGAGGTCAGAGGACAGAATAAAGAAAGTCAACCATCTTTGTGTTTCCTGCCCATTCACACAGTCAAAGTGCTGCTCCCATGGGAACAAGTGTAGCAGAGTGTGAGGAACAATCTCTGAGGCTTTCACCAGTGCACCAGACTGGGCCTGCCTCCACCATCCCAGCCACACCATTAAACCGCACCTTTCTCAGCTCCCAGGAAATTGGGATTATTTCAGCATAATTGTTGGACTTCTCTGTTTGTGTTTTCCTTCACTTCTATCCTTAATTATCCAATGTGTCTATTACAATATAATAAAAGCAGCATAGCCCACTAAAATATCAAATTTTCACCAAAGATTGACGTTAATTCTTTAAAATGAAATAATCAAAAAAAACGATTTTTCCGTCTTTCCCACCTTCTCTCATTCATCTTTTCATTTTGGTGATTTTTCTTAAATGTGTACTGAATAGTCAGGTTGACAGTGGGCTCATGTGGCCTTGCATCAGCTGCAGATAAAAATCAGTGCGCGTCGCGTGCACACGTGTTTGCACGTGTTTGGAGTATTCAAGTTCTTTGTGGTGCACACGCGGGTTCACACATTACAGGCATGTGAGAGGCTTCTTCACACCTCTCTTCACTCTGCTAAAGGGAAGGAGGTTGAAGGGTAAAACCACCATCAGTGGAAGCGTCTTCAGTTGCACTGATCCAGAAGCAGCAAGTAGTCAGGTTGTTGAATCTAAGATGGTTGCCTGCGTTGTGTAAGTTCTAACTGGTTGCATGAATTCAGCTAGAAAAACCAAACCAGATGTTTGATTGCCCAAATGGAGGAGCAAAAATCCACCATCTGTTTACTGAGACATTCTGAGCAGCAGGTTCATGTAACATTACGCAATGACAGCGTCAGTGAGACTGCAGGAGTGAGTCAGCCTTACGGCACGATGAGTCGCTGTAAGAGAAAAGCGGCCTTGAGCTCTGAACATTTGTTGTAAAGTTTTACCAAACACACTGTATGTGGAATTCTGTCAACATCTCGCCGTCTCAACAAAATGCTTTTTGTTGCCCCTTCTGTCTCCCTTTTAGCTCCAGAACTCTGGGCTTTCTCTCACACTCTCCTGTGACCATCTGTCCATGTGTGGACGTGACAATGGAGCTTTCCATTGTTGCTGGTTGGGCTCTCCTCTTTCCCAGGTCCAGGTTGAGGGCAGTCATCTCATCCCAGGGCGTCCGTTGATGAGCTACCATACATCCTCTCGGAGAACACCGAGGCGTACCAGGGCTGTCCCAGGGCTGTCCCCGCTGCCCTCTCTACTCCACCCTGGGTTGCGCTGTTACCAGGGAGCCTGAAACACATCACCAAGTCCTCCTTCAACCACCAAATTGCCTGAAAGAATGAAGACTTCAGCTCGAGGGCCAAGGTCTTGGAGGTGTGTTTCTGTTGATGGGAAGTATTTGAATGGAGGTAGCAGCAGAAGCTCTCTGGCATGCTGCCTTTGACGAACAGTGGAGATGTGGCTTTGTGACGGACACCTGAACTCTTCAGTTTCCCAGTAACGCAACAGTACAGGGTCTATCCTTGGCAGCTGAGTACACATGCCCACTCATCCAGGTGCGTCATGACCAGAGTCATTATCAGGAGTCCAAAGTGGACATCCGGATAAGGGACCTAATCGGCAGCAGTGAGGTGACAAAGACCAGAGTCGGACGCAGCAGATCCACGTGTCTCTGCTAAATTAATAAAAGTGGAGTTGGAGAATGCAGAGAAGTCGGTCAGTGATGGAGCTGGAACGGTGGAGAGTAATGGCTTCTGACAGCAATGTTAATATTTAAAAAGAGGAGGACCTCCTACAATCTGCTGAAGACCCACTAAAAAGTACCTCCACGCTTTCACACGTTGGCGGTCTCTCAGTGCTGATAACGTGTCAATAAACCCAGACACACGTGAGGGTTCTGCTGCACGAGGGCCCTACAAGCGCACTCAACAGATTGGGGGGAACTCGTAGTGCTTCCGACCCGGTGCTCCTTGCTCTCTCGTACACCGGGCCTCCACATGGAAGGAGAAATAAAGCCTTTCGACGCATCGGGGTTAAAGCCGACGCAGGAGGGCACGTGCTGCGGAGTCGGAGAGGCTGCCCAGGCCCGGCGCTCAGCGCAGTCGACCCTTCGGAAGGCGGTCCTGGATTCACCTCCAGGCCGTGCATGTTCTCTGGCTGCCCGTGTAGGTTTTCCCCCGATGCTCTGGATCCCTCCCACACCGCTAGGTTGGCCAGAGGCTCTGACTTTTATTGCACCCTGGTGGAAGGACCCTTTCAACAACACTCTGGTTTGTGTCAGCTTATATAATCATGTATTATGGAAGACACGCAGGTGCTGAACTTTACGCTCTCAGAACGAGACAGAAGGACACAGAGTCAAGCCAAGCCAGTTTTATTCATGAAGTGAATTTGATTTTCACTGAGGCTCTGCTTCTGCCAGTTGTACATCTTCACTATCGTCTGAGAGCGGACGGCCGCTGAGTTCTGCGCATCTCCTCTGGTGACCTCGTGGATCCAGGGCAGGTATGAGGAGATCTTCATGTAGACCGCGTACTTGTGCTCCCTGCAGGGTTTATCAAAGGAGAGGATCCCCGCCGCGTAGATGTCTCCAGTTTCGCCGTCCTTGACGGCCAAAGCGCCACCCGCATCGCCAAGGCAAACGTTTTCCTGATAGTGGGCGGTGGCGGCGGTGCAGAACATGTCGTCGTCCACCGACGGCGTGAAGCGGCTTTGCTCGTATTTGGCTTTACAGTCGGAGTGGTTGGCCAGGGGGAGTATGAGGTGTTTGAGCGACTTGGCGAGGTTGAGGTAGGGCCCCCAGCCCCAGCCGGCGATCGCCCCCGACCCCTCGGCGCGGTCGCCCAGGTCCTGGCCTCTCTCGGGCAGAGGGATAGGGGTCACTTTGGCATCCATCACCACGGGCTCCTTCAGCTGTATCAGAGCCAGGTCGTTGTCCCAGTCGGACTGGTTCTGGAAGCGCGGATGGAGAACGACCTGGAGGGAACCAAGCTCACCGAATCAGCATCTCTGTTTTTTTTTAAATTTCTGTATCTTTATTTATTTTTATTTTTTTTGCTCACCTTCTCCACAGCCACCTCTCTGGAGGGCTTGGCTTCAACCAGGTCTGAGATTCCCAGGTAAACTTTAGGGATGAGGGGGGCCTTCCCCTGGGTGTCCTGTCGACTTTTCCTCACAAAGAGGTTCCTACCGGCTGTCAACACCCAGCGGTCCGAGATGAGGGCGCCGCCGGCGTAACCGCCAGTCTTGAAGTTGTCGCTGAGATAGACCATGGCCTGCCAGGGAACCAGAGGAGCCAACGTGCCTCCGATCATCCTCCGGGAGCGGAGCGGGGCCACCCTCGACCCTGAGATACACACAGCCAACTGAGTTAATGAAGACCGTACACAAGCTGCAGACCCTTTGTAAATCTTTTGTTTTTTTTTAATCGTTCTTGCCCTCGCTTGAGTCAAATCTCTGTGAAGGAGCGTCATTTGCACATTGAGAGGTCATTGTAGCGCCGCTAATCTCTGTTTCTGCTCGGGCGATGTTACCGGAGCAGAAGACCTTGCGATGATGTCCATTATTAATGCAAGAGCTACGCTACAGTAAACTCCGGAATCGGGAGCCGCGTGCGCGCAGCAGGCCTGCACTCCTGGACGTCTCTGTAGACTTCATTTATCGGCTGGATATTTAATTTGGCGTTGGTGTGTGTGAGAACCAGTTTCCCTCCAGCTGCAGTAGCTGTTAAGGTGATGAATAAATAAAGGCACAGCAGGGTCTGTGCCTCAATTTTTATTTTTGTCCCGGTCTGTAATTGTTGGTAATGATGGGAAAACCTCTTTGCTCCTGACACTTGCTCCCTGCTGAGTGATCTCTGGACCTTCTTTGATTAGACTATCAGTGACCTCTCAGCACTGTGACAGCCTATTAATCACATCTCTCTGCTGATTTTGTTTTTCTCTCTTGCAGAGAGGTGGGTCGGTGCGGTGGTTTGAATAATTCAGGAGGAGAAGGTAAGCAGCTACATGTAAGGTAAAGATGAGAGGCCGCAACGGTGTAGCGTGCCCGATTTTGCAGGGTGGGAGCCTGGAAATTGCAGTGCAGCTCTAATCAGGACAGATGAAGTAAAACTCAGTTTTCTGCAGGAGCTGTACTTCAGCAGATGCAGATGCTTCTGTGGAGGCGGGAGAGAAATTACTATGTAGAAGCTGAAGGTTGGAGTATTTTACAATAATTTAACAGCTATCGGCGACCAAAGCAGTAGACAGTTGGTGTCTTTAACATTTTTAATTTTCCTGTAAATGGGGGCAGTTTATCCATCATTCTGACTTGCCCTGTGCAAACATATTTTTCAGCTGATGTGAAGAAATAGTTCTCAGATTTTTGACAGAAATAAGCTTTTTCTTTTCGCCAACAGATAACTCGGATGAGTCTCATACACATTCCCTATGTTATTTATTCCTCTACAGATTGTACTTCTTGTTCCTGAGCTCCGAGCTTTCTGCGCAGCCTTCACAAATTGACACCAAAAAGCCTCAATGCTAATGTATGCGTTAGAAAACGGACATTCCAACATCCGCAACACAAACGCAAACAGAAACCCACCTCCCATCTGGAGGTCAAAGAGCTATTTCATTTACACCTATATTCTATGTGTGTGGTGCCCCTCTGAGGTGGCGCTCCGGGGTGTTTCTGGCCATCTCACCTGACAGTTTCAGTCCATCATCACTGTGAATCCCATCTGCCAGACGGGACCCGACAGTCAGGAGGAGCAGAGACAAAGAAAACCTGAAACACACCACGCTTGAATGGTCTTCAAGGACATAGAACTTATCAGTTGCTTAACTAAATATCCAGCGTGAAAGAAGCGTAGTTGCCTATCTTGTACATCACCGTCTTTCTTTAACTCACCACATTTTGTCCTTGCGCTGCTGATTACTTTCGGTTCTGATAGTGGCTGTGGCGTCCTTTGTGCGAGTTGCAAACTCAAGCCATATTTATGTCCCCTGGGAACCCTGTGAACACTTTTTTTGGGTGGGAGAAAAATGTGGGTTATTTGGAAGCTGAAAGACAAATAATTGTGAAATGAAAACTTTCCGTCGTTTGGAGAACATCCAGGATGTGGAGGGGACACTGAGGTCATTTTCAAGGCTGCTGCTGTGACTCCAGTTTGTTTTTTCACAAGATTTTGAGACTCAAAAAAACCTTTGCACTGTTGCTTAGTCAAAATAAATAAACCCGGATGGTTCTGACCGTAATTCTTGAAACAGTGTAAATATTTCAACAAAACCTCATTGGCTTGAAACAAAGGTCAAACTGAGAGCAGAATGTTCTGCAGGGGTGGGGGGGTACATTACAATTTCTCGACAATTCCAGGCAGTAAATACTAATATTGGCATTGGCAGATTATTCACGATTATTTTTATTTATTAACTTTATTAATTCGGATTATCCATCCATCTTCTACCGCTTGTTCCTCCACTGAGGATCGCGGGGGGACTGGACCCAGAGCAATGGGCGGAGGCAGGTCAGCAGCCAATCACAGGGCTAACACATAGAGACAAACAACTATTCGCAGGTCAGCAGCCAATCACAGGGCTAACACATAGAGACAAACAACTATTCGCTCTCACACTCACGCCTACGGGCAATTTAGAGTATTCAATCAGCCTAACCTCAATCATGCATGTCTTTGGACTGTGGGAGGAAGCCGGAGTACCCGGAGAAAACCCACGCAGGCACAGGGAGAACATGCAAACTCCACACAGAAAGTCCCCAGCCTCCATCCCAACCGGGATTCGAACAGGGGTCGAGGTCTTCTTGCTGTGAGGCAACAGTGCTAACCACCACACCACCGTATATACTATGGGGCTTCGCTGGTGACAGCAGTGTTCTGGGTCTGTCACACAAGGGCTTTTTCCTGAACACCACAGGGCAGTGAATGCATCTTGGAAATAGGCCTGAATCACTGTATTCACAGACAGATTTCTGTTTTGATTCAAAGGATTCTTATCATGTGCACACACATGGTGCCATAGAGCTGTTTAATCATGCAAGCAGGGTCGTTAAATTCTAAAGCTTAATTTCAAAAAAGTAATTTCATGGTACTAGCATGAGAGAGCATCAAAGAGCACAGTGACGTGGGCGGTTTTAAGTGGATCAGGCACAGATGGCCCCGTTAGACGAGCCCACAGAGGCAGAGCGTCCGAGGCCAGGCGGGCCCACCAGACAAAGGCGCGCAACAGCTGGAGGAAGGCATGCAGCTGTGCAGTGGATGGCTAGATTGTCTGGTGCACTGCGCTCGGAGAAAAAAGGGATTCCCCTCTTCACCTGCGACTTGAGCGGGGGTGCGGGATGGACCTTCCTTTTTCGGGTCCCTTTCTTTTGGCCACCCGTCGCTCACAATCGACCAATCGCGCACATCCGTACCCTGAAGCCGCAGCTTCAGGAGCTGCTGTGGCTCAGTAGCACAGCACATCTTCCATGTAGAGTTGAGAGATCTCATCAATGGAGATCTTCTCAAACATCTGCCCCCAACCCCCCATCACCATTAATGTCATTCTGTTGCACACACAAGAAATCACACTGTTAGAAAAGAGGGCTCAAAATAAAATAATCCTTCAGCTGATTTACAGTTCAGCCTCACATAGCAACCATCTCTGATTTTGAGGCCTACAGGTCTATTCTAATCAATTATTTTTGGTAAAATACAATAAAAATTGTAGTGAACGTGTTGACATCGCAGGTGCACTGTGGCAACAGGAACATAATAAATAAATGAAACCATTTACACAACCAAGGTTATAAGTGAGTGCAAAACCACCTTCCAGAGCTGGAGCTCCGTGTGCTATAGCAATCAAGAACAATTCTTCTATCTATACGGTGGAACACGCTCTGCCTCCGCTTGAGCATGATGCTGCTCCTTATACTCATTTCTGTTTAGCCCTTCATTCTGGCCTTCGTTATTCACTAACTGTGAGCCTCCATTTGCATTTCAAGGTCTTAAATGGTGAATAACTTCAGCCTGTTTCACGGAGATCTTTTATTTCAAGGCGACAGCAAATCCCGTTCAGCCGCTGTCCAGTGTTTTTAGCATAACCGAGGGATCCGGAAGAAAGAAATGATGCAACCTAAACAAATGGAAACAGCTGGCCGAACGTGTAAGTACATAAGAATACGGAGATCCAAAGCACAAAGGGCTTTTGAAGGTGGGGGGTGAGAGGATGTGTGGGAGGGACGCCAAGAGGATGGATGAGAGGGGAAGAGGAGGAAGCTGTGAACTTTACCTTGAAGCTCTGGGGGGAGAGAGCGCCACGTGTGATAAGCACTGAAACAAACGGGGGGAGGGGGGAGGGGGGGAGGGCAGTGCGAGCGCAGAGAGAGGTGGAGACTGAACCAGAGAGCCGGAGTCCGTCAGAGGGGCTGTGTGCTCCTCAGGAGAAGGAGGGATGGGGAGGACCCGGCTCCACGTTCCTCTTCAGAGGAAGATCACTGTCAGGATTTCATCTCCATCAGCTCAGCCTCTAAACCCGGATGCTGCTGTATCTTTCTTTTCTCTTCTCTTCTCTCCATCAGCTGCTGGTCCCTGGGTCAGAACTGCAGGATTGTTGGTAAGAATGTGTGTTGTCCTCATACGTGTGGTATTACACAACAGTGGATGCTATCCATCAACCAGGAATCTTATTATTTAAAATAATAAAATTCCTGGTTCATGGATAGCAGCCACGGTTTTTTTAAGGTGTTGTTTGACTTACCACATATATATGTAGTTTTGTATGAGTAGGTTTTTTTTACTTTAAATAATAGTTTTGAATTTGTACACCCCTGACAATAATTGCAAATGCATTCAAGGTTTATATTTGATGCTCTCAATTTGACATCTTTCCATCTGATGACAAGTTATGAGTGATAATTTAGCTTAAAAGGAAAATACAAAACAAAGACATTCAGGCTACCTGAAAGAATCAAAGTAGGCTCAGTGAAAAAATTCCTCTTCAATATGCAGCTATTTTAGAAAACATTTCCTTCAGGATAAATCTGTTGAATTAACTAACAGTGTGCAGAAAACTGAAGAACACTTCATATGAAACCATTCACCCCAGTTTATGCAGCAAACTTCACTTTGTGTGTGTGATGCAAACCTTTAAAATCATAACATTCATCAGCAACATGTATTATTCAATAAGAATCAAAGTGACAGACTTTTTATATTAACATACTAGGAATAAATTACATATAAATAACTGCGATCTAAGTCTAAGAAACATATACACAATATAACACAAATATTTTGCTATATTTCTTTTACAAAATATTTATTTTAGAATACATATATGTAAATGTTGTATGTATATTATATATGTTTTTATTTATATATTTACATTTCCATATATGTATGCATATGTATCTGGTGTTTTTCTGGTTTTTAAAGCCCCTACAGGAGCTGTTCGCAAATAACTGAACATCCTATAGAGGGCAGCAAAAACGTGACAAATATACAGTATGTCAAGATTCCATATGATTTTTCTTTAAATGCACCTGTAGAAACTCATCAACATACATCAGACCCATGGATTTTATCTGTCTTCTACTGAATGCAAATGTCCTGTTATGTTGTCAGAATTGTTGTTATTCTGAGTGAAGATAAGAGTGCCTCAGTATAATGTTGGACATTTTAAGAAACAAAAACCGCAAATATCACCACAGCTGTGTCCTACCAAAGAACAATCAACACATACAAGCAGACACATAGCAGAAAACACACACACCCATGCACACACACACAATGGCAGAAAGTCGTCTTTCGGCTCATGTGCCATGACAGTCAGCTGCAGGCAGCCGCAGGCCAGCCTGTCCATTATTATTGCACATGACCCCTCTGTGTGTTGGGCAACCTGGCCTGACAGCCCTGACCGAGCCCCCACGGTCTCCCTACATATGCCTGAACTGTCACTCAGGGACGCAGCCCTGTCAGAGGGAATCCGCTGCACGCATGAGAAACAGCCTAAACGCATCCAGCCAGCACAGAAGAGAACATCAGGCTTTCTATGCACTTAAAACAAACACCACCGTATAATATCCCCCAAATGTCCAGCGTGAAGGTTCTGGCATCATCTAGTGGTGAACTATCAGACTGCAAGGATCACATACCTGCTATCAAATATTGTGTTTGATCTTTGGGGCCAAATGTCAGGGTGAAGATGTAGCATCTCGAATCAGCAAGGAAACAATGCATGGTAGCAAACAGTTATTAACACTTCCTGGTTAGACCTGACTGAAGCTTGTTGGAATAACTGCTGCCAAAGAATTTAAAACTGTAGGTGCTCGTGGATGTGATCAAAGGTGTGCAAATCCAACCTGCCTGAGAGAAATGGTATAAAATGGTTGGGTTTTGATAAATAGCTATAAAAATCTTTTCATTAATGATTTCAAAATAAGTATATATGGCAAGATTCTGGACTCATGTTTGACTATGTGATGTGGGGTAGCACCACTTAAAGAAACTGAGACGGAAAACGGACGCATATGCAGTGAATAATCCAGAGACTACAAGCTAAAATCATTTAACTTGATTCTAGAACCACTTGGTGGTGCAAATGATTCAAGTTCCAGCGCGTCAATCACGATGTCACAGTGGGAGGAAAAAAAAAAAACACGAATGAAGGAATTGTTGACATACACTGACAATTTTGACTTTTTTGGAATTTGCATTTAGATTGAACGTAGCCCCCTGCTGGCGTGTGCACGTCCGGCCTGTGTCTAAGACATGTGCAGCGCTCTGACCATATGTCATAAATTATGACAGCACAGCAGCCATTTTGTTTTCAGCCCCCCCCCCCCCCATCACCCCCTGGGGCTTGGACTCCAAAGTAAATATAACTTCTAATTACAGGGGACTAGTATATTCACAGGCCTGGCTTCCATGGAGCAGGAACTTAACGGCATTTCTTGCGAGTGCTTCTGGTGCTTGTGAAGCCGCAGCTGCACATGCGCGCACATGTTTGTGTGCAGGAGCAGCGGCTGCGGTCAGCTGCTTGTCCCCCTGCGCCCAGGGTCTTGCCGCAGGTCCCACTTCCACCCGTCATCCTCAGTCAGGTCAGGTGAAGCTAAAAAAGCCCCTTAATGAGGCTCCCACTGCAAGTTCCTCCAAGTGTAGATGTTCTGTTTGGAAATAAACTAAATGTTAAATTATTCCATGCAAATACTTGCATAAATGTTTAAAAGATGCACAACATACGATTTACATACAAAAGCTCATCTACTGATTTCTGTTATAATAATCTGCTGGTCTCAAATCACAAAGTGCTCAAAAACACTGAATGATTTATCACAGTGAGGTGGAAAAGAGAGAATAATTACATTTAATAGGCAATCACTTGACCTTATTAAGCTAGAGCTACTTAGTTTAAACGGTTGTTTGGTTTTCTTGAATTCATTTATAGCACAAACTCATTTTAAACTGCCCAGCTGTGCTGATATCTGGACTCTAAAGTCGGCTTTTGCAACTCACTGTCTTAATCGTGGGAGGGGCTATTATCCTTAACCTTAAGGGTTAGAAACGTTTGCACGCCATCATCAGCCCA
Source organism: Lagocephalus sceleratus (assembly GCA_911728415.1). NCBI lineage: Eukaryota > Metazoa > Chordata > Actinopteri > Tetraodontiformes > Tetraodontidae > Lagocephalus > Lagocephalus sceleratus. Next base: position 5,631,118 of record CAJVRN010000017.1, on the reverse strand, counting down.
CCTCTCTGCAGATTCCCTCAGAATTTTAAGGATAACCTTGGAAATGTATTCAGCCAATCAGGAAAGCTCAGAGCTCATGAAAGAGGAACATAAATTTTGTTCTTTAGTCCCAGTGGTACCTGATAAATGTGTTGATACTTGATCCACAGTGCAATGGTGGCAGCAATTATCACAGAAGTGATTTTCTTTCTGTCTCTGTGTATTCAAACTCTGTTCTGAGCGTGTCCACCCCTCTTACCCTTTTCCCCCTGGATGTGCGCACCTTCCTGTTCTCCAGCCCAGTGAACAGATGAATGACTGAAGGACGCTTTGATTTAGTTGTCAGCCGAAAAGGACATTTGGTACTGAACTTCCAGTTTCAGCATGAGTACTGACAGCGCGGAGGTGCACCTCGCAGTGCACGCGCACGGAAGCAGCTACAAGACACATGCAGTCTCAGAACAAGTGCTATCAACAGAGTCCACTTTGATTGGCTTTATAATAATAAAGAGCCCAAACCTAATGTTCATGCAGACACACATGAGGGTGAGCAGATAAAAGCGTAAACCCCGGAACGTTTTGGATTCGGGGCAGCTGCGTTAATGGCTGCATCGCTGCAACAAACAACAATGAATCACTGCAACTGGAGGGTTGGAAGAAACGTAATGTCTGAAACTCATATTAGATCAAAACTGGTGACCTTTAGCTCGTCTGTGTGCAGCTTAATTAGAATCATTTCTGCATCAGCCATTAGTTTAAACATTTCCATATGATTAGCTGTGGACAAATGGAGACATCAACAAACATCTGGGACATCACACATAAACAGATGCATGTTTTCATAAGCCAATAAAGGCGTGCAAATATGCCGCGACAGTAATGTGAACTGCATTAGTTTAATTCCGTCTTTGTTGACACAGCGCACGTGTGTTTGCAGTATTCACCATTAACTCCCTCCTGCCCTCTCTCTCTCAGAACCTCCAGGATATGGTCTCCTGAGCCCCACCCCCCCACCTGCTCACCTTAAAGGTCAAGCCCGGACCATGACCGCGCTGCCTCCCAACGCCAGCGTCTGCAGGAGCTCCTCGGCTCCGCTGCAAACGCCGGACTCCCTCCTCAACCTGACGGCGGCCGTCCAGGCGGCCTCGGCGCAGTCGCTGGCCCCGCTCTGCACCCGCTGCTGCTGCGGGTTCCTCAACCGCTTCTTCACCGTGGCGTTCATGGTCAGCCTGGCCTTCGCCATCGTGGTCGGGAACGTCATCACCCTGACCGTCTTTGTGCAAACGAGGCAGTCCCGCACGCCGCAGGGATACCTGAAAGGTAAATGCGTCACCTTCCCCACTGTGAGTCTGTTTTCGGGGTGAATTTAAGCCACCTGACCTGAATCCAGCAGATGTAATGAAATAACCTTCCCACTCTGTGCCCTGGGGTGTCTCCTTCCTCTCTGACAGTGTCTCTGGCTATAGCGGACATGATGGTGGGCGTGCTCGTGGTCCCCTTCTCCGTCTACACCGAGATCTCGCTGATGGTGACCAGCACTCCCCCCATTTGGTACCAGGGCATCTCCACCTCCCTGGCCATCTTGTACCGCCGGGGGGGCCTTCTCAACCCCTGGCAGCCTTGCATGCTGATCGGCCCCGTGTTCGCCGGGTGCACGTTCGTCTCCATCAGCACCATCTTCCTGATGACCCTGGAGAGGAGCGTGGCCATCCTGCGGCCGCTCCACAAGGACTCCCTGGTGACGCGGAGGAGGACGCTGCTCCTCATCCTCCTCTCCTGGGCCGCCAGCTTCCTGCTGGCCATCGCGCCCCTCATCTTCAGCGGCAACTTCACCCTGGAGTATAACGGCTGCAGCCGCATGTGCAACTACGCGCCGCTCCTGTTCGGGAGCCAGCCGCCGCCGGACGCCAATATTTTGCTCTTGTTCCCCGCTTTTGACTTCACGCTGCTCGGAGGTACCCTGGCGGTGAACATTGTGTCCTTCACCAGCATCCGGCGGTACTCCCAGAAACGCAAGCTCCTCTCAGAGGGGAGCCTGAGCGACGGAGGCGGGGGGTCGGGGGGCGGGGCGTGCCCCCACAGGCCCTCCTTCTCGGACATCAAAGCCGCCAAGACGATCGGCATACTGACGTTCGCCTTCACGGCGTCCTTCTCCCCCATCGCCGTGTTCGTGCTGGGTAACGTGGTGGGATACACCTGGTGCAACTTCTCCTTCTTTGCCTTCTGGATCCTGACGGGAAACAGCTGCTGCAACGTCATCATCTACAGCGTCAGGGACCACCGCTTCAGGAAGGGGGTGAGCCTGCTTTTCCAGCGGGACCAGTCCCCCCCGCCTAACGACAAAAATTGAGCCCCGCCCCCGCGTGCGGATTTGAAAAAGGGATATTTACACATTTGGAAGTACGTGGTGTTGTTTTCAAAGACGTCATCGTGGTGTCAGTGTCTCTGTGCAGTAAATAGTGGGCGTGTACCGACCCATCGATCCGGGTCAGTCTGTAGTCGTCGTTCGGATGATGATCCCATCAAATGTATTAAAAAGTCGGCCATCTTTACGATGCCTTTACTTTCAAAGGGCAGTCATATGGGTCAACCGCCCCGAAGCGTAATAAACGAGATGATGTGGGAGGTTTTCTGATCGTTACAAACGTGTTTCTGTCTATATAATCAAAGACAGAGTCACAAACGAAACCAAAGGACTAGCAGTTGTGTAGTGGAGCCAGTGTCAGGTTCACGATAGATGAAAACGAATGTGTCTGCAGATACTTTTGAGTTTCTCCATCATTTTAAGTGGACTGTGATAATAATCTGCCTCAAGTATGAGAGATGCACTTTATTTGTTTGTCCGTGACCGTTGTGCTGTGTGTCAGTTAATGGTACTTTGTGTTTTTATTTATGGGTATAGATTTCGTTTCTAAATGTAAATAAAAAAAACAAATGTGTATTTATAAGATAGCTATAGTGAATTGGATGCCAGCAGCTGAGATTTTGCAAAAGGAACCTTATGTTGTGTTGGTCTGTTCATTCAGGTTGAATTAGAATTTTTACAGTGTTTAAATACTTTGTTGTACAGTTTGTCGGGATATTTCTTCGGCTTATTTATGATGGATGTGAATTTGTCATATTTGTCAACGGCAAAAAATAGAAACAAACAATATTTCACAAACCCCTTATGACTTCGCCTTTAATTGCCTTAAATTGAACCGTCCTCTGTTTGTTGCTCGTATTTAAACCGTATAAAGAACCTGGACCAATTGACCCAATTCAAGGTGCTCCAAATATTAACAGCACAGCTCGTAAAACGTCAGGGATCTTAAATAAGAAGGAAAACAAATATACAGGCATCGACTTACAAACTCTGGTTATTGTTGTAAAGTTATTTTTGTATTCCAAAGTTGTAAAAAGAAATAACTCTCTGACAATCATGGAAAAGTGGATGATTCGCAGAATTTTGATCGTGTTTATTTCTATAATTTGTGACTGAATGGCGCTCGTGTAAATGTGTCTGTAAATGTTTCACTCGTGGCCGATGAGGACGTCGAAGACGTTATTTGATGATGGGATCAGGTCTGAGGGGCATCAGAGGGGGGTCAGACGCCTCCTAATCTGCTCTATCAAAGGCTCTTGAGACTAAACGAAGCATTTTTTCATAAACGAGGAAAGTTTGTCCCACCACCAAATAAACCTGAGCAGCACAGACCAGACAATTTAAGAACTATGACAAAAAAAAGCAGGTGAGACACAGACGCCTACATATGCATGTGGCTAATAAATGCATGTGATCTATGAACATATGTGTCATTTATTATGAGTCACGATAAATCAGGAATCACCGATTCGTGTTTGCGTCGCGTTTCCACAGAAACCACATGAGTTAAAGTGGAGAACATTTGAATCGCGTTAATTCATGCAAATTACTAAAATATTCACACTGGGCTGCTCGGTTTGCATAACATTAATTAAAAAAAAAAAAAAATGAAGTTTTGAAGAAGAAAAAAACCCTGAAAGTTTCATTTGTCTCATCTGACTGACTTCATTTCCATATGCAACATTTGCACAGCTGTTTATGCTTTTTTTTAAACAGGAGTTTAATGACATTTTAAAAACAAAAACAAAACCAAAAAACAACACGCATTTCGTATACATCCGAGCTCCCGACAGGCTGATTTGCAAGTAGACAAAGAAACAGGGCCGGGGTCCATTTGCTTATTCAGAACCATTTAAATGTGTTCAAACGTCTTCAAGAGGGTGAAGCATCTGTTGTTTCTGCGCGTCTCTGGAGACAGCTGGCCAGCGCTGTTTCCAGGGTTCACTTATTTATTTATTTCTTTATTTATATCATTTCCCCGCACACCCCATCCCCTTTCCGGTGTTTACGTTCACCCATTCACCCACCCATTCACCCATTCATCTCCTGTTTGGGCTCGGTTACGTCACAGCGGGCGCCCCCCGAGCCAGAGACGCTGCAGACGATAGGTCAGAGCACTCCGCAAGGTCACGCTGTCTGCACCCCCCCCCCCATCCTCTCCGCTTCTATTGTCCTGATGAATTTTTAATTGTCTCTCTAAGCACTTAGGGCAAGATATGTGTGTCAGAACCGATAAAGCGCAGGGACCACCTGTGGCTGCCAGCCCGCGTTCGGAGGAGGAAAGGGCAAAGGCGGATTTGGCTGCGAGCTGCGGCGAAGGGGAGGCGGCTCCCCGCACATGTGGGCAACATCTGCCCGAGGTGGCGCGCGTCCTTGAGGACGATCGCGCACCTCGACGCGCCTCGACGGCCATCAGGTGAAACTAAGACCCTCTACTTCCACTCGATGAAAGATTCACATCAAGGGGGGGGTTTATAATTTATGAGGAAAATGGGAGAGACGATGATGCACCCGGAGACCTCCGCGGTGTCAGAAGACATGATGTCATTCAGTCGAGAGGAGAGAAAATATGCCGGGGTGAAGCCCGAGGAACAGGACAAGCGTATCTACAGGGGCCTTTGGTGGAAGAGGCAGGTGTGATCGGCGCTTGGTCCAGTGGCGTGCACAGGTGGACCCCAGGTGGTGGCCCTCCGCCCTCTGGACCAAGCAGGCGGCCTCATGGCTGCACATGCTCATGCTGCACAAAGTGCCCTTGTGCTTTACTGAGCACCTGCCCCCCCCCCCTAAAAAAGTCTGTGCACGCCCCTGCTCCTGTCGACGATGCAGCTTGATATATATGACCCCCCCCCTCCTTCTCCTCCTCCTCCTCCTCCTCCTCCAAACGCCGGCTCCGTCAGCGGCCCCTCATCTTCATCTTCCATCTTCACACCTCTCACATGTGTCAGCCAGATTAGGCGCTCCCGATCACAGCGTGGCCCCGGTGACGTCGCCGACCCCGGCTCAGGTTGGGCTGGTGTCGCGTCTACCTGCAGCTTGTCCTCTATAAATACACTCGCCCGCGGGGCTCGTCCGCGGGATCTCCACCTCAGCAGCCCCGAAGCACAGTGCTCCTCGAACGCACCGCCTCGAAGGTCTACCGGGGCTTCTCTGGAGCAAATCGTCCATTTAGCATCTTAATCTGTGATTAATCCACCAAAAGATTCATATCTGACTGTAAAACGCCTTCAGAGTATAGGAAAGTTTTAACGCATGAAAGTCTAATCAGTCTCGCCCAACTAATTCCTTTGTGTTTTCACCGGTTTTGAACTCATTTGCACAACTAATTGATGCTTTAATTTCGAGAAGCCTTCATTCTGGTGCTCGTTATGCACATAAAAATGCTGCGAAATGCAATTTGCGGTGCAGTAATTGCTCATCTTGAACACGGATTGACGGTCAGGATCTTAAAGTAAACACTCTGTTTTCACCCACTTCTACTGTTCTAGTTCAAACTTGAACAGAAAGTCTGAATATTCCGCTGTGACATCGAATCAGAGACCGACAGATCATAAGTCTAATATCATCCATTTTTTAAATGAATAATGCACTGGTGCTGACACAAATAGAACCCTTATTCAGTCATTGTGAATATTTTACATTTTCATGTCTTCAAACGCATCTTTAAAAAAAGGGGGTTGCCTATTCGTACATGCTGATCTTTTTGTAAAGCGATGTTTAATTTGATTCCATATGAACGTGCAAACCGAATTACATCATGAAGTTTTATTTTTTTGCTTGACCTGCTCTGACGAGCTCACAGCTGTCACTTCTCCTCTTGGCAAACACCTCAGACAGCGCAGCAGAACTTGGGTTACATAATCCTGACTGCCAAACATTAAGAAGGAGGGGAAAAAAAAAAGAAACCTCATTTCCAAAGTCAGATGTTACAGCGTCTCTGGAATATTTTTAGACGCTTATTTTTGCCCGCGCATTAAAGATGCGGTTGAACTCCATCAAACCGGGAGCCGTCGTGGTGGGTTTTCGGCCCTGTGGTAATGGCTGTTCTGGCTTCGCCTCTGTGGGTTTTTTTTTTTTTTTTTTTTTTCCCTCTTCCTCCTCTGAGGATCATCCCAGCCTCCACATCACCTCCCCGTCACGGCCTTCTCTGGAACCTTCTCATGTCCACTCCTTTCACAGCTTCGGGCGAGCCTCCTCCACACGCCCACGCCGCCAAAACCCCTCAAAGCGAAGTCCACTACCTTCTGAAACGCTGCTGGTTTCCTCCCTTTAAAACCCATTTAAAACTGTTTGCATCGAGCCTTCATTTTCCTACAGGTGCAGACTGGGTGTTGTCATTAATGTTCCTGTAATCCAGAGTGTGATTACCTAACAACGTTTGAGGTTGAAGCTCCAGATACGCTGAAAACAAGTACGTGTCTCTTCTGTTGAAAGAACAGTTTCTCAGCTCAGAGGAGCTCTTAACGGGGTGTCGAGGGCTCTTGCCTTGAAGGCCTGACAACAAAAGGTTTTTCCCTCTATTTTAAGGCGTGTGTTCCATGTTCCCGGCGCGTCCCTCACAAGGAGCGCTCGGTCCTTTCATCTGCAGCGACTCGTGGCCTTCCTCGGTTTATCGTAACTTGCTGGCAGATTACGACGCTCCTCTCAGAGCCTGCAGTCGTCATTAAGAGCGAAGCTCTGCGAGGAGCAGCTGTGAGAAGCCAGTCACCTCCTCCTGTTCCTCCTCCTCATCTTCCTCCTCCCGAGGCCAAGAGCAGTATGTGAAGTCACAGAGTGAAATAGTGAGGACAAAAAAAATTATCACTTTTAATTAAAGCTTCAGTCACATGGGGACTGTTTTATTTTAAACCGTGTTGATGCATTGAGGCAAAATGAAAGACCGAGGGAAGATCGTGAGATCAGCATGCTCATAATTTACTTGCAATAGTTCCAATAATCAGGTACAAATGACGGGATTATATAGGATGACAAGAGCACAACAGTACATGAGGACCGATCCTTTAATGTTCAATTATTTCAGTCATTTAGTGTCACAATTTAATTAGTTCTTTTCCTATAAACTGAGCTCTGATTACGTCGTTCCACAAGCTTTGATTCAATGACAAACGTGTTTTTGTACACAGAATTCTTAAATCAACGTAAGAGATGAAAACAGCTGTGTTTTTTGACTCTAATGATGTAAAGTCCCTTAAGACTGTGGATGGAAAACCTGTAAATAAAACCTGAAGTCTTTTGTGCTGGAATGAATAAATAAATAAAACACAAGAGTGTGTGTAAATTAACGATGCATCTGTGTGGTTCGTGTCCTTTGCCTTCCTGCAGTCATTGTGTTCCACTGTAACAAACGAACGCCTGAAACGGGTGCTGCACACCCCACATTCTTCCCTGCAGCACTGGCATTGATCACATGATCTAAACCCTCACGTACGATGCGCCAGCCAGACAATCAGAAATAGTCCACACAAGCCAGGCTCGAGGAGACGTGGCTCTTGTTGCTCAGCCGGAGGAGGAGCAGAGAAACACAGCAGCACGGGCTGTATTTGATAACGCGCGTCTTTCCTTTAACTCGGGCTCGGATTATGACTGGACCTCTGTCGACCTCTGACCCGCCCCTCTGTGGTCCGCTCCCACGGCCTCGGACACGCTGCTGAAACCTTGTTCTCTGAGGGACAAAAACATCGCCCAGTGAACAAGCTGAGCCAGAGTTACTGCGCTGACCGATGCTGTAAACACTTGTAGTTTCTTCAGCTGATTCGGCCCCTGAGCCGACGTGCATTCACAGATTTAACCAACCCCGCTCCAACCATGATAAAGTGATCACTTTTGTCACGATGTGCATTTGTTCTCTTTTATCTTGAGCCTTGAATCTCCACGCTCACACTTACTTCAGAAGCTGCTCCAGCTCTCGTTTTACCCTCGTCACCACCGGTGGACCCTGATAGGTCAAAGCGGTGTAAAGCTGAACCAGAGACGCACCGGCACGGATTTTGTCCATGGCGTCCTGGCCACTCGCCACGCCACCAATTCCCACTATTGGTATTTTACCTGTGGAATCACAAAGGGATTTGATAAAGTGGAGGTCAGATAAGGGCGGAGGCGGGTTAATGGGTACCTTTGGTGAGGCTGTACATCTCTCTCACAGTGTTGGTAGAGAGGTCTTTGAGAGGCCGGCCACTCAGCCCACCGACCTCGGACCTCTGCAGGTCCTGCAGCGTCTCTGGCCTGGACACGGTGGTGTTAGAGACCATCAAGCCGTCCACTCCCAGCTGCAAACACAGCAGAGAAAGGACAGAAAGTCAGTCACAGGACCGATGTGACGTTGTGTTCATCTCTGCCTCACTTTTCTGTTTATTACAACAAAAATAAAGTCTTGTTCCTACCGCAGTGACAACGTCAGCAATGTCCTGTTTGTCCTGCGCGGTGAGATCAGGAGCGATCTTAACGAGGACCGGAGGTTTGCACTCTCCCTGCATGGCATCACGCTCCTTCAGCACCTGAGCAGGTTGTAATAACGTATCAACACACACGTCAGAGACTGAGTTCTCTCTGAAACCAATCCTGCTAATGTGCTCACGTAAAACTGCGACCTTGTTTTGTGTTTGGGGACGACTTTTACCGTTTTTAGGAGGAGGTGCAGCTCGGCTTTTCCCTGCAGATCCCGGAGACCTGGTGTGTTAGGACTGCTGACGTTCACCACCAAATAGTCAGCCAGTGGGCCGAGCGCCCTCACCCCCTCTAAGTAGTCTGCCTTCGCGTCCTGGGAAAGCTTGTTCTTCCCCAGGTTAATGCCCAGGGGAAGGCCAGCTATGAACACACACGCACAAAAATAGTCACATTCAGACAAACTCGGGCGGCGCCGTCGGACACATGACTCAACTGGGTCAGAGGCCGCTAATGTGCTAAATGGGCCATAAGTAGGTATGGAGCAGACACAACAAGCTGGGGTACAAGGACAGGTCAAGACCACAGACAATTAGTCCCATCTAACAATGAACACATTTGCATCTGCAAAAATACATCTGACGAAAACAAATAATACCAGTTGGAATTCTTCAAGGTGTAGGAGGTGAAACGCCTGCTGACCTTTACGCTGCTCCTTCTGTGTGCCTCCTCTGGCCTTCAGCCTCTGCTGAGCTTCTGCTAAACCACAGCTGTTGAATCCATACCTGGTGAAAACCCAACAAGATGAAGACTATAATACCCAAAACAAACTGTACTAATCTACTCCTCTAGAGCTTTTGTTTAAAAGAAAGTCACCTTTTTAATGTCATATACGCAATAAAGTTACAGATAATCATAAACATACCGATTAATGATAGCTTGATCTGCAGAAAGTCGAAAAACCCGTGGTTTGGGGTTTCCCTCCTGGGGTTTTGGGGTGATTGTACCCACTTCAACAAACCCAAACCCTAATTTGTACAAGCCATCCACGGCCTCGCCGTGCTTGTCGAAGCCCGCAGCAATGCCAACAGGATTTCTGAACTTTAATCCAAACACATTCACTTCCTGCCGGGAAAGAACATTCTTGCTGAGTGTCCGTTCTTCACGACGTCAGTGGAATTCACTCAGGTCATTGGAACAGGAAGAAAAGCGACGGGCTCACCAATGACGCGGGGTCCTCGTATCGGTTCAGCGGAACCAAACCCAGGCGAATCATTTTCACTGCCAACACGTGCGCAGTCTCCGGCCCCACGAGCCTCTGCAGCAGGGGCATCAGCTGGTTGGCATAGAAACGCTCATCTCCGACAACGGTGAGGTAGGATGCGAATAGAAAGGTCCCTGAACTGATGACCTTCACCGCATCTTTTAACTGTTTCTGTTGAGGAGAGCGTTACAAAGTTATGATTGAACGAATAATGGCGCGGTGTTGTAAACCGGTGCGGCACATTGGGCTTAGCCAAAGTATTCGAGCAAACACCTGGAAAGGCTGAGGGCCCACGGGACAAAATGAATGGCCATCCTGTCTCACTGTTTATGTTGGACACCGTGAAAGAGCAGAAGCTTCGGCAGCAGGAACGAAAGCGACCAGCACACGTGTGCAGCTTAGACACAACAGAAGGCTGCTGGAAGGCCAAATAAAGGTTCTCCCAACATGTGGCATCTTCACAGTATGCATCAGGACGACTATAACTATGCCTGTTTGAGGTTACTCTGTGTTGAAACCCTCACTCAAAACATGAAGTGCATGCACTTGTGCTTTATCACTTAAAATAATGTTTAACAGTCTAAAACTATTGATTAATCGCGTCCTAATGACACAGTTGTGGTGGAGACAGCTGAGTTAAAATAACCGAACCGACTCTGGTTGCCAATGACGACGCTGTCAAAACACGTTATGTGAAAACTAGTGCGACCGTGACATTCAATAACACCGTTAATGTGGTCGTTCAGGGGGGGCGAGGCTCGTCTGTGCTTCAGGCATCGACTCGGACAACGAGCTGCACCAAGCCAAACAAGTCTTTGGACTTTCTTTTGAGCAGGAGAGAGAATAAAGTTTAATAAAGTGTCGTTGGGTAACATGCGGCGTGGCGGCGAGGCTAACCCCGGACGCCCTCATTCGTCCTCTTACGTGACGTGGCCGAGCCAAAAGAAAAAAAGAAGCGGAGAGCTGGGCCACTTTGGAAGCCACTCAGGCCTTCAGGTGACGAGTTTAGGAGCCGAGTGTCTTTGAAAATACCTTCAGAAGTCCCGCCATGGACGAAGCGGAGCACGCCGACCCACTTCCGCGACGCTCCACTTTGACCTCTCGCGATATTTCCGAGCGGCGCTCCAGCTGTGAGGCGTCTGGGTGTTAAAAGGTTTAAAGTGAAGGTGGAAAGGAGTCAAGTGGAGCAAAGACGGGCGCATCTCGGGGGCTCTCCTCATCTGCTGTAGTCCAAATAAAAAAAATAATAAAGGAAAACAACAATCTGATTCATTTAAGAATAAAAAAAAACGTTTTTCTTCGTTAAAGTGTACCTGATCTCCAATAAAAAACAGGCATTCGTGCATTTATGCTCTGGGGATTGTAAGCTGTCGGTATCAATGTAATGTATCAATGTAATGCAATGTGACTGTTTGCTTAGCCAAAGGGAATGTTTTTCCAAATGGAAGAACATTTATATATCAAACCCAGGCTAGCAGCTTAGTAGTTGAAAACGACTCCTTCATGTCTTTTCACAATGTCATGGAGCTCCTTTACACTTTGCATCTTGTTTGATTGTCTGCACTGATTTACCTACCTTACTGGGAGAATATGCATGTTTTTTTTCTTGCAGAAAGTTCCCTAATTTCCATGAGGCAGACAGAGCTGAGCTTGTCCAGAAGTTCTTCCTCCCACAGTTCCTGCAGCACTATGTGTTTTAGCTTTGTAAATTACACAAACCATGGACACGTTACTCCGTTTTGGCTTCATATGGATTTCATTTGGGATTCTATTTTCTCAGAAACGGTCTGAGGCCTGTTCAGGGAGGACTTCTCCAGATACATCTCAGTTTGTCTTCAGAAATATCTGCTTTGAGTTTGTTTGGGGATCCAAAACCTGGTCCCAAGCTGCTGACAGCTGTAATATGAGAGGAGGGCAACTCCTGAATGTGATCAGCAGCCCAGTGAAAACCATGCTGGAAAACAACAGAAATATCAGCAACTTCAGCTGGTGGCTCGGGAAAGGGGTCCTGAAGAGTGACCAGGAGCCAGACATGGGTGAGTAACGTCTAAGTAAAGCTGCTTGAAAGTTTCAGTTCAAGTTATTGATTTTCAAGTTCCTTCATCAAGCTTTCGATTTTCTAACTGAGTCGGTCAGTCTGGCTTATTTCAACTCATTGCATAATTGCAGCTAAGTTGGGGTGTCTTTGTTTTGACGTTCCAGAGAGCAACTGCACCTACATGGAGCTGAGCCCGTTTCGGCTCATCGAGACCTCCGATTGCAGCCAGCGCCGAGGCTTCCTCTGCACCCAGAGTGCGCCTCCATCCTTCGTATACCGTGTAATAGCGAAGCCTTTCAAGCTTCTTAATAATCGTTCTAATCAAAATCCATAAAACTGAGCAGTTATTGACTTTTTTCTTTTCTCTCAACTTCCAAAATATGATTTAAGGCATCAGTAGGAGCGTAGATGACATGGGTTTGCATCTTAACAACATTGCCATGTTTCTCCAGGTGAGTCTTTCCTTCATTATTCACAAGCCCTGAAGAACATTGCGTCTCTTTTTGGCCCTCGCGTCGGTTACGCAAAATGCTCACAAATGTTCTTGCTGAGACAGGTAGCTGATGAAGAACTGCGGCGGATGGAGACGACAGTGGGGGAGCCGACAGGTGCCAACAGGGTGAGAACAGCCATGTTTGAAAAGCACAGAGGAAGAAAAGGGAAAGGTTGGGTCGACAGATTATTTATATTTCAGAGAGCGTATACTTTGGCTGATACACTCAAGTTGTATTTCAGCCTCTGAGTCTTTAGCAGGAAGGAAAAGTGGATTTTTTTTTACTCACAGCACAAACTGTAAAACAATAAATACAGATCTGGACAGTGCAGATTGGTTTAAACCCCCCCAAAGTTCTGGATTTCTCCTGAAGGAAGGTGTGTGTACTGTGTTTGATGCTTTAGTCAAATGTGCAGTGAAGGTACACACGCACGGGTTGATGCTCAGCCCATTCAGCAGAATTATCCTCCTTTTCTTTTCGTTTAAATAAACCCTGAAGGTTTTTTGGTTTTTTTTTTTTCAATTTTGCAGGAAAAATTCATCACATATTTGCTGGAGAGCACTCGACGCCTGACCTCGGAATTTGCTCTGGGAAACCGCAAGGTCATCAGCCACATCCTCAACTGCAGCACTGCCATTCTTCTTCTCTCAGAGGCAAAGTGTGACATCGACACCAACCCCAACCCGAAGGTCGGCTCCCCCGCGCGTCCGCTCGAACTAAGGTGACCCCCCGTTGCACTAACGATGTTGGCCGGTTTCCGTCCCCAGTCTCTGTTTGAGGAAATCTTTGAGGTCTTTCACACGGTCACGCTGCTGTTGAGCTCGAAATCCGGCAGCTCCTACGTCATCGACCACCCGTTGGGCACCATGTATCTGAGCAGGTGAGGATCGCGCAAGCGCAACGTTTAATCTTTCGATTCCGCTGAAATCTGCGTCTGGGTCATTCAGCCGCGCGCCCTCTGACCTCGGCGAGGAGGTGTTGGGCTCGCAGCAAGATGGCGAGTACATCAAACTACCGCCTTATTCAGCGCTCAGGCCTCATATCGGGAAGCACAGCAAAGTCACGGCGCAGGTACAACCCCGTCCGAGTGTGGCCGCGGCTTCCCTCGCCCCGCGCAGACGTTCACCAGAGCGTTTGCCCCCCCCCCTCAGATGTCTACATTCTCAACGAACCCCCACCCATCCAATGACAGCATCTCAGGGAATGTGTGCAGCCTCGTGCTGAGCGCGGGGAGCACGGAAATAAATGTGTCGAATCTGACCGAGATGATCGAGGTAAACCCGGTCCGTCTGATCAGCGGGAACGCGCCCATGCGTTCGGTTAGAAAACATTCACCCCCCCACCCACCCCCATCCTGCAGATCTTCCTGCCTCGCCTTGATGCCCCACCCATCACCCACAAGACTGTAGCGCTGGAGAAAGACTCCAAAGCCTCGACCCGCCTCAACGTGTCCGACCCCAACATGACCATCATCGTCCACATGGAGCCCAGCGCCAACGTGTCGCTGGCTCTGGTGCTGGCTCAGGGGTCGCCCATCCGGTCCGGCTCCAGCAGCAGGGTCGTCTTAAACCAAACAGGTCAGCGCAGACGCGTCCTCAGACCCGCGGCGGCGGCGGCGGCACCTTTGGTGATTCGCGCTCCTCGCTGTCTCATCCAGGAGGCTACCGCTGGATGATCACCCCGCGGATGCTGCGGCAGACCCCCGGGCTTTGGTACATCGACGCCAGCCTCTTGGGCTCCGACTGGACCCCGGGTCTGACGCTGAACATTTCCTCTTTCACGGCCAAGTGCTCGTACTGGGACACGGACCGAGGGGCGTGGCGCACCGACGGCTGCCAGGCACGTCCCGACCCGGAGCGCCCGCTCTCCGTTCGCGACGCTCCACCGTCATCGCCCGCCTTGCCTTGACTGTCCGTCTGTGGCCTCAGGTGGGGGAGAAGAGCACGCCGACGCAGGCGCAGTGCCTGTGCAACCACCTGACGCTGTACGGGAGCTCCTTCTTCGTGATGCCCAACGACGTGGACGTGTCCCGCACGGCGGAGCTGTTCGCCACTGTGTCGCACAACTACGTGGTGCTGGCGCTGCTGTGTGCCTTCTTCGGCCTCTACCTGGTCACGCTGCTGTGGGCCTGCTATGCCGACCGCAGGTCGCGCTCCAAGGTCGGTCAGGTCGCCGAGCGAGCCTCGCGGGGGAGCGGCACTGACGAGGGGTCTGGTTTCCGTTCCAGAGGAAGATGACTCTGCTGGAGGACAGCCACGCAGGCGCTCTCTACAACTACCTGATCAGCGTCCAGACCGGCAACCGCAAGAACGCCGGCACGACTGCCAACGCAAGTCCATTGTTGTCTCCCCGGCGCCACTTTCCAGCCTCCTGAGGCCCGATGGGTCCGACGCTCCTGTCTCCCGCAGGTCACCCTGAAGCTGAGCGGCTCCGAGGCGGAGAGCCACGCCCACGCCCTCACCGATCCCGACAAGCCCGTCTTTGAGAGGGGAGCCGTGGACTTGTTCCTGCTGGCCACGCCCTTCCCACTGGGGGAAGTGCGAAACATCAGGCTGCAGCACGACAACACCGGAGGTTACCCGTCATGGTGGGACACCGGCGCCCCTTGCGGGAGCGCCAGCGCCTGATCTCTGCTCTGTCTCTGCAAAAACACGGCAGCTCTGCTTGACTCGCCAAGTCGTCACAACCCTTTGTCTTTGTTTGTTGTTGGAATAACGAACAGCTGCGTTTCTTCCCAGTTTTCTCCTGGTTCTGTGGGAAGCGTGCTGGTCAACATTCGTTTGGTTTCGTCCCGCAGGTACGTGAACAAGGTGACCATCCAGGACCTCCAGACGCGGCAGGTGTGGCACTTCCTGTGCGACTGCTGGCTGAGCGCCGACCGAGGGGACGGCATGACGAAGAAAACGTTCAACGCCGCAAAGAGCAACGAGATCGCCAGCTTCAGGTGGACGATTTTGCAATTGGACCCCCCCCCACCACCACCACCACCGCCACCACCTTCGGTGGCTAGTCGGTGCTGTCAAAGTCTCAACTTTTGTCTCGTTCAGAAATATTTTCCAGAGCAGAACCTCGACTGGCTTCAGGGACGAGCACATCTGGGTGTCCATAGTGGATCCTCCCTCTCGTAGTCCCTTCACGCGTGCACAGAGGGTCTCCTGCTGCATGAGCCTGCTCCTCTGCACCATGGCCATCAATATTGCGTTCTGGAACATTCCCGCTGATGAGAATTCCCCCGTGCTCTTCTCATTAGGTGATTCAACCCACTGACATTTCATCACTGTGCAACGAGCTGGGTTTTAATATGTCATTATGATTGTTTTTATGGAAAATGAAATTTTCCAGCTTTGGAGGCTTTTCTAGGATCATTTCAACCTCAGTTTCACCCCAGATTCACTTCAGTGAGACAAAAAAAAAACAATGAGATATTCTCTATTAATATCGGTTACAGTCTAATTACAGCAAGGTTGAACCCAGTTTGTGAGCAATTGTAAGTCATGCTGGTGTATGGACCGTCTGCACCACCATACCTATTGTATGCATGTGCAACCGGGGCACTACAGAGGCGTCAGAATCACCCTCGCTGAGGTAAATGAAAGGAGCGTGTGGGACGAGGTGGCAGGGACCGATTCTAATCCTGCTGGTTTTCTCCAAGACGCTCACGCAATGTTTTCCTTACATGCATATAAACGTGGGTGTATGAAGCGATACAAATCCTTAATGTATTCACAATCTGCCGCAGATACTGAAAGATAATAATGTGGGAGTGGTGATGGGATGATTGAATTTCTAGCCGTGGGTGAACTGTCGTAATTGATGGCGCTGAAAGTCGGCTGGTCTTGGTTTGAGGTTTGTGTGAAAGAATGTTCAGGCGTGAAGCAATGTTTCCAGCCCCACAACGTTTTTTTTTTCTCTGCTCATTTGGCCGCCGTCTTTACGCGAATCCTCTGAGACCTCCTCTTGTTCCTCTCTCCTCTCCCTCGTTTCTCTTCCTCCCTCCCAGGGTCATTGCAGATCACCTGGCAGGAGATCATGATAGGTGTTGAGAGTGGCCTCCTCATGTTCCCCATCAACATCCTCATCATCACCATCTTCAGGAGCATCAGGCCTCGTGTGGTTTTGAAAAACGACAAAGCGGGCTCAGAGAGGAACTTGAGGCCTTTCGCGGTGACGGTCCCAAGTATCCTGAAGGTGTGTGATCGGCATGCTTCATCTCCTGTGGTTCAATGCAGTTCTTTAATATGTGGCTGTGCCTCTTTTCCAGGATACCGAGGAGGTGATTTCATTGGTGGGCAAAAGTGCCAGAAACAAGATATCAGATGTGCAAAGGCTGGAATCCACCGATGACCTGTTACCTGCTTTGGACAGGTTACACGAGTTTATACAGCTTATGCAAGGTGAAAGAAATCCTGTGTGTGTATAGTTCATTTAAGAATATTCAACAAAATTGTCTGAAATTAGATGTGAAAATGGATTAAAGAGAAACCTTCTGTGTATGCGGCCCTCTTAAAGGGGAGAGTGAGAGTGACCTCCACTGGGTCTACTGCAGCAAGTTCCTCCTGGCGGGCCTCTGTCACCTCCTCATGTGTCTGGAGAAACTGGATGAGAGGAACTTCTCATGTCCAGAGGAGTACCAGCGGACCCTCAACACCACCAACCTGCTGGTCCGCAAAGCCGAGATGGTCTTAACCAGCCACCTGGCTTACAGGTCCACCCTGAACACAACCGGAAGAGGGAGATAAATCCAGCAGGTTTCCTCACCGTTGTTCCGTTGTTCTGTGCCCTCCCCCCCAGTCCTCCAGTGATAGTGAAGAAGAAGAGGAAGAAGAGCGCAGTGGTTTGCTGGCTGCCCTGGTGGTGTGTGTTCCTGGGTTGGTTCCTCCTGCTGTCCATCAGCGGGGTGTCCACTTTCTTCACCCTGCTGTACGGGTTTGAGTACGGCAAGGAAAAGTCCACCAAGTGGGTCATGTCTCTGGGCCTCTCGCTGTTCCAGAGCATCTTTATACTGCAGCCTCTCAAGGTGTCCAGACCCATTCATCTCCTTTTCTCCAGCTTTTTTGGGGGCATCGCGGTTCCCAACGGCTCTAAGATTTCTCTTTGCAATTCCCAGGTCATTGGCGTTGCTGTGTTTTTTGCTCTGCTGCTCAAACCTGTAGCTTTGGAGGAGACTGAAGAAATTGAACAAGTCTTTTTAGGTAAGAAAGGCTGTGAGGCAGCCCTGCTTGAAGAGGTGGGGCAGCCTTACAAGGTAATGCATGTACTGCCTTCAAAACTGTAACATCAGCTTTCTGTTTCATGAATTATGCACACCGCCTGCAGCTCTGCCTCTATATCTTCAGTAAAAAGACTGTTCACCTGACACCAACAGCGTTTCCCTTCTCTCTTCTCGTGCCTGCTGGTATAGTCAATGTTTAGCCCAAAAACATGACTTTACAAAGGATTATAACACTATATTTTTTTATTTAAACATCGAAATTAAGTAAGCAAGCACAAATATATGGCATAAGCCAACAAAACAAACGTTTATTCCCATTAAACCACTCAAGATTGACAGAATGATTTAATCTCGTCCGGTCCTAAAACTCTGCTTTAATGCCTCTTTACCAGTAGGGGTCGCTGTTTCTCGAGTTCCAATTACCCATCAATCAAATCAATCTCTTTTCTTCTTCTTTTTCTACTTTTTCTTCTGATATACAGCTTTTACAACCGCCTCACTTGCGCATTTGGAACCACATTTGCACATAACCCTGACCGATTTGGTCAAGGCAGATGGGAGAACACTTTCACTTTACTTTGTCCATGGACAAACAGAGGCCATTGATTATCTCCTTTTGCTTTGCACTGTCTTCCTGTGTCTGTGTGTCCTTTAAACAGGCAGAGACAAGACTGAGTTGTAACGCACTTGTCTTGTCTGCTTAACAGAACAACAGGCCAAGTGTAGATGCTACACAGGCAGAGAGACGCTGTGAAGAAGCTGCTCCAGTTGGACATGTCAGAGCCATTACCCACTACCCAAACACTCTGTTGCACTAACTGCGAGTTTGAATCTTAAGATGAAAATGTTAAAAAATGTATAACGCACTCCATGTTACGCATGTGTAAAGAATCCGTGGTGTCTGAAGTATTGAGGATAATGTTAATCATAGTGTCATAGTCATATTAATCATTATTTTAGTACTGACGTGGTTATTTCAACACATCAAATTAGTGGAATACATTTACGTTGCATTTGCGGTGTACATGATAGAGGGTAGTTGTGTATAAATGATTTAATCTGAGAGCTAGTACACTCTGATACACTAATAATGAATGTGAAGAGATCAATTCTAGAAAGTTCAGAATATATTTCACTTTTTAATAAAATTTTTATCAATTATTTATCAAAATAAAGATATTAATAACAGCAGCTTTCAGTCATCAACAAACTGGGCCATGCTGGTGCATGCTGCAGTTTCTCACCATCACCCACCATTTTCTGTTTTAATCACATTAATGTAATCACATAGATGTATCTATAAAAAAATCACGTTTTTAATCTATGAATTATTTTTAGTTGAGAGATGAAGATATATGACTTCTTTCCATTGTCAGTAACAGCATTTATTTTAATAAATACAGAATATATATAAAAATTTGACTCTTGGCAGTTGACTCTTAACATTTTGGATCTAACAGTATGCACCCAATTATGAGGATTACTGACTTACCCACAACAGGCACACATCTTTAGTCTGCTTCTTCATAGAATGCCCCCAACAAAAGCGTTAATTGCGGTCCTGAATATATCAAATATTTGAACATCAGACTACAAGCCTGTTTTATTCAGAGCGCTGCAGCGTTTTCAAGCCAAATTATTTCATTTACTTTGCGTTGGCGACCTCTAAAGGTGACCTCGTGGTACTACAGCGTCCTCTTGTAAAGAATACCACCATAAAATACTCACACTACCAGTTTCAGATATTTTATTAAATTTAGTTTTAGTTTAAGATATGGGAAGGGGGGGGGGGGTTTGGAACAAGACACACATTTGTGCCCCAAACGGACATGGACAGTGATGCGATCACAGTTCCGTAGTGTTATAAATCGCTCGCTTTACTGGAACACGTGTAAAGCCAATGAATAAACTGGCAGCACTACTGAAGGCTACTCAGGTTTCTGTCACACAAGCAGAGCCGAGTGCGGCCACATTGCAGCAATGCATCACATGAACAAAAAAACAAATCCCTCTCAGTGATTTATCTGTAGGAAACATTTTTTTTTTAAAAAAAAACATCCAGCTCTCTTTGTTCCATTAAAAAAAAAAAACCCAAAAAACCAAAAAGAACCGTTTATGGTTAAAATGAAGCATAAATGAAAATACAGGATTAATGACGACATCGTGAAGCCAGTGTTGGATAAATTCAAGGCTTCTGATGTAGTTGCTAAGGCATATGCAGTGGTGCACGCACAGTGTCCAAACAAACATAAATCTCTTTGTACATACATCACATACTTGTGAAAAAGGGGAAGTTTGTGAAAAAATCAAATTTATTCTGCACTTGTCCATCATTCATGTTCTATCAGTGTAAATGCATACACCTAGTATGTGTTTAATGACTTCACACCTCTCGCCTGAGCCCACCACCACCGTGAAATCTGCCGCAATCTGGGGCCTCGAACACACCACCCCTCTGACATAAATACTCCTTAAAGTGCAACAGTTAGAAAACCTCCACTCCTTGAGCAGATTAATGCGGCTGTTCTCGCTGCGCCATTTAAAAACGATACTCCTCACCCCTTTTGCTTCCGACCAACCAAGGTGAACCGGTCTGGCTTGTTTGATGGGTCTGGGACTGGGCAGGGTGGCAAAGCTCACAGTGGCACGACATGTAGAATGAAGGATAAGGGTCAGTGTATTACTCTACCTGTTTGAATATAAATTCCAGGAAAATAGGGACGATTAAAACACTGTAAGACAGCAGTCAGGTCCAAAAAAAAAAAAAAAAAAAAAAAAAAAAAAAAAAAAAAAAAAAGCTAAATAAGTGTAGGCGTGGCCTTGCATGAGGAGTGTACAATCAACACCCACATGGATTCATGAGAGAACAAGTGTATATACGGCAGTATAGAAAAATTTAAAACATAAGGTACTCACTGGTAAATTTCTGTTAATTAATAGGGTCAAATGACCACACCCCATGTGACCTGGGCTTATTTATATGAACGAGGTAAAAGTACGTCTCTCTATGTAAGCTCACTTCACTGGGGAAAGGGGACAATGTCCTGGCGCGAGATAATGGGAATATTTCCAGTTTTTGTTCTGGGGTGTGTAAGTGACTGAACGGACCCGTTTTTGTGTGTGTGTGTGTGTGTGTGTTTGAGAGAGAGAGAGAGAGAGATCTGGGGTTTGGGGGGGTGTTCAGGATTTAGGTCTTCTTTTTGAGCTCCTCAAAGCGCCGCGTCAAGTCGTCAAAGTCGATGTCGTCGGAGTTTGTGTTGTGCCCGCCGATGGTGGAGGTCGGGAGTGTGTCGGGAACAGACGGGAGCTCCGGGAGAGCATTGCTGTCAAACGCGCTCAATGTGGAGCTGGGGCCTGTGATAAAACCAGAACCTGGCTCAACATTTTCTACCTTTCAAGATCATAAAAGGCCAAACGTTCACGATTCGTTTACATTAACGATGCTGTTAAAAACACGGAATGAATCTTTAATTGTTGGCGGAACTCACCGACGGCCTGTGACGGAACAGAAGGTTTGACAGACAGGTCATCAATCTGAAACCCACAGAGAATGTTTAAGGCTTTGTGTCATTTCTGTACATACGTAAAAAAAACAATAACAGGTGTTAATAACAGGAGATGGACAAATGCATTTACAATTTACTACAACCAGGAAATACCAAAAAGGGAGGTTCAAAGGCAGGAAGCCACCACATGGAGTGCATTACACGGAGCCCATTTTATTCCCTAAATAAATTAGGCTGCTCCGCAATGCACGCAGCACTTGTTCAGTTTAATCCCAGTCAAAAGGATTCAGAGTTAGTAAACAACTGCCACACCCAAGAGCCAACCTGGGCCTAGAATGAGTCTTTGAAAGAGTAAAGAACACAAGAAACTGCAAGCAAACTGAACAAAATGCTCTTCCCTGAGTGTCTGGCCCCCACCCTGTTGGTCTGTCCATCTGTTGGGAACAGGAGTGGGGGTGGCAGGAGAAGTGCGGTGACTTACAGACTCGTATGTGGGGGGAGATGTGGGCAGTTGAGGGGGCTGCCCTCCACCTATTGGGTGTGAGAAGTTGTTGTAGGTTCCAACTTGAGGGTTAAACTGGCTCTGGGGAGAAACGACAGTGATTCACCATCTTAATAACAACAATCAAAATTCAGGAAATTATTTAAAGAGGATTATTATTACAGAATAAAGATACTTCAGAGAGGTTCTAACAGCAGGTATAGAAATGCCTTACAGTTCCATTAGGAGGAGGGTAGTTGAAGGGTGTTGGCATGGGCATGGGCATAGGCATGGGCATGGGCATGGTAGAAGGAGGAGCGGTGAAGCCTCCTCCACCGCCGCGGCCACCCCCTCCGCTCTTTTTGTTGTTGTCGACATCGATCAGGTCTGCCTCCTCGCTGGGACACACCTCAGGCTGACAGAAGGAAGCATTCCATCAGGAGGAAACAGACATAATGGGCATCCTTGGCCGGCTGAACGCCGCTTCTCTAACGCTTACATGGACCATCGCGTCCGGTTCGTAGGGAACGTTGTAGTTTTTGGCGATTTCTATCAAGTAGCGCTCCACCAAGATCTTGGGAGGGGCCTCCACGCTCAGTTTATGCATCAGCTGTCAACACATCACATATCCCAGTTGCTGTTTATGTAGTATTTCATACATTCTTGAAGAGAGTTTAAAAAAATAATCCCAAACGGTACCCTGTCGTTGACGGTGCCGATCTGGTTTGTTCGGCACAGCTTGCCATATTCCTTGCTGTATTTCGCACATAACTGATCTGACACCTACAAAAGGCATTTAGAGAAAAGTCTCAAAGATCTCCGGCAACGATGTCATCACTTTAAAGACACCTAGAAGTCGTACTCACAACTTTTAGCTCAGTCACCTCCGTCTGGAGGCGAGGGGCCGCCCAGATGAGTGTGGACACCGCCTCCTGCAAGCCCGGTTCCAGTTCCCTAACGAAAACAGGCCGTCAGAACAAACGCCCATCACCCATGATCGACTGTCGTTGTCGCGGATAAATATGTTTCAGCCCGGTGACTAACTTCATGGTCTGAATCATGCCAAAGCGAGCCAGGAGCAGATCGCAGTGAAGCTCCAGGATCTCCATGGCCTCCACCAGGTAGTCTTCTCTGATGATGTGCTCCACGCGGATACGGGCGCGCTCATCTTTACCAGCTGACAGGTAATCGGCAATCTCTTTTCTTGCCTTCTGAGCGAGCTCGGCTACATGCGAGAGGGGGCAGAAGGATAGAAAACACATAAAAAAAAAATGACATAGACATCTCGCCAATCTACATTTAATGGGAAAGAGGCTTGGTAAGCCTTACTTTTCTTTTTCTCGAGCAGTTTCAGTCGGTTGACGACCAGCTGGAGGTTGACTTTTAACCTGTCTCCTTTGAATCCCCCAAACATGGTGAGGTGATCTGCAAACGGGGCAGCACGGGATCAACATATTTAACCCACTAATAGTTTAAAGAGGAAAAACAACGTCGCTGTAACACGCAAGCCAAACCTGGCCTCTGCTCCACTGAGTCACTTCGTCATGTGAGCGGGTCGGGTTAAAATAATCACAGACAAATCAGAAGGGGGAAAAAAAAGCTCAGTTTGCAACCAGGGGGAGACGAAAACCTTCCTCAGCAACAACTCAAACAAGGTAGCTTTAGCACGCCGAGCCCGGAGCGGCTCGCCCCGGCAGCCTCGGCTGTCAAACCCCCTCACCTCCGACGGGGCTCGTCGGCTCGTCTGGCCGTCACTTACCGACGTGGGTGTTCGGCCCCGGTCGGAGGGGCCGGAGGCGAGGCTGTTTGTGGTGAAGCCGGGGTGTCGGAGCTCGGACGGGTCTGCGGCTCCGCTAAAGTTAGCCGAGGCGGCGCTCGCGAAACGCGCGAGCGAAGCCGTCGACGACGCTCAAGCAGCCCGGGCGACGACACGAACGGACTGAGAACGAAACGTGAAAGACGGGAAAAAAAAAACAGAAGCAGGGTCGAGTTACCTGTGAGGAAGAGTAAGTTGACTGTGTCTCTCCTTCTCTGTTGTCGTCTGGTTACTTCCGTGAAGCTGTTGAGCGACGTAATGGAAAAGTTTACGCGTGACGTCACACGCCAGAGGACACGCCCCTCCGGGGATACGTCATCGTTTCCATGATTAAATATTTAATGATTGATTGGTTGTGATCGATAAAGAGGAATGCATAGAAGATCGAAGCGCCGCGGCCTTCAAATCACTACATTCATGTGGTTTATCGCATATTATCTAGATGTCACCTGAAACGTCACAATATCAAACAATTCTGTAATTATTGCTCAATTCTTACTTTAAAGATCCCGATCCTTTTTTGACTATTGTACTTGACAATTCTTTAAAATTCAGTGTTTCACATTTGAAACATTTTACAAGGGTTATAGACATGATAATGAAACTGCTACCAACAAGTATTCCTATAATATATGAACTACTGTGACCACTATTGTTTCTCTCTTGAACTAGCAAAAACAGAATTCTTCATGATGAACTTCTTCATGATGTATTTTTTATTCCAACTGGAAACAAACCTGTACACTCTGACAAGCAACAAATATTTCTTAACTCGAGCTTCATAATTTTACGATAATGGAAACATTTATTGCAGTGTTATTGCGTCTTTGTTAGAAAATATGTACAATAAAAATGTCACATGTCAAAATGGTCTTTATAATTTGAGCTTGCTGGCTGACACCTCTTTGTTTTTCTTCTTCTTTGAGGTCTGTTCTTTTGCACTTTTGAGCTGAGTTTTGACCTGGTCCTGCAGCTGGGAGAAGAAGGCTTGGGACGACCGCAGAGATTTGTCTTTTCCTTCGTCCTGAAAAAGAGCAGCATGACGTCAGTCGTTGGAATTCTGAGGGTTTGTGCTTAGGTGACATCAAGTGGCGAGAGTACAGATTACAGCAACCTGCCTGTAACTCCCACTCCTTTCAAATCTATTTTGTCTGCTAAAAAAAAGTAACCACGGCCCAGCAGAAACCACAGATGATAAAAATAAAACAGACTAAATAAAAACATCAAGAGAGAAGTACAACACTAGATCACACTGAGAGTGGGGTAGACAGCTCACCTTTAATATTGTGGCTTGGCCCCCTTTTGAGAGTTTCTTCAGGCTTTGTGCGACTTCGGCCTTTGACGGTTTTTTGTTCTCCCCGGTTCTGCTGGCTTCTTTCAGCTTCTGTCTCTTTTCTTTCGCCTTAATTCTTAGATGTTTCACCTTCTTTTTGTGGCGTCTCTCGCGCTTCTTGTCCGTTGAGGTCTTCTCAGTGTCTCCCAGAATATCTCCGGCTTTGTTCTTTTCCTTTAGTGGGATTTGAGGTATATCACATGGTTTGTCTAACTAAACACACCAAGCTTAAAATACCAGAAAATGCAAAAGGACAGTAAACAAACCTTGATTTCTTCTGGTGCAAGAAGCGTACCCTCGCTCACGCTGACCGGAGCCACCTCTTCCATTGTAACGGACGGCAGGTTAGACACAACTTTGACCTCAGGAATGTGCTGTAAATAAACAAGAAAAATAACAAATGTAACCATGTAATCATATATTATATTATCCTGCAGCTCAATAAACAATGTCTGTGATTCAGAGTGAGACATTTGCTCATCGGTATCATCTCCGTCTGCACTTACTGGTTTAGGCGTGAAGTGAAAGTTGGAAAGAGCGTCCAACTTGAGGAAAAGTGTGTCCATCAGTTTTTGAATTTCAACATGTGCTGGATTTTCCACCTCCTCTGTCTTTTGCTGAAATAAGAAGAGAATTGTTTATGCAGCACATGTTTGGGTTTCATGAAAAAAAAAAAAAAAACTCGTAAATTGGGATTTTAGAAAGCAGACCTGATTCTGCTTGAGGTATTCTTGCTCGTAGATCTGCGCTAGACTCTGCTTGCTCTTCTCGTGGTCCAAAGTCAGCCTCTTCTTGTACTCAAACACCTCCTCTTTGGGTTTCTCTTTCCGGACCACGTCGTCAAAAGCCTGTAACAAGAGTTAAACGCCGTTATTCACCCGGAAACAGAGATGGTGTTACGTCTGTTCAGACAAGACAGTCTGACCTGGTCTTTAATTCTCTGTTTGATTATGTCTTCGAGCTGCAGGGTTGTTTCCTCTGTGACAGCAGGTGCTAAAAAGAACAAATCCGTCGCATTTTTTAAGAACCACAGACAACTTCACCATTTTACGATTAATCCTGGAAACGTACCCGTTCTGGCCATTTGTTCAAACTCCACATCTTCCTCCAGCAAGCTGTTTTCTGGGCGAGCCTGGGCCGTCACCTCTCCTGACAGCTGCCAGGGCTTTTCAGCCAGGGCTGATTTCTCCAGCTCCTCGATCTTCTTTGACATCTGAAACAGGATGTGATCACACAACCAGACCATAATGAGTGCTGTGACTGGATCCAGGACTTAGAATATCGTTCTCACTCATGCAAAATTAAATAATGGCTAATTGAATATTATCATTAAACTGCTTCAGTCTCCTTTACTTCACGTTATATTTACTTTGTATCTAATGTTCATGTAATAATCTACTATTTACCTTTTCTTGCCGTTTCTCAAATGATGATTTTGTTTCAGATGTGCTCTGACTCTTTCCTCCTAAAATGTCTCCAATGTCCTCTCCCTCACTCTCCTCATCCTCCCCCTCACCCTCCTCCTCCTCCTCCTCAGGGAGGTTAAAGCTGACTTTCTTCTTGGACGCTTTGGACCGCCTTGTCTCCTCATCACTAAGAGAGGGCAGACGTGTTAGAAACAAATAACAAAATTGTTGTAGCACATACAAAGGCTTTAGTTTGTTTCAAACACACGTACCTATCCAGATCCTCCTCTTCATCCTCATAATCCCCTTCGTCTTCATCGGTTTCTTGTTCTCCTGCCTCCCCGCTGTCATCCATGTTCTCCTCCTCAGCTTCGGCTGGTTCACCGTCCACAGCATCAAAGTAGTCTTTGTACTTCAGATTCCTGGAGCTCTTTGCCTGTGAACAAAAGGGACAATAAACTACACGTTCTTCAACATTAGGACATGATAAACTTGCTTAAGAATGAGGAAATACATACGGTGTTTTTCTTTTGTTTTTTTGCAACAAATATCTGATCAAAGTTTTGATTATCATCGTCAGACGGCAGATCCTGAAAATAATCTACATCGTCTTCTTTCCTGGTCTCCTTTCCTTCTCGTTTGTCCATATCATCAAGAAAAGACTCCATCTCTGACAGTTTGAAGAACTTGTCATCAACCTCAGAGGGAACTATTTTGGTTTTCGATTCTTTCATTCCGAAACGCTTCTTCTGGTTCTCTCGCTTTTCCAGAGCATCTACGTCAAAATTTAAATCCGAGTCCTGATCTGTGTCATCCTCTGATCCATTTTCAACCCCAGGAGCCATTTTCTTGGACGTCATCATGTCATTGTCTTCTTCTTCGTCCTCCTCTTCTTCCAAACATTCATCATCCATCTCTTCTTCGTCCTCATTGCTATTCTCTTCCTCCTGCTCCATCAGCAACGTTAAGGTCTCATCTAACAAAGCCCCCTCGATTGCGCTGTTAAAGTGCTTGAGAACAGCGTTGTTCTGCAGCTCCAGCTCCTGCCAGATCTGCTCTTCATCAAAATCCTTCACCACCAGCTCAGCCAACGGGCTGCCTTTGTAATGTCCAGGCTCCTCAGCTTTGTGGAGGTCATACAGCGTTTTAGTAAGGGAGGTAAAGTCTGCTGCCACTCCATCCTGAAGGCTGAAAAGGTGGAAACACAGACATCTGATGTATTAACAAAAGCAATATAATTAAGCAAGAGTGTTATCAACTAGGTAATTACTGTATAATATAATCCTCACAATACTAGTGGGAGTTATGCATTAAAAAATCGGTTTATTCAGTGAACGCACATATATAATATAGGTAATTTCCTATCTTTTTCCACATTCTATAAGTCCGAAACGCAACAAAATTCCCAAATAACGTCCAGTGAGACCTGAAAGTAGTTTTACTGTGATTCGGTTTTACTAAACACACAAACGCCAGCGGCGCGACGATCTAGAAATGCGGTGGTTCTTTTGAACGTCGCGCTTGGTCTTCACAAAAACGCACCTCAGAAAGTTGTGTGGCTGCGCTGTGTGGTCGTTTATCGTCTTTAAACATCGCTCCAGCTCCAGCACCGACCCCGCACCGCCACCAGCCATCGCGCCCCACATGTCTGCCTGCCCTTCCGTGTCACAGGTAAATAGGCTCCCCGGGAACCTCCCGCCGCAGTTTGGTTCCGGCATACAAACATGGCGTCCGCGCTGCTGAAGGTTGCAGGTTGGTTTTGCGTTTGTTTCTTTTCCTAAATTAACATTCCTCAAAGTTGCCCTTTTGCGACAAAAGTAGCGACGCGGAGAGCTAAATTTGGCTGTGTTCGTTTAAGCGAATTGTTTCGTTTTGTGCATTTTTTACATATTTTCGCGCTTCGCCTCAACGAATTTTCTGTAATCAGAACGAACAGATGTGCCCACAAAATACATTTAATTAAAACAATGTCTGAATGCCATTTACTTATTTAATTTTTTTTATTAGAATAAGATTTTTCTCAGCAAAAACCAATAAACTGAAAAGTTTGAACGTACTTTTACTGTTTATTATTGTTTGATCAGTCCTGCATGATAAGAGCCTCGGTCTTTTTTTAAAGATCTATAAATATAATGTATGTCTTTTACAATATAACTGTTGAATGATGTTAGGATCAACTTAATTTTTCTTTTCCGCTTTGTCTGTTGTCCACTAGCTGGTTTCTCCAGATGTTCTGGTCTCCCACTGGTCAGGCCACTGGTGACGACTGCAGCCGTCCGTCAGGGGCTCGCCGGACCTCTGTGGAAGCTGGGGAGGCTCAACCACATCGCCATCGCTGTTCCTGACATGGAGAAGGCCACCGCGCTCTATCGGGATGTGCTGGGGGCCAGGGTGAGCGAGCAGGTGCCGCTGCCCGAGCACGGCGTGTACACGGTGTTCGTGGAGCTGGGCAACACCAAACTGGAGCTGCTCCATCCACTGGGGGAGAAAAGCCCCATCGCGGGCTTCTTACAGAAGAACAAGTCTGGAGGGATGCACCACATTTGTATTGAGGTAAGAAAGCCAGGAGGCTTTGCTGGGACAAATAGACTTTATTGATACACAAAAATATTTAAGCTTCATCTTGAGCTTCATATGATAAACTGTGTAGAAAATGTATAGAAGTACTGAACTGAATATCAGATTGGTTTTATATAGTTTGGAGTTGCAGGAATGGGACTAAAGTTACAGTCAAATTCATTAGAACACACCAGCAGACAGGATTATTTCCATAGAATAAGCTTTTTTTGGGGGGGAAAAATACAAAATTCATTAGCATTCAACCATAGAGGTCTTATCTTATCACAGTACCATCATCTGTGCGTCTGTCTAAGAGATTAGGGATGGCCTTTGAAAAAAATTTGTCATAAAATCCAGATCTAAAATGATGTTTGAGAGCGTACTGGGGTGCGTTTATTAGTTATGGTTGACGATGAGGTGTGTTTAATTGGTGGCATTTCCACAGGTTGACGACATCAACGCTGCCATCGTCGACCTGAAAGCGCAGAACATCAGAACTCTGACAGCGGAGCCCCGGATAGGCGCGCACGGGA
The DNA here is from genome assembly GCA_911728415.1 of Lagocephalus sceleratus. Taxonomy (NCBI): domain Eukaryota; kingdom Metazoa; phylum Chordata; class Actinopteri; order Tetraodontiformes; family Tetraodontidae; genus Lagocephalus; species Lagocephalus sceleratus. Next base: position 5,601,754 of record CAJVRN010000017.1, on the reverse strand, counting down.
AGCCCGTGATGTTCCTCCACCCTAAAGACTGTGACGGTGTTCTGGTGGAGCTGGAGGAAGCGTGAACCGATGACTGCCCCTCAGAGATCGGTTTAGTTGAAAATTAAAGTCTGTTGTGTGTTTGCCCGACATCCATCTTGTGAAGTGTTCTGTGAATTACGTAATCACCAAAGTCAACCCTTCAGTGAAAATATTTTAAACTCTGTTCCCTTAAAAGTCTTAGAATGTGTTACATCGATGTAGGTTTTTTTGCAGTAACCACGCAGCTGCCAACTCAAACCACTTTGTCAGTAACCAGGCAACAGCTTTAAAACGGTGAACGCAGAGTATGAATATTAAAAATAAACTGCCAGCTGAATGACACTTTTTCCTCAGTAAAGGGAAGTCAAGTTTCACTAATAGTGTATAAATAAGCTACATGAAACCAGATGTTTTCTCTTGAAGTGGAAAAAAAAAAACTCAAGCAAATCAGAATCCAGAGGGTTCAATTTATTTGTTTCAATGAGATCCTGTCGTAAAACACAGCAAACACAGAGTGACTTATAGTCGTAACGGAGGTCAAGAGGGCTAACAGGCTTTAAAGTGTCAGGTTTCTAGTAGAAGATGACAGAAACTAGAACAGCCACAACAAGAAGAATATATATAAGTGGCTTAAGTCGACTGGCCGGTGTCATGCAGATGGCTTTATACCGCGAAAGCAAGATTGAAATATACACGAAGGAAGCCTTGTTACAACGCGTAGTGTTTAGCTGCTTTCCTTGCCGAGGGTGTGTTTGTCGAACAGGTATTCAGCCATGCCTTGCTGAGGAGCACCCATGCGCCGCAGGTTGGTCACCCAGTCTGCCAGCTCTTTGATGGACTTCACTTGCTCGTCCAGGAAATGCGTCTCGATGAAATCGCACAACTGAAACCAGATATCAGTGAGTTAAGACGGGAAATTCTGGATTTCACTGGGAACAAGGCAGTTTATCGTCGCCACCAGATCATCATTTGGTACAAGGTCACTGTTAAACCCTTAAAAAAAAAACAAAAAAAAAAAAACTCACGTGTGGGTCATTGTGATCAGAGCACATCCGGTGCAAGTCCAGCAGGGACTGGTTCACACTCTTCTCAAGTTTCAGGGCGCATTCAAGGGCCTCCGTTCCACTGCCCCACTCATCTCGCTCTGGTTTCTGCAACAAAAAAAAAAAAAAAAAAAAGTGGGTCAGGAAAATAAAATTTAGATAAATGAAAATCGAGGGCGGGCAACGACCCGCCCTGTGACCGAAAAAACAAAAAAAAGTGGGTCTTTGCAGTTTAACGTTTAACTGAAATGTCACCAGGTTCGGTTGGTGTGTCAGCGAAAGATAAGTGGGGCAGCGCGCACACACACACCCTACCTATCGTGCTTTTGTGCACACCCCAGCAGATGCGCGCGGGCCGATAGCGATGGACAACACCCTCCGGCTGAGGTGAGCAACACACCCAAACTTGATAAGGTTTTGATTCGTACCCTGACGTCCTGCAGGAAGATCCTTCCTCCCCTCTGGTTCTGCAACTTCATCAGCTTCTCGGCGTGCTCGCGCTCCTCGTGCGACTGGTTGCGGAAAAACTTGGCAAAGTTGTGCAATGCCTGGTCGTCCCGGTCAAAATAATAGGCCTGGTAGGAGGAAATAGGGGCACTTTAACAAAGAAGAAAAACAGACAGCTTCCTAATTGGAAAACAATGCAGCTATACTAAACTCCGAAGATTACGATGACTAAAACAGAAAGCAGGGGGTAAAGGCCGGAGATAGAAGGGAACATGTGCCCCCACGGCACATGATGCCCTCGATGCCCCGTCTCTCTCCGCAACTCAAACGGAACTTCAACCTTTGTTTTATGGCACAATCACACGTGAAAACCACAGCTCCAGCGCGCGCCACCCGCCCAATAAACCTCTACAGGGTCGCTGGCGCTAGTGGGTTCCACGTCTGACCGTTAACCCAAGACTGCCGGAGCAGGCTTGTCGTGTGTGCTCCGGGGCTTTCTTGGGACTCACCATAGACAGGTAGACGTAGGAGGCGTACAGCTCCAGGTTGATCTGTCTGTTGATGGCAGCCTCACAGTCCTGGTGGAAGTTCTGTCTCACCTGGGAACTCATGGTTCTGAGGGTTTGACGAGACGAACCGTTATTCACCAGAGTGTTTAGTCATGCTTCTTGCACAAAATTAAGATTTGTGGATTACGCAACAGTAGATTTACTATAAAAAAAAAAACAATGCAGCTTCGCTGAGGTTAAAAAAAAAATGGAAATCCGCAATAATATTAGCGTCCTTTCCCCTTGTAAGCACGGTTGTGGACGTACCAAGAGTGAAATGTATTTTTTAAGACTAAAGAAAGAGATCTGGGGTCAGATAAAGGGTTAAAGGACATCCAGGCCGCATGTGCGCGTCCTCACTCCGCTGACCACCCGGGTGGAAATGGTCGACAGACGACGGAAAACCGCGAATAAATGAGTAGGAAATGCACTTTAAAGGCGCGTTCTTACCGAGGATTTCTGTGGCGGGTCTTGTGGCGAGGATGCGGGAAAGCTGCGTCGTTAGCACAACAGGGGCTACCGTGCTAGCTCGGGAGGCGTGCCGGGTAAACCACGGGTGTGTCGGCTCCGCGTCGATGGACAGACGTCGCTGCGGCGGTAGGTCGGGGTTACGGGCGTCGGGCCGAGGAGACAGATGAAAGGTTGCCGTTCAAGCACTGTTGAAGCAGGTAACCTTCACTGTCCGCTGTCCGGAGGATGAACTGTGACGTCGGAGGGCAGCGGACGTTAATAAACGGGCGCTGACGTCACCGGCGGAAGTAGGCGGGGCCTGTCAAATATGGACCCCCCCAACTTTTTCTGTAATGTTTTTGTCACTTGATGGAGGTTTGTTTTTTTGTTATTACTGGAACGCTGGCGTTTAAACTTAATTTTTAAAAAAAACAGCCTTTTAACATCCAAATATCCCGTTATACTGTCAAACACGTCCAGTCTGGAGACAATCAGCTTCCCTAGGCTAGTTATGATGAAAACAAATGGATTAACTCTCAAAAGCTCTCAGAAAACGAAGATAAGTTAAGTTAGTTAAGATAGATACGTTTGGGTGCATTTAGATTTAGATTTTATTCAGTTGAATTCATTTGTAACAGAGGAAAGGACAGTCGTTTTGTCTGAGCTTCGGTCGTGTCTATTTTGAAAATCCCTGTTTGACCATGTTCTTCGTCATACAAGCCGAGAGCATTATTTACTCTTATAGCGAACATGTGTATCATTTATGCTCATGGTCCAGACACCAAAATAGAATAACAGGGTGACTCTGAAAGTAAATCAGAGGTTGCTGATATTTATAGATCAGGAGACTGCTGGGAGATTGAACTAGTAATGACTCAGCAGAGTTTCAAATGGAATTTCACAGATTGAGACATTTGGTAAATGTTTCTGTATCATGCAGAATATGCCTGCGTCATGACCACTGAGTCACTCATGTGTTCAGTTTCTAATCCTTTAAGTAACCTTGGAGGTTTTTAGAGCGTGTGTCTGCAATTAACCCTGCTGCATTTAGATTTCTGGATGTATTCGAACAGAATGATGAAAACACTTATATTCAGAGAAAATATTTCAGAGGGACACTTTAAAATCTCTTTACGTGTAGCTGAGACAAAAGTGGGTCACTTTGTTATTGCTATTATAAAACAATGCATTGATAATCTTATTTACTAACCAGCATTTCCATAAACACACCTCAGTAACTCCATCATTTCTAAATCCGCCCTCTTAATTTTCCTCATAAAGTACCTGGACCTGAACTAAGCACCTGTTCTGTTGCTGATAACCTGCTTCAACCACATTTATTTCAGAAAGTAGTTTTTTCTCAACCATATTTTACCACACATACATGCATGTGTACATCAATATTCATACACATGCATGTATGTGTATGAATATTGATATCTTTATAAAAAAACATCACCTTAGGTAACATTTCTGCCTACAGCATGCATTTATCTGCACTCACAGCTGTGCGTTCCGCAGCTTGACTTCTGCAGTTTGTGTCAGCTCTGCTGCAGGCGTAGACCACCTGTCTTCTGCATGGACACCTGGAATTATAAACCCACCCTGTTTTTCCCCGAGACGCCGCCACAGCGTCATGTGCTGACCACATCAGTAAAGCTGGGGACCACTAAGCTGCCTCCGCCTCAGAAGTGCTGATTGTGTGAAGACCAACCATGTAGACCAAGTGGAGGGTCATCACGGCCTCTCATCCGCACTAATTATGACTGTGTTCCTCCATACAGGCAACTTTTGAAGAAGCATTATTTATATTAAGCAAATTTATTCTGCATTTGTTTTGCTGTAATTTCGATAACTTTGCAAATACATTTTATAACATTGTTTCCTACTAATATTTTTCTTTCACATGCAAGATATTGATATCCATGTTAAAGAAAAATCTAATTTAAGTTTGATCTGCGTCATCTGAGGTGGGCGTGGCAACCAATTTCTTCAACGTGTATATAAATAGTCGCATCGCTCTTGTGGAGCTGCTGTCTTCAGACACGCGATAATAATAAAGAGCAAAACACCATCACATTAGACGCTGGGTATGTTTCTAAGGGTTTTACAAAGAGACAATGCGTGTATGATCAGTAATGAATGAAAAAAAAATCATTGCCATGTTTGATTTTGCAACATTTATAACAGAAAGAGTCATTTCACGTTCACCTTCTGGATCTGCTGCCATTGTGCCAGCAACCTGTTGTGTGTCCATCACATCTTATCTCAGGCACTTCTGTAGTCACACTCTTGTTGTGAGAGAAGTCTTCGTCCCCACACTTACCACAGACTGGATGAACGCGTGAAAGCAGAAGGTGTGATGTCTGGTCCCAAACTGTAGTTGGAACGACCATCGGCGATGAATCACAGTTATGGGCCCCGGCTAGACAACAGGCCAAAGATGAATTCTTGAACAATTGGATCTCATCATGTTGAGAATAAACACTGCAAGAACCGGAGAACTCCGCCCTCCTCCTTTTCCAAGAGCGGTGGAGGGCCTCTCCACCACCCCAAAGTATTTGCATCCCAGATTTGTTTGTAGATATATAGTTTGTCATTTGTCTCTTATACTGGCCTAAATGATGCGGCAACAGCTGAATGAGGAAATAACATCGGTGTTGGAGTTCCATTGTTACACAATCCTGTTGAATGGTGTAGCAACACTCGTACCTGGTAAATTTCTCCAATCACCGATGCGTAATAAACACCTTGGGTTTTCCCAGATGGATGAGAAAGACCAATTAACACTATTTTACAAAAGTATATATCTTTCGTGGACCTTCCGCTTGAGCAATCACATTTATTAAAGAACCCAAAAGTAATAAAGAGTCATCTAATGCGGGCAAGGTTGTCAAAATTGCAGAATTTATTTAGAATCCAAAACAGATGGCAAGACGGTGACATAATGCCCACTTGTTCAGTAAAAGGAATGACTGTACAGAAACCTTCATCTAAAATGAAAACATTCCACTTCATTTTATTACTTTAGATCAGTGATCGATAGGTGGTGGTCGGCGTGAAGGGGGGGGTGGATGCAGTGAGGGGAGGGTGGTGTTCAAGACAACCGTCTGCAGTTGCAGTCATGCATTTATGCACCGTTTATTTCGCCTCCCGTCTAATTGTTGGGTTCTATGCCACCTTTTACATTCCACAACAATGTAGTATGATAACAGAGTAACACGAGACAACCTACAGACAATAATCCTAAACGAGCACAGGCTAAGACGTTCCCGAACATCATCACGGTTTTCACAGTTTGTACAGGTTTGGTCGTTGTACAATGAAGGAAAGGAGACCTCAGAGGAGCAGATGTGGGACACAGGCGTGCCACATCTGGCTTTGCTGTTATGGCCCTGGTACACGTCAAAAATGGAAGTACCAATCATTCCCAGAACCCTTTAGGAAAAATCGCTTATAAAAATTGTAAATATCAAAACAAAAGGTGTTATAAAAAATACTCTATTGACGATTCCAGTATTTATATAGACAAGGAAGCCAGGTAGAAATTTAAGGGGGACATTCGATGCGATTGGTCATTCATTTGTTAGCGGTGCATTTAGCAAGCGAATGTTGAATAAAACTATTAAGAGACGCAGTCTTTATTACTTTAAGACCTTCCAGTTATTTTGTACACACAAGCCCGGCTCCTCTGCTCCACCTTTAAAGAGAAAGTAGCTGATGGGTCCGTCTATTTCTACACACAGGCTATTTCACTGCGTTTATTCTGACAATCACAAAAACTACCTCGTAACGAAACTATCAAACATTAAAAAAAATATGTCACATTCAGACTCAGAATTATATTTAGTCGGATCAAATTCTCGTCTTTCTCGTCTAATCTGTGTTCAATAACATTCTGAGGTACGATCAGTTTGCAACATGACAAGATGCTCTGATGACATTGATCTTGCATGCAAGTTTTTGTTTTATTCATCTGCCCTAACTTTCTTAATTAGATTGAGTAAACGTGTGAATTTTTCTTCCATCGATTAAGAATAAATGTAAATAATTTATAAATGATAAAATATTGACGAATGGGGCATTTTTAGTGACAATTATCCAATGAATTTTAAGGTAGAATTTTGACATTCATGTTGTTGGCATTTACTCTGAACTGAACGGTGTCAACAGCACGTTGTCATGGTGACGGCAACCTAAATAACCAAATGTGTCACAGTCTCGCAACTAGCAAATGAAAAACACGAAATATAGAAGATGATACATTAATCTAAAGTTTGCAGTTGCTCCTGTGTCCTCTAGCTTTCTGATGGGATTAGTTTCTTTCTAATGGTTATAGTTTCTCAACTGCCTGAGCTTTAGTGGTTCAACACAAGAAAACGAGGCTCTGCCCACAAGCAGCCCATCACCTCAATGGTCAACAAGCTTGTCATTAATGTCCGTGAACCCTCTAATGTCTCCATATGTTTGACTGTGCATCAAATGAAACAGCACCTTTAGCAAGTCTGCACATTAAAGGGTCTTACATATTTGTACTGCGCACTGTTAAATCAACCAATCTCTGAGAGTAACCATAATGCAAAGCATATAGTGATTCCACAAGGGTTTCAATTTGCAGCGCTGGACTTCAAACCATTAAAACTGAAAGACAGACCAGTGAACACAGTACATAAGACAAAGACGTCTGCCCTGAGGCACTTCCTGTGATAAAAGAATTAAAAAACGCCTTTCCAGTCTACATTAATTGTGTACTTGTTTGCAAAAACACAAGAAGTAGCATTCAAATTGTCACAGATAATGCACACATGTGAGTGACCGCACAACCATTATTACTCTACTGTCAACAGTTAGAATGAGGTGTCAGCTTAACAAATGTGAATATTTTTTTTCCCTAAAAACTGTATGTTGGTTTGACAGGGAGAGAGACGGAGCAGTGGTTAGGATGCAAAAGGAGCAGTGAAACAGGAGCTGGGCATCATCCTGGGAGAAAAAAAACAATCCTACTTGGGGTAGTTGTTCTGTTGCCGGCGCTTTGCCGACCTCATTTTCTCGAAGCGCGACTCCATTTCCTCCAGGACCTTGGGGGTGTATCGTACTACCAGCTTCACTGTCCCCTGAGCCGCTTTGAGCAGCTCCACGGCCTTCTCGTGGTGCTCTCCTTCCACGCTCTGGAAGAATAACACACGGAATCCCACTTTGGTTTGAAACAAAACCAAAACAATAAATCAGCATGTGTGGGTGCGTCCTCCTCCACACGCATTGGCAAGAAATTCCCGACTTTCTCTGCATTTGTGATGATCAGGTCGCCATCTTGGACTTTAGGATGTTTTCTTGTAGTTACACAGACTGGCCGAAAGATGGCAGTGTACGGGACGATACCATTAAACTGTTTTTGATCAAGAGTCCCCTGTAGTGGGTTAAGTACTAAAATCATCCTGCTATTACTTAGTACTTCCTCTTACATATTACACAGCCTCATTTATTTCATAACATGGTCTTAGAACCAACTGTGCATCAGTAGATCAGAGGGTGTGACGAAGCCTTGGACAGCAGTAACTTACTGGGGAAAGATCGTCCTTTGTCGCTCTAATATTTATGACAGTCTTCCACGGACTGGGACAAACAACACACTGGCAAAAACGCTGTTTGCAGTTCCAGACAGAGGACGCTAGAGGGAGGCGTTTAGTCTCAATGTAGTCTTCCTCATCTTTAGTCTTCATAGACTCAGCAGTCAATGGAACTGCAGTGGTCCTGTCACCCTATCCCCCAAAAACACCACAGCTCCCTCTAGGACTGGGGCCGCTGGAGAACAGGTCCAGTGTTTGGGCCGAGCCAACGGCAATATCGACGCCACCACTCCCACAAATGAACAAACTCATCATCAGATTGCGAAGTGCTATGAATGAGTGAACTCACCACCCCGTTAACAGAGAGAAGCTGGTCGCCTCTCTTCAGGCCTCCATGTCGGTCAGCGATTCCTCCTGGGATGATCCGTGAGATATATATAGGCGAGTTCTGCTCCTTTCCACCCATGATGTTGAAGCCCAAGCCTTCCTCCGTCTTGGGCAGCTCGACAACCCGAGGATGCGAGTGTCCCTCGCTGGCTGCAAAAGCTGCCACGGTGGCCTAAATGAACCAAAAGTCACTTTAAGTCTTCAAAGAAACATTCTTTGTACACGGTAGTGCAGCTTTTGACAGTCCTTAAAGATGATTTAGACCAGAAACACACTCGCTACCCTCAAATCCATGTTTATTAAAGCGTGTCAGACCTTGGCTGTGGCGTTGGCCCTGACCTCAGGGCTGCTGTTGATGTCCACGGTTTCATACACATGCTCGTAAACCTGAAGAACAACACAGCGCGACATTAAACAGACGCTGCGACGTCCAAATACAGAAGCACTGCAAATAACAAAGAATCTCACTTCTCTGACAGCGTTACAGAATTCGCTCTGCAAGACCCTCTGCAGGGCCTGCAGCTTCTGGGGAGGCACCTCTCCTGTCCTCTGGAGCTTGTCCAGCAGCTCAACAGCACGGCTGATATCTGTCCACATGGACACAGACAGAGACAACGAATATGCCTTTAATGAAATCATCGGGCCGCGTTGGAAAAGCACAAAAATAGAGAACTACAGAGCTGCGCAAATGTAACAGAGTCTCAGAATACTTTGAGAGTTGCTGCAAATGTCAAGTGCACCAGAAATAAAATGTATTGTCATTATTAATTCACTTTAAACCACCTCCATGTGTGTTAAATGATGCACACTCTCTTGCAGGTTACACATGAGAACACTGCAAACATCAGATATAGACCAATGAAGCATGTATGGGATCCTCTAAGACAAGGGCCAGCAGCTGCAATAGTGATCAGAAAGCCTTTATGACTCATTGCGAGTCTGATCACCTAATTAATTATTAAATCGAGCGTTTTAATCGCGGCAGAACATCGAAAAAGCCAAACATAAAGCGATACTCCGGGAACGACGTCGCCCCAGCTCCTGCCGGAGCTCAGGGCCAAAATGTACAGAATTAACGTTACGTGCACGTAAATCTACATGCGCCCGCTGCTCGTCGGGGCAGCTTTAGCCGATTAAGAGCCGAAGTGGACGCGATCGTTTGGAGCTCGGCTGCATCACAACAAACAGCCCCGAGCTAACGACATAGCCAGCCCCTTTACTTTACCTCTTTCCAGCCGCACGGGCTCCCCGAGCGATGCCATTCTCTGTGTTTTGTGTCAAAAAAAAATACGGCGTTGCACGAAAGATAAGAAAAACCAGATTAGCTAATCCCGTCCGGCGTTACGGGTACTTTACCGAGACGATAAATCAGATTAGCCAAGTTAGCCGGCTAGGCTAGCTGCCAGTGTCTTGGTGCGTTCACGGAACCTCGGAGAAAAGAGTTCTGATCTCGCCATGATGCGTTTAATGGGTGAGGACTGATGGAAATGTCTCCCCCTGAGCCGGTGACGGTGTTTAGAAATGCAACAACCCTGGAATTAGTTTTATATTAAAGTTTATATCACGGCCCAGTATATATTAATAACCACGACATTAGCCCTAAGTACGGCTTAGTTTTGGACGGATGTTTCGCTGGAAAATTCGTCGGTCACGACAATCAAAGAGGATTTATTTATTGTAGTCACAAGTGTAGATTTAACAGTTCCACGGGCGGCGAGCCCGACCGTGACGTGTGTGGATGCAGCGGCCACGCCGCCGCGGTGGCCGCCTCTCCGCCGGTCAGTGAAGGGTTAACGCTGACGTGCGTCATCGGTAAGAAGCCAGAAGCCTCTTTGGCAGGCCCCGCCCCCTCTGGCGCCCCCCGCCGGTCATCTGCCGCCACTGCAGCAGGCTGGAAGACAGGGATGATTCACCTCTCACCACACCCAGTCTCACGGCATCACGTCCACAGATGAAGCTTTCTTTTGTCATTTAGCATGTGCAAAGTGTTTTTGTTTGTTTGTTTTTGAGTTATGAGGTTTTATATTTTTTAGCTAAGCCCTGCTTCTATTGGCAGGGGCTTTGAAAACCGGCCCTTTTCTCTAAAGAAATTGGAATTCAGAGAAACTTCAATGTTGTTATTGTTGTTATTATTATTATTGGTGTCAAACCATTTACTTGCTTATTCCTTATAGTTATGACAGAAATGGTTCCATTTGTATGTTTGGATGGATTTGAATTCAATAATAAGGCATTAAAAGTTGTTATTTTGAAGGTCAGAAGAGTCACACAGCCTGTCTTCATCTGTTCTGTATCTCAGCTTCTTCAGGTGGCTGTTGAAGATGTAGAAGATTGCAGGTTTGGGGAAAGTTTCCTCTTTCCAGCAGCTTGATTCGTCACCATCTCGCCGTGGTTTGCCTTACCTTGAAACCCACAAATGTAAGCACGAAGCAGCTGAAGGTTCAGGCGAGACGCTCCTTGCCCCACATTTGTCATATTTGTTGTAATTGTGGTCAGAATGGGCTGCATTATGTGATTAAAACGCCGACCATTTGACCACAGTGAGTACCGGTAAAGATGGCATTACCATGCCTGGATAAGGGAAGTGATGTGATGTGGAAAAGAATGAGTCACTGCCGGTCAGACGTGCATCATGTGCACTCACAGCCTCTCCTCCTGTATGTGTGGACGTTGTCCTGCAGATACTAACGCAGATGAGCTTGTAAAACCTCATCTGTGTGAGTGGAGAAGCTGACACGGAACAGGAAGCTGTTCCAGAGTGGTCTCCGACTGTACTCCACTGCTCTCTCGTGCACGTGCGCTTGTGTATGTGTGTGTGTGCGCATGCCTTCCTCTCTGCCTGACTGTGTGGTAAAGATTTTCCTGCCCGTGAACGCACCGCTGAAACTTTATCGACATTGATTTTGTTTTTCAGTTGCCTATAGTCATTTTTATTTCTTCAAATATTTCAGTTTAATATTGCAAACAACTTCACAACATACAAAATGAATAATATTAACCCAGAAACATGTCAATGAATAAATTTTATATATGTATATATGCATATATTTTGTATCTATGCATATATACATATACATATATAGATAGATTTTTATATATATATCTTGTCCTCTGGTGGGGATAAAAAAAATAAACAGCAAAGCTTTGACAACAGCACCTTGACATAGTATGTATTTCCAACATTACCTTGAGAAGTTTAGAACAGTAAACAGATAAATTACTTGAGAGGAGAATTGAGTATGTAAACGGAATGTTTTTTTTTTTTTTCTTTTTGGTCAGCATCATATCCTTTTTTTTTTCTTTTTGGTAAGTGGAGAATTATTTCTCAAATCACAATTGAAGCAGCATGCAAGCTTTTGAAGATGGAACTATCCCCTCTCATTCCTTGCCTGTATTTTTCTTTTATCTTTTTTCTTTTTTTTTTTTAATCTTGGCAACGTAAACAAATCACAATGTCTCGAGGAATGTGATATAGTAATTTAAACTGGGCGCAAATGACTGATCAGATTTTTTTTAATTGTTTACAAGGTCATGAATATGTTCAATAAATAGACTGTAGTATCACTTTTACTGTATAAACTTCATCTTTTTTTACATGCAGTCCATAAAATTTTCATTTGACGGAATAATTTACCCTGTTATGTATATATACAAATAGATATTTTCTCTTTATTCTCTTTTTTAAACTCTTCAATAAAATCTATACATTTTATACACTATCTCCCTCTTTTTATGGTCAATGTGCATACACACGAAGTGTCTATCCTTATAAACCGCCAGCCAATCTTCTTTTTGCTATCCATGGTAAGCGCTCGCACGTAGGACTGGGTTGTCCTGCATTGGGAGTTATAATGCCTCTTGTCTATTCCTCTGCAGCCTTCCTTCGTGTACCCCATGGGGTTGCATTTGGTCTCATAAAAGTATTGCTTCAGTTGGCCGTTGGGGACGGGGACCTTTTCCATGACGGTGACGGTCTGCCCAGACATGTCTATCGCCGTCTTTTTATCCACAGCCGTCACCCACTGGCTAATACTGTCACACACGCTCAGCTCTCCGCGGCGCGAGGGGTCGGAGTGCCGCCGCACCCTCATGGACATGTTGGCGGCGTCCAGATAGTTTTTGTATTCCTCCAGGAGAAAGAGCAACGGCGGCTCCAAAGGCACTTGGTTGCTGAGCATCACGCGCGAGTTGTACAGGTCGACATCCTTGGTCTCCGCGGCGACCATGGAGGACGGGCCCCCGCCGCCGTGGCCCTTCTCGGCCGCCTGTCCCAGCTGCGCCGCTTCCCCTTCCACCTCCAGCAGCTCCTCGATCACCTGCTCGAACGTGTCTGTGAGCGAGGGCAGGTCCCCGTGCTGGCCCGGCCCCCCACCGCTCTGCGGAGTCCCGTGGCCTCGTGCTGCCGTCGCAGCGGCGCCCAGGTAGCCTTCCGTCCGATGGCCCCGCATGCCCGGGGCGTCTCTCAGGGGCGCAGCTCTCATGCAACTGAAGTATGAAATAACCATAGTAAGGAACAGGATGGTCATCACTCTTCTAACCTGGTGGAACTGGAGGGGGGAGACACAGAAGACAATGGGGGAGAAGAACAAAGAAGGGGGGGGCAGAAAAGAGGAACGTTAATAAGAGGGGACTTTTATCAAAGTTGGATTCCGCTTGATCCACAACCCACGGCTGCATCTCACACACACACAAACACACCCCTGTTTCTTTGTGAACCAAAAGCTTTGGAATATTTATAAAAAGATTCTTAGAGCCAATCGCACCGATGCTGGCAGCCTGTCGCCGCTGTCTTCAAAACACAAAACCGCAATACTCCTGTGTGAGCTTTGATTTTTTTTTTTTTTAGTTACTGGCAGCCACGCAAAAGCAAGAGTGCTGTCCTCGAGCAGACAGACTAGAGAGTAAAGATGACACGTGAACGCAACACAAGGCCTTTTTAACGGACCAGCCGCAGTACCAGAGCCCACCGCCAGGGGTCTCCCACTCCCGTAAAAAGTTGAATGAGGCGTTTGCAGACTTTTTTTTTTCTCCAACTTTTTTCACATTATATTTAAATGTGTTCGCCCTCCTATGAACCCATTAGCTCCAGAAAAGGTAATAGTGACAGTCTGAATGAAGTTTTGGACGCTGAGTGAAACAACTAGCATGTAGAGTTCAAGATCTCGACAGCTGCAGCTTCGAGGTTCGGACTAAGTTGTTCAAGACGTTGCACGTTTCCACGCAAGGGCTCAAATTGGCAGGTTTTAAAAAAAAAAAAAATCCCAAACCCGCCACGTTGAGCAGCGAACTTTATGAGCAGCTGACTATGCTGCTGCAGTCCCAACCCAGACGCAGAGGAGTGCGGCTGGAACCCAGAGCCGGATGTTGGGGTGAATGACACGACCGCTGACGGGATGCCATGTGGAGGATGGCTGGACAGGCACCCAGAGGCGCCCCCCCCTCCATCCACACAAGCCAGGAGCAGCTCGCAAGACGAGCAGAGCTCCTCCGGAGGGGGTGTGTGTGTGGGGGGGGGGTGCAGCGGAAAGCATTCCTTACCTCTCAGAAGCTCCGGCGTTCACAGTAAATCAAGGACCTGGTTGACATCCAACAGCCCCAGATATAAAAGCAAGCATAATAAAAAAAAAAGAAAATCTAGATCTCGCTTTCCACGGGGGCTCATTTAAAAATAGCCTGGCCGGGGCTCTGAGTGCGCGCCGCATGTCCTGACTTGGCGCAGGAGAACGCGCCGCTGCCTCCAGCCGGGACGGACGGGAGGACCCTCGCTTTAGGGAGGAGCGAGCCCCCACCTCGGAGGCGTTTGTTTCATTCTTAATTGGTATCTGGGGCCGCGGCCACAATTAACCGGGAGCGCGGTGACTGCCATAGAGATATCTCCTCTAAAAATAGACCTGCTGGGAGTCGCGCAGTCAGAATATCACATCCTTCTTCTTAATGAGCCACTCATTCCCTGAGCTCGGTGACGCGCTCCGCTGTGCGTGCGTGTGCGTGCGTGCGTGCGTGTGTGTGTGTGTGTGTGTGTGTGAGGGAGGGGCCGGCTCGCATGTGTTCGCAGGGAGATGGGGGGTATTTTTTTTTCCCCTCTCACCAATTAAAACAACAACGAGGACAAAGCCGAGAATCGGGATCCAACCACCTATTTTCATTCACTCTTAAATGACATCAGAATCCCCCCGCTTTCTTTCTTTCTTTCTTTCTTTCTTTCTTTCTTTTTTTTTGGAAATCTTCCCACAAAAGGAAATCTTTCTGCGTGGCTCTTCCCACCACACCAAATGATTTTTTTTCCTTTTCACTGGATTGAGGCCAGTCACGAGTCTCCACGTGTAGGACGCGTTTAGGATGCTGGTGTTATTATCAGCATCACGCCCGAGCGGCTCCACTTCCACACGGAGGAAATGAAGGCAGAGGGCTGATGACTGTTAGGCGTCAAACTTGGTGCTGGAAATGGTGCAGACGGAGAGTGCTGCATCTTCCGTAAGAGACCACAGGGGTAATATTGCAGTAGCAAAGGGGGGTGGGGGGGGGGGAGAGAGTGCCAGCGTCATTTCGCAGCATAACAACCACAGATGACGTCTCTTCCAGGTCTCCATGGGGGAGAGAATGGAGGGGAGGAGGTTGCTGAGGAGGAGGAGGAGGAGGAGGAAGGGGGGGGGGTAATGCCACTCAACAGCCTGCAATTGCATACCGTTCCCCCGGGTATCCTCACCCCAGGAACAACAAATGATTTTATTTCTATCTCTGCGATTTCCTGTTTCCATCAGGACAATCAATATGACTCCTGCCCCCCCCCAATCAGCATCCTGTTAACATGTGATAAAGCCCATGGATGACTCCACTGCTGCGGGACCGGCCTGCGTCTCCTGGAGCCCGAATGTGGCAACTGATTGTTTTAACATGTGATGGTGAACAGTCGTAACACAGAGGAGGGGGGAGGATGGAGCGGGTGGGGGGGGGTTTTAGATAACATGTGCTCTTTGAGTGTCTGATCCAGTAACGCGATAGGCCCGTCTGAGTAGAAAAGCTCTTTTGTCTCAATAAAACTCATCCACGGGATGAAGAAAGATAAATCCAGCGGTAAGTGCGGCCCGGGCGGCCTCCTTTCATTCACCATGAGGCGTTCAGGGGCCGGGACGGTGCAGGACAATGACAGCAGGTGAGTGCGCCCCCCCCCATCTCTGTCTCTGCGGCTTGACCACCTGTTCGCCGGCCTGGAGATGAAACTTACCCTCACATTTAGTCTCCGTGCCAGGCGCGGATTACAAGTGATGGATGCCTCCCGTGACAGATGTGGAAAAGTTTGTGTAAGGCATGAAAGGAGCCGCTGTCGGGACGCGCTCGCAGGGTCCCCCCGGCGCATGTCCGCGTTCGCCGCCGTATCTCAGGAACCATCGACGGGCAAAATAAACACCGAAAAGAAAGGAGCCAATTTGTCTTGGCCGCATTTCAATGGAATCTACGACAAAAATCTGTTTTCTTTGCTCTTGCCAGATGAGATTTCCCAACTGCAATTCAGAGCGTTCATTTAAAACCTGCCCAGTCCACAAACCTGCCATAAACAGGTTTTTTTAAAATAACAACAACAAAAAAAACCAGCTCAAACCCTCATAACACATCAAAACATGCAGTCCCACATCTGCATCATATGAACAACAATAAAATGCTGCACTGAGAGATGGGAAAGCGGCCAATTTAAACAGCACGGTGGGAAGATAGGATATATGATAATAATAAAGAAAAACATCACCCCACCCCTCGATTCTTTGGGGTGTGCTTTTAATCCGAGTGTTTCTCAGCATGTTTAGGACTATGTGAGTTTATACCTGGCCTCCAGATGTAACTCATACCAATGATAGTAGATGAGCCTGGTGTTCAAACAGCCAAAATAAACATCCGTCCTGCCCATTCTCTCTCTTCAATGGTGACTAAACTAAAAGTCCAACAAGATTACAGGACCAAACCTGTTTTGACTAAAAAAAAAACCCGAATGTTTAAGAGTCCCCTGTATCAAACATGGATCTCTCCCAACAATGATTTAACACTGAAAAGAACAAAAGTCACGCCTGAGTCCAAACGCACCTGGGCTGCAGGTCCAATAATGGACACTAGGCGGCGCACGAGACCGTCAAATAACAGAGCTCCTTCTTTCCCTCCACCTTTCCTTCCCTCCACTGTCTTCATTCCTATTTCCCTTCTTCTCGTGAAACACGATAGACAGATAAAGACAGATAGACAGGCAGAGAGACAGAGAGATAGAGAGATAGAGAGATAGATAGATAGATAGATAGATAGATAGATAGATAGATAGATAGATAGTGCAGAAGCAACCTTGGCCGCGCGTAATTGTAACCAGACTATTAGGTTCACTTATATGGTATTTGATTACAACACTGAGCAGAAATGTGCTCCTGATTTGCACATGCACCATGAAAACATCATCCGGAGGGCCGCGGCGATCCTCGGTCAACTTTTGGCCCAAAGCAGCGCGTTCCCATTTGAGATTTTAAAAATAAAATCCGTGTTTATTCTCGCCGGTAATTGGAAGTTATCCACTGCGAGCACACAATACCACCTAACAGCGCACGTTGGCCCGCGGAGCCGGGGCGGTGGGGTCTCGGGTTTCCTATAAAGTCTTAATGAGTTCATCAAAGTTTTTTTGTTTTTTTTTCTCTTCTTCCCTCCAAAAAACAACTGCACAGAAACGCGTTCTGCAGCATTTTGGGGGAGACTTTTCCACAGCCTGCGGTAAGAAGTGAGCAAACACACGGCGCAACACCCCCCCCCCCCCAAAAAAAGAGAGAAAGATGACTTTGGTTGCGTATTTGCGCGTGAAGTTTCCGTTAAACGTTCGAACGTGGCGCGACGCGCCGCTGGCACTCGGGCGCCTCGGATAAATAAATCAAACAAAAAAGAAGAAGGCAACATGGTTGAACAATGAAAGAGACCTTTTTTTTTTCTTTTTTTTTTTTTGGGGCGGTGAGATTACATCTGCCCGGGCCCGGGTGCTCTGCTGGAAACCCAATCAACATAATAACTGCGTTTTTTATTAATGAACGAGGGGGATAAGGTTACACATATCCCCTCTCGGGCTGCGGCGCTCTCTTCGCAGGATAACCGGACTACTTTTAGACGTCCCCTCCTCCCATTCTAGAAAACACACACGCACACGTACGCGCACGAGCAGCATCAAACAAACTTATCGAAAAGCAAAGAGACACGTACCTTTCACTGCCCAAGTCGTAAAACAGAGCATTCAACTGGACAGTTGAGTCATGTGGGGGTCTTGGACAAGTCCTGGAGTAATTTAGGGCTACTTAAGCGCAATTTGTTCCCTCTCTGTACTCTCCCGACAAGCTTCGGGGATATCTCTTCAGCTTTGGAGCAAATAGATTAAATTATTGATGGTGGAAATTGCGTGGATGAGGTAATGCACTCCCATGGTTGCGCGGCTCCTTTCGAGATCGCCTGGAAGTGGAGTGGTCGCATGGCGAGACGCGGCCGCGGCGGCGGCGGCAGCAGCAGCGGCGGGGTGAGACACCTCTGAAATGAGAAGTCTCTTTGCAACGCAACTACAGTAACTTTACTACACAATGACGCTGCAACATGTGACCTGCCGCTGGCTGGCTGTTCGCCACCGAACTCGAGCAGCCCCGAGGCGGAACTCTTAATGCGCCTTCAGCGCGCATTACCCACTATTGTTTGTCCGCATACCGCGCAGCCCGCATACCATAATGTCTGGAAATAAAGCCGGAGCGGGGAAGCTTCTCCGCTTCCGTGTTGCATTCGCTGTGAGGTGGCGTCCCCCCGTCCCCCCCCCCCGCCACCCCCCCCTTCATCTGCGGGGTTTGCGTAACAGCGCGTCTCCACCAGGTCGTGAGACGCAGCTTCCTATGGCCTATTTGCGTTCCACGAACATATTAGCAGGTTCGGGACGCGCCGCGTCGATATCGCAGTCACGGACGCGTCACGATCACCCCCCCCCCCCCCCCACGGGGGAACGGGCTTTTGAATCGCCCTTTGCGATGGCGCAAGCCTTCCGTGCGTGCACGTTTCCGAGCACGAATCTCGGGGGTTGTCGCAATCGCTCGGGGAGAGAGGACGGTCGGGGCGAAGGCGCGCGTTTACGCGTTCGGGTGGCCGGAGGCGCGCGACAACGCCGACTTATGGCGAACCCGTCTTGGGCTGACCCGTCTCCTCCGGAACCAGCTTCTGCAGGTTACCCTCCCCCCCCAAAAAAAGAAAAAAAAAACACACACTAGAGACACACACACACACGTACGCACGCACCACCGGGGCCAGTTCATTCGCGGTGGGGACCAGATGAAAACACCAGTGGTGGTGCCCCCACTCTTTGAGGGGGGTCGAAGAATGGATGTGGGTGTGTGGGGTGTGTGTGTGTGTGTGTGGGGGGGGGGGGGGGTTGAATACAGCAGCGAGCATAATGGGCAAACAGCAGCTCATTATCCCCGCGACCTGGCCCCGGCCCAGCGCCAGGATTTATGATGACGCGTCCGCTATATTAGCGCCATGATTCTCCCCGACGCGAGCCGCCGCGCTCTTGTTTGGCGTGTGGCAGCATTGGAGTGGATGCTCGCACCTGCTTAATGAGTCACTCCCACCTCCAACACGCCCAGGGACATGCCAGGATGGATATAGCCCTCCCCGAAGGCTCACAGGAGATGAGGGCAAACTCTGGATGACAAAGAGTTGCATCAGCAATCACTGAGCGACGTGACTCCAAAGAGGATTCAGGAAAGAGAGGGAGAGAGAGGGAGAGAGAGAGGGAGAGAGAGAGGGAGAGAGAGAGAGAGAGAGGGGGAGAGATGCACGCTGCACAAGGGGGCTGTTCCAAACAAGTAATTCATAAATAAATCACTTGGCATCTCATTAGAGGAGCAAAAACAACACGCTCGCTCTCATTTTCTGCAGATACAACACAAGTGAAGGCGGCCACTCAAGAGGGGGGGGGGGGGGGGCTGCCTGTGCGTGGAGGCTCGGGGGCTGGTGGGGTTTTGTGAATGAACAGAGCGGAGGGGACAAGTGTGGCTGGGACACACCTCAGCGTGAGCGTTTAGAGCCTTCCCCGGGATCAGCTGCACCCCCCCCCCACACACACACACACACACGCACACACACACACACGCACACACACACAGACACACGACAGCAGCATCTTCTCAGGGTCACCTCGCAGCTGACAGAGCAACGCTCCCCTGCAACCTTCCAGGGCGCAGACACGCCCCCCCCAATACTGGTGTGTGTGTGTGTGTGTGTGTGTGTGTGTGGGGGGGGGTTCACTTCATAACTGCAATCTAATCTCCTCGCCAGAAAGAGAACCTGCGTGTAACAGGGACGTAATGACATTTTGTAAAATGTCATTTTCAATGGGGGATAAAGGCAGGCGAAGGGGGAATTTTGATCAAAGGAAAATTGCATCGGTCCTCCGAGGAGGAACCGCGTCGAGCCGGGGAGGGTAAAAAAATAAAAAAAAGATCTTTGAGTGAGGTTGAGTGACGTCAAACAAGGTGAGAGCGAGCCGAGGAGAAGAGCTGATGTAACTGCGGAGTGGTAAACAGCTAAAGCTCCACCAAGAGACGGGGAGGAGGCCGGGACTCCATGTCAGACCCCCCGCCGAGGCCATTTATTGACATTAGGAAAGACAACAGAAGAAGAAGGAACAGGAAGACTCCTGCTGCCTCCCCCTCCATCCTCACCTGTCTGTCCGTCTGTCTGTCCGTCCGTCTGTCTGTCTGTCTGCCTGTCTGTCTGCCCCCCCCCCTCATATCTCAGTCCAATATCACCACATCGATAACCTTTGCAGGGACCACTGACAATGAGCACCCCTCATATTCAGACCGGAATGAGGTCGATCAAACAAACAAACAAACAAACAAACAAACTGATGTGGTGAGAGGAGACTCTGGTCTCTCTCCACTGGTGTTGCTGGGACTCACTGGTGTGCCGCATGTTCACATGCTGGGAGACACACTTGAGCGATTTCGCCGGCATTGAACGCCTCATCCGCGCGCGCCATCACCACCCCCCCTCCCACCCACCCCGCGCGGCTCCGCGCGCAAAGCCCGCGCGCAGCGCGTCACGACCCCTCCTCCCTCAGTCGTCATTAGCAGCGGGAGGTGTTGCCCCCCCCATCCCGAACCCCCCGCCGTCATGACGGAAAGAGCCGATCCTGCCGAAGGTTCGGGCTCGGGTCCGCCTCGCGCCAGAACTTGTTCAAACAAGGCTGCTAATTGGAGGAAGGTGTCGCTGATGAAGACGACGGTGACGACAGCCCCGCGGACCGCCTTTGGGCCGCCTTTGGCTTTCTTTTACCCTCCGTGATGATTAAAAAAAAGATGATTAATTTTCACTCCAAATAGCCGACGTCGTGACGCGAGGCGGCGTTCACGCGGCTATAGCCCAAAATAATCGATAACCTATTTATAATTTATTCTGTGTCATCATCCGGGATAAATAAGGGGATTTTTTAAAATGATAACCACATAAAAAGCTGCTGAGCGCAGTCAGTAAAAAAAAGAGATGTCATTGGGGGGAAGAGGAGGCCTTTTTTTACGCCTTTAATTTAAAGAAAAATTTAAACGACCTTAATTGAAAACAGGATTTCCACAAATCCATTTAGTCTGCAAATTGCAATAATTGATCGGAATGGAACAAACGTCGCGCGTTTGTGACGTTTAGAAAAGCAACACATCGGCCACATGTAACACGGACGGCAATACTTACTATCGCAGAAAAAAAAATTCTCAGTTTTGGGTTAATAAATATGTCTACAGGAGGGAATTTGAGCTGATTTTTGCAACGAAACCGACCATCAGGTTTGTTATTGACGCCCACCCCAACTCTGCAGAGCTGAGAGAGAGAGAGAGAGAGAGAGAGAGAGAGAGAGAGAGAGAGAGAGAGAGAGAGAGAGAAGATTCTCGGTAAAGATAACACACGCGGAGACTCACGCACGCAGCCGCGAGTGCACGCAGGCGCACGCCCGCACACAAACACACGCAGTCCCATTTATGGACTGATCCGCTGACGTACATTGCAGAAAAGTGCTATAAAAAAACCTTCATACATACAAAGTGTGTCGTGCCACCCCACAGACCCCTCCTAACCCGCCTCCGCTCATCCCTCCTCCTCCACCCAACACGCCCACGCCCACACCATAATCCCACGTCTCAGTTGGGGAAAAAATAAATAAATAAAAACACTGCTCCGCGGCCAGAAAATGGATATTTTGACCAGAAAATATCACATTTCTGTGCAAAAAAGAGAGAGAGAGAGAGAG